>VZTX01026646.1:40746-110089 GCA_013400915.1 Pardalotus punctatus | reverse complement strand
CCCCCCGCAGCCCCGGGGCCACCCTCTTTCAGTGACTCACCAGGCCGAGGAAGGAGGCGCAGAGCGCCCCGGTGATGCACCAGCGCAGCGCGGCCCCGTCCGCGCCTCGGCAGCAGCGNCGCCGGCTCCGAGGGCCGCTCCGGGCCCGGGGAGCGCGGCCCCGCCGGCCCCGCCCCGCGCTCGGCGCCGGGAGGATCGGGAAGCGGAGCGGGAGGAGAGCCGGGCTCAGCCTCGGGGGGCGGCACCGCCTCCCCCTCCGCTGGGGGCTCCTCCTGCGAACAAGGCTCGGCCCTGGGGACCGACGTTCCCGGGACCGCTGACATTCCGCTCGGCTGCGGGCTTGTGCCACAGTGTCTGGAGAATGGCCCTTATAAACCATAATTTATTATTCTATTTATTTTTAATCCGTGTTATCACTCAAAGTGCACTCGACCTTTCAGACAACCGATCATAAAAGGTTTTTGCCTTCTACAATGACTGTGTTATGCTGATAAAGCTTCTCAAGAGAGAGTTGCTGGGTCTCCTAAGGACAGGTATTACAACATTCCTGGTATTAAAACTACATAAATTCCCACCACTCACGTGGAGCAGCTCACACACAGACTGTGCAACAAGTCTCCGTTCATGCTCCCTGTCAGACACTGAGGTGCTGCTCCCTGTAAGAAAGGCTTTGATTTTCAGCATACTTGGTATGTTTAAGCCTCACAAACAACTCAAAAGATAATTTCAAACTGCACTGTTTTGTGAGTTGCTCATAACAGATATATTACTGGGACACAACAGTGCATGCACAGCGAGCACTCCCGTTTCTCCTGGCACTGGCAAGCAATGTTGTAAGTACCTTCCCGTTCAGGGTAGCCTGGGGCATTGACACATTAACAAAAATTTAGCTGCTTGTTACAAGTAACAGTGCCGGAGAACATTTAAACCTGATCCATCGATCCGCCGTTCATACCTTAGCAAGAGTGCAAGGTCTGAACCTACAGAACGCTGCTGAGCTTCTGTTCAAAGGTCCAATGATAGAGACAATTCCAGATAAAACAATTTCAGATATAAAATAAGAGTAGTCACACACGAGTCAAGACCACATTCCTAGGTATTAGCATTTTGCCTCGCTATAAAAGCAGCTTCCTGAAAAGTGTACAGCAGTATTTGAAATGTCTTCCCCAGGCTTCCCCTCACTGTTGTTTCACACACTTACAAAGAAGCTTTGTACATTGAGAGTGTATAAATGCGTAACAGTGCCCAGGCACTTATAAATGTTTTAGGCATCTTTTTCAAATTTTAATTTTAACTTCAATCGGCCTAGAGAATAACCCCAGGTGAAGAGGGAATATTTCACCCATATCATCAGATATATTTATTAAAGAAATTAAGTATTTGGCCCTACTACAAAGAGAAGGTGAATGAATTCCTGGGACTTACTGAAGCTGTCAATGAGGAAACACTTCATGCTTCATATAGCCAGGGTAAGTCAAAGGCAAATTGGTAGCAGGCCAGTAAATGATTAAAGGCATCACTGAATTACACTGGCAGTTCATGAAGCAAACCCAGAATTCTTTTAAAACACCACTCAAGCTTATTTTACCACGGTTTTCCTCTCTCCCTCAATTTTCCTTCTGCCTTTTGTGAATGCAACTGTAAGTTTGATATTAAGCCCCAGAATGGAAAACAGAGAAAACGAATGTTTCAGAAACAAGCAGCTCAGTAGTTTAGGTTTATAAATCATCAGTCTTAAAATGGATTGTCAGTGCAATCAGAATTAAATGGGTTGTACCATATATTAATTCAGGAGCAAATGTAATGGGGACATTTCAGTCAGACCACAGTGGCAATAAAAGCTGTAAAGGCTTTTATACAAAAGTCTACACACTAGATTCAATAATTATCAGAATACAACACAAAATTACTTTTCAAAATGACAAATCTTATGCAAGAATAAGACTAAAAATGATGCATGCAGTAACAAATGGGGCACTTGAGAACTACCATCTTTATTCTGAATAATTTGAGACTGATCACAGTTACTTTAGCACCATGAAAAACATTAAACATTCATTTCTTACCCTTCTAACATAGCAGAACTTGAAAGAATGGAGTTAAGGCTAGCAAAACATGTATCCTTTAATATCAAAAACAACATACAAAATAGGATGTCTATAAAGATACTTAAACATGTCAGTGTTGTCAATATTAGCAAACATTTTAGTATAAAATCACTCTAATCTTACCATATGCAGCTCCAAAACATTACAACTGTTGACACAATATATATAGACGAGAAGGCATTCTGCACATATGCCAAAGTTTACAGGGCTAGAAACTCCCTGGCTGGCTGGAACTGTAGTGGTGCTGTACTTGTCAGCAGGGAGACATACGACAAAAGGGATCACTTTTCCCTCAGCCATCTCTCTCCCATTCCAGTGCTACACCTCCCCATGTCTAATGCAGAATGTTTGTGCATGCCCTGGTCAAAATACATTGTATTTATAGATACATACACACACCTTAATAGCAGAGGGTCCTTTCTGACTTCTGTAACGCTCCCAGCTCTCCCAAGGAAGGAGAACCCTGGCCCCAGAGCAGGCACCACCTCTGCTCCCTGCTCAGAGGGCACAGCTGCCCCGTGCCAGCACAGGGAGAACCCGGCTGCTTAAGCCAACTCATGTGGATGGCGTGAGGCTTTAGCACTGATTCCCATCCTGACATGCTCCCTTTGGGGCTGCACGGAAGCGCCTCCTGTCCCTTTGGCATGTACTACAGCGGCAGTGTCCCTTTTTTTACACCCCGAGCCTGTGATCAAAGAATTCATCTGGCACCCAAAAGAGCTGCCTCCAGCAGGGGTGATCCAACCTCACACCTCCCACCAACCAAAACCTGCCTGCTCTGCCAAGCAATGGCTACTCAAAGGTTTCATCCAGGGAAGGCTGGCAAGCACCACCCATATCCAATGTGGTGTGCATCAGTTTGGCAATCCAGTGTCTCTGAAAGGAAGGGGGAATGTATATGCCCAGAAATTGTGCACGAAGGGCCAAAGGAGAAGAGTGTCAGTTATCTACATCATCTGATGCCAACCCAATACACCCTGAAGAAAGGCCACACAACAGCTATAGCATCTTTGACTTGTGGGAGCAATTTTCAGGGACAATAAATGGTCACTGGAAATAAAACTAGAAAAATAATTAAAATGCTAACACTGAACAGACAAAGATCAGGAAAGAAATTTTAACTAGGATATAATTTGAAGCCTGAGTTTGAAGCTTGTACAGGTCTTCAGAAGTAGCCAGGACAAATCCAACAATACTTTCTTTTTTAGTTATACTTTGGATACTGTTGCAGAGCTGAGATGTAAATAAGAACCCAAAGGGTTTCCATTATTTCAGACTCTTTCTTGAACAGCTGTCTTAGGATCAAAAGGATCTCACACCTACTGAAAAGACATGAAACCAATCAAACCTTGCTCAAAATTAGTACTGATTTCCAGATCTGCTGTATTAAATGACAGCATGAGGTAGGTCTGGAAATTTCATGCTTCCATTTTAAGTAAACTTCCTTCTACTTGTTTTCTTCTGAAGATTTACCCTGAGAACCTTCAATGAAAAGGTAATTACTCTGTTATAGGACAGGAGAATAATGTCTACGGAAAGTAATCCATGAATTGTTCTCAAGAGAGGGGTATATCAGAATGATTTAAGGGTCTTCCTTAATTAAGCTACTATTTTAATTTTAGACTCTAGGCTCAACAAGATTGACTCTGGCATGATTTGGGTCATCAAAATAGGATTCCAGCAGGTTTCCCAGGAGCAGGTTTTCACACCTAAAAATAAATTCTAACAAAAACTTATTTACATTTATTCAGTTAAAATAGAGAAAAATACTGAATGTTCAATTTTATTTCTACAATATTCAATATTTTTTAAAATAAATTTACTACATAGTTGCTATTTGTGTAGGATTCTTTGTGTTTTTTGGTTGGTTTGGGGATTTATTTGGGTTTTTTTAAGGCAGTCAGCTAAACTCATTTTCAAAACCTCAGGGCATATAGAATCTAGTTTCTCTCTCAGTAAGTTTCTCAGTGGTTGGTCAGCCTCACCACAAACAATTTGAACTTTTCATCTTACCTAGCTTTAGGACACAAACACCGTATGCTTTTGTCCCAGAAAGGACATTTTCTCCTGGACATTTCTCCCACAGATACGAGTCAACAGAAAAGATGCTAATAGAGTTCTTATGCAGTAATTTACTTTATCTTCTCTGGAAAGACTTTCCAATTTTAGCACTGTTGAAAAACAAGCACTGGCATCAGAAAGATGTTCATTATTCCACCACCATCAGACCAGCAGATCTTCCTTACACCTAACTCTGCTTCCCCCTCATCTAACATCCCACTCACTAGCTGGTTCCACCAGAGGAATCACTCCTAAAAAATTAGTCACTCATTGTACCCTCCTCTTGGAGTCATGTTTTTTGGGGTTTTTTGGCTTGTTTGTTTGCGTTTTTTTTATAAATTTTACACATTTTTAGTTATTCAAATATAGGAGTTTGGATTTTTTTTTTTTTAACAGCATGGCAATAATTAATCCGTACTATTGTTATACCATCATTTCTGTATAATTTCTAAAACTTAACTATAATTATTTTCTATACTCTCCCAGATAATTTATAGAGATACAGAGCAGCAAGTCGGGAAGATGCCATAATTACATCAAGATATCTGGTCACAATCATTTCAAATTGCACCAGTGATTAAAAAAAGCTGCTTTGTTTTTGGTTTAAAAGTCAGGGCTAGAACACACGAAATGCAAGATCTGTGATGAACACTAATTTTTCATAACAAAACAATAGGAAATGGGAGTCTTTAACCACATTTAACCAACACCACCTTTTGCATTGCCTAAGTGGAAAATAATACTGAATAACACATTCTACAGAAACACTCCAGACAAGAACAGCATTGGCTGTCAACATCACTTTTGTCATGAAGGCAGTAATTTTAATTAATAATACTATGCATATTTAAATGAAATTTTTAGAAGTACTTATGATGTATCAAAGCACAAGTCCCAGTGAACCTGAAGGGACCTCTGTTTTTCAGACTGGCTTTTCCTTTCCCCCCACCTTCAAGTCCCTCCACACGTCCCTCTAACATTTTAAGCTTCAATTATTTTAGACATCACTCATGTAAAGTAGGGATTGAAACTCTGCAATACAAAAAAAGTCTGATCTTTGGTCTACAATAATTACGATACTTTGCATGATTATATTTAAAGAACTTCTGTCAGTTGCTAGATGTAAACATTAAATGCAATAGTATTGCTGTTTTGTATGGGTTTTCTGAGCCATTTACTACAACACTGGAAAAAGCAAAACAATGAAAATAGAAAAGATTATAAAGGTTATCTCTTAAAAAACCAGTATGACTACATGGTTTATGTGAAGAACAAGAATTGTTACTAATTTTTAAAAAGTGCTTAAATACACATTTTTCCAGATCACATTTAGTTTACTCTTTGCTATGACAGTTTTAAATGAGGAAACAAAAATTATTAGTGTCAAATGGACTTGAAATAAAGAATGATTAAGTATTCCAGTGATTGCTGAACCATATCCACAAAGAAGCAACGTGCTTAGAAGCGCTTTACGATAAACTGAAAAGCAGTGTTTTTATCTCAGAGTATTACGCTTTTAAACATTTTTCAGAAAAAGAGGTTTTCAGAAATACTTGCTTGACAAACAGTGCATAATACCTAAGAATACATAAGCACTGGGGCCATTTGTTTAGGATGTTAAGCAAGAAATAGGACGTGCAAAGACATTTCTTCATATTTGAATAAAATATGGAGCTATTTATCCTACAGGCAATTGAGCACAGCCATTAAGACCTGTAATAAACCTGCATGTTCACTTAGTGCAAAAATCTTTAATTGCTGAATGTCGTTTTAATAGCTCATGTATATTTCCACGTTAAAAACAACTTGGTATTGCACTCAGAATGAATCCTTTAAAGCTGTCTTGGTTTTAAGAACAGAAGAAGAGAAATCCTAACAAGTACAACATTGTAATTTGAAATTTACTCTAATTCACAATACTGCTCCAAAGAATAAGTCAGTACAGTTTCAAAACTATCCACTACTCTGAGGTTTGGCTGAAAAAAATTTTAAAATATTTATACACATACACCTTAAGAATATTGCCTTCACCAAATTTTAAAAAAAAAAACAACAAGAAAACAATTATTATTCAGCAGCTTTACTTCTGAACATGTTTGCACTTGGAGCTTGGTTTGTGCATATTTAAAACCTGAGCCCATCAAAAATTTCATCCTTAATGTTCTTTCTTTGGGCTACTGTGAAAGGTGAATGCAAACACAAGTGAGTGTTTCAACAGTTGCTTAATAATTTAGCTTTCTAATGAAAAAATAATTTCAGCAAAAAGATGCATATTTGTGTTCATGATAGAGAATTATAAAAGACTGTAAACAGCATGAGAAACTTCAAAAATCAGATCAGTCATAAGAGCTACTACATTATCCAGTATAAACACCCAGGCGTGTGCCAGCAGAGGATGGATCATAGACATCATTGAAGAATCCCAGGTCAGTGAAGGAAAAACAGCTTTCACATTTCCAGAAATCAGTTCTGATGGATTAGAAAAATATTCTCTTCACACACAGAATCACTACACACACACACTAAAGCTACAAAACTTCAAATACCTTGAAAATGTGGCTTGAAAGCAAATTCAATGACTTGTCAAAAAAGTACAATGGTATAAAAGATTCTTGTAGCAGTTTTGCAATTTAAGCAATAGTTCAAGACTTCTTCAGTATTGTATAATATCTTCAGTGAAAAAGTAGAAATCTAGCTTCAGTAGGAGGAGGTCAGGATGGTAGAGGGGAAAAAAAGGCATCACAAGCCAGAATCCAGTTCTTTGACGGGCTTTACTGTTGAGTCTGACACCAAAGTGCTTTCATTTTCCAGCATTTTCTCAGTAGTTTCTCCATCAACATGTTTTGCTCTTTCTTTCAACTTCTCCCGTTCATGGATCCAGGGGATGAAACATAAAATAGCTCCTCCAATGAGGGGAGGGACTCCAGCCAGATAAAATGCTACATCGTAGGAGCCAAGCTTATCCCGCAGCAAACCTGGAAAGGCAGTAAGTTACAACTCATAAAATAAAGGGGCCTCAGGAATCTACAAAAAACAGTTCTTGGCTTTGGATTCAGAAACCCAGAACCTGGCACAGACTATAACCATTAGAGCCTGACAACCTGATGGCCAAACAGAGATGCACATGGAGGTAGAAAGGTATTCCAGAGTTGACTTGGAAGCAGTAATGAAGAGCTCAGTATGTCACCCCTCAGCTGCTTAATTACCAACCCTTAAAAACATGCACCATCTTTCCTATTTGAAAGTTGCTCATCTGAGCTTCTCCAGCATTTGTATCTTTCCATGACTTAGAGAAATTCTTCCTCTTTTGGGAAATTTATTTATTTATCAAAGTTACCTTTGATCAAGACGCCCCTTCCTCTAATTCTAGTTATACTCCATATATTGCACTCCTGGTAGCCTCTTATTGAAAAGTGTGTTTTCCAATAATTCACTCTAAATGCTCTCCCTAAATTCCTCCCATTAGTCAAGTTCTATTTAACAGTATATCCAGATCAGAAAGCACCTAGTCTATACTGTTCTAGCTGTAAAATTTTGTCCTTTATAATGCTGCATAGTTCAGTTATGTCTTACAAAGTACCTTCCAGTAGCAATCACCAGACCTCAGGGTAAATGACCACTGAAAATCATCACTGGTGTGGAACAGAGCTTTGGCTATTTCTACCTGCCAAGAACTTCCAAGTTTCAGTCTTCAAAACCTGTATTTAGTCAAACCATCTCCCATCAAAGAATGAATAAAGTCAGCATTCCTACTTATGAGGAGCAATTAATTAAAGTGACTGGAGCCTTTATCTTCACAATTGTTATTGTTTGAGCAAATTTTGGGATCCAGTTCATTTTCAGATTTTAATTTGAAGGCCTTCCATAACAAGCAACCAGTAGACTGTCACTTTAAAAAGACAGAAAATGTCAGGTCCTAAATAAAACTGGACATCTATCTGTCTTTTAAGGAATATTTTACACCTGCACAACAACAAAAAAGACTGAGCAAACCTTGAAGAGTGCAGTAAACTAATAACCCATGAGCAGCAGTTAAATTTCCTGTGTCTTCTCAAGCACACGAGGGGAAAACTTCCAATGTCATTGCTCTGCACATGATGTAGGAATGGGAAACATGGCCAAAAAGTCATGCAAACTTAGAAACACATTTACAGCTGCAAACTCTGTCTATACTTACCTGCAATGGGAGGCCCAACTGTCATAGGCACTGACATGAGTCCAAGCAGAAATCCGATGGCCTGGGAGACATCCTGAGCCCCAACGAGCTCGAAGGCAATGGGACCCATAATGCAAATGAAGCACCCATCAAATAGGCCCATGAAGAGACAGACAGCGATGAGGGCTCCAAAGACATGGCACAGCGGAATCATCATAGACATCAGGCCAATAAAAAAGAATGAGACCACCTAAATATGAACAAGGGAAAAAATATGAAACTGCATTGCATCAAATTTGCAAATTGTAAGGGACCAGATGAACTTCCTTGCATTTGCAGTGAATTAACTTGTCTGCCTGTATTTACTTTAAAATAATCAGTCTCCATGGACTACCACCATCAGAAGTTACATACCTAGATAAAACAAACACATAGCTAATGACAGGCAAAGAAATTCCACTACCCATCTTGCAAGCTTTGGAAAGGTATTTGTAATCCACTATCCTACAGTGATTGTGTCAGATCATTTCTCATTCACTAACATTTTTGGAGAAATTGCTCCCTGCTCTTTCCACAAACAAAAGTCACAGAAATATTAGAAGTTTAAGATAGCTGAAACACTGTAATTAGACTCCTCATTGTAAGTTTAGTAAAAGTATCAGTATTACGAGTGGTTACTTCAGGGTGCTTATATTCAACAGAAATGAAAACATTACAGTTTTTCCATTATAAAAAGTATCCTGTTACGTTGGTATAGTGCATACTTACAAAGATGTTCTAATATAATCTTAGATTATTTATTTGTTTTAGATTAAAGGACTAAAACTGTCTTTCAGCAAATTTTAGCAGAATTAAAAAGAAAATAAAAGAATTTTGCCTGTGCACCATCTGTGCGTCAGCATTGGAAACCAAAGTTGCACCTAACCCCAGTAAAACATTAAGGAATCTAAACTTATCCATGACAACAAATACTCCATCAAAAAGGTAGCTCTTTCCCCGGAATTTTTGATTTCCATAATGCAGTGCAGACAATCCCCACTAGATGCCTCCCTTGCTATTCATTTTAAGAGACCAAATGGCGAACACCTCGCGGTTGCCAACATGAAGGTGAACTAAAGCTTTTCCAAAATCCTACACTAACACTGCTGCTTTCTAAAAAATATATCATTTATAAGCATGAGGGAAATAAGTGTATATCCTCCTTCATCTTCAAGCTTCAGCATTTCTGGAAGCTGGAACTCTTTCTGCAAAACCTCCTCAATGAAGCACCTCTTAACTTCCCTTAGCCATACTCCTGTGTATTGTACACAGAATATATCTGACACCAAATTAGTGCCTATCAAAGATCAAGAGATCCTAAATCCTTAACAGAGAAACATGGGTGAATTTTTTCCCCTTTCTGCAACCATGATGAAGTCACGAGATAAAACAGAGAAAATTGAATCTAGAGAATCCCCAAAGGTTTTTATTCCGTGCTAATGATCAGTAATTTCTTTCATTCCCAGCTGAAAACAACCAGCAGGAAATAGACATTTTCTTAGCATTAAAAACAAAGGTGAGAGATCATGAACTTTGCATCAAGGGCTCCTAGTATCAAAAACTATACACTGAGTTTCCCAGAGTTTTGAAACTTCTCAAATTTGAATCTCCAATCAGTTAATTCTGCTTACTTATTAACAGTACCCAAGACCAAAGCCTTCAGAATACACAGTTCTGAAGGAATACAGAAACAATAAAGACATACCTGTAAATAAATTTTTTTTGCACCAGGAATATAATCTGCAACTCTGCCAAAGATCAATCGGCCAACTCCTGAAGTAATGCCCAGACATAGCAGAAGCACTTCTTCTGGCACGCTGCCACCAAATCTGTCTTTTACATGATTCATCTGTTTAAAAAGAGAAAATAAATTTGCTTTAGAATTAAAAGAGAGACCTTGGAAAACTTGAGTCAAATAGAAGTAATCTGGCAATCTCAGATTTACAAATTCAGCTATAAAAGGGTATGTGACTTAGTGTTCTTTTACAGATTTTAGAATGCAGTATTTAGTGCAACACAATAAAAACAATGTGAAATGTGTAGTTGCTTTATCCACAATTAATGAACTTAATTGAGGCAAACAAGAAGGCTCCATCTAATTTTCGAAAAAAGAAAAAATAAAAAAGAAAAAAGAAACGAAGAGNAAAAAAGAAAAAAGAAAAGCGAAAAAAGAAAAAAGAAAAGCGAAAAAAGAAAAAAGAAAAGCGAAAAAAGAAAAAAGAGAAAAAGGTGGGAAAAAAAGAAAAAAAAAGGGGAAAAAAGAAAACAGAAAAAGAAAAAAAAGAAAAGCAAAAAGCAAAAAGAAAATAATATATTTGAAAAAAAAAAAGATAACTTAGGAGTGTTCTCTCCAACCACTCTTAATTTACTAGTCATAGATTTGAAGCATCACAGAATCCACACAGCCTGTCTGGAACTGGTTACTTCCTGGCTGGGGCTCTCTCAGGTATGCAGGGACTGAGGGATTAATGGGAATCACTGCAGTCCTGCTCTGTGCATTAAGGCAGACACGCAGGCTACCAAACTTGCAACACAGCTCATGGCAGGAGCAAGAAGCAGAGAGCTGGAGACCAGACAGTGGAAGTAGGAAAGGCTCTCCAGAATGTCTCATCCCAACATCCATGATGTCCAGTGGCAAGGAGGAAGAGGGGCAGCAACCAGCTGCAGTGCCAAACACAACCCCAAGCACTCCCACAAGAGGGTGCAGCTACAGCAGCAATGAACAGGGCAGCCTGGAAGAATGATTTATCAGCCACTTCAGCCTGAAGAACTAAAGCAAGTGATCCGTGGTCCTGACAGCAGGCCATCGACTACAACAGGATGAGCTGCCAGTGTCAGTAACTACAAATTTTCAAATCATGTTTAAAAAAAAAATTATATATATATCACCAGACTGGCTTAATAGATTTGGATTTTTTATATTCTTTCTGCTTCCACAGTGTTGGGTTTTGTTTGGGTTTTTTGTGGTGTTTGGTGGGTTTTTTTTGTTAGGTTTTTTTGTTTTGTTTTTAAGTGAACCCCAAAGACCAGAAAGCTACCCACAAGAGATTTTTTGTATTATTGCTTGTTGGAACATGCTTGGCAATACCAAGTGTGCCTAAGCAGGTACTAGAAGACGTAGAAATCATTTGCATAGTCCTGCAATCTCTGTGTTCATAAGTAGTTCTGAACAAGAAAAGTAAAACAAGTAAAAACAAGTGAAAAATCAGAGGTGTGAAAGAGCAAACAGGAGAAACTGCTTTCAAGTAAAGATAGAATAAAAACATTTGAGAGACAAGGTAACCATAGGCTGATATCACTTCAAACCAGAGAACCCTTAATTTCCTATCTATAAAATGAAAAAGTTCCATTTTTAGTAAACACTTCTAGAGCAAAATAGTCTAGATTCTTTCCCAGCCAGAATGTTAATACACAAGCAGAGCCCTTTTTTCCAACAAGAAAACAGGACTTGCTGAATAACAGCAATTTTCTTCAGTATAAAATTATTGCATTTTTTTTACATATCACAGAAAGCCTATTAAATCTAATATTAATTCGTCCAACAAAAATGATTTTGTAAGAAAGAAAAAAACAAAACAAGAGGGTTTATTCTAGTTTTAAATAAAAACTTCTAACTTAAATTGAAGACAGGTGCTTGCTCTTTCTGTTTAAGTTTTTTTCTTTGCACATTTGGGAACAGAATCTGATGAAATTTTTCACCTGAAATGACATTTAAACATAAAAGATAAGCTGTTCTACTTATTCCCTTTCTGCCAAAGATGAAAAAAGGAAAAGCTGACAGTTTTCCCACCCGTACCTTTATGTGCCTGTCAACACCTGCTGGCCCAGCTGGCGAGAGTAGCCAAGGTGTTCTTTGCAATTTTTGTCACCTGTTCCACTTCCAGCCTTTCTGCAGCCTCTAGACTGTTTAATTAGCAGGCCTGATCCATCCACTCCCTGGAGGCCTTTCAAGAGGCAAGATAAAGCTCTATATCTAGATAACTATTAACCCTGCACCTGCAACTGAGTAACTGGATTTCTCAAGGCAGCACAGGGGGTGAAATGTTGTCACCCGTAGATCAAGGAGGGAAAATACCAATTCAATTAACTCCTTAGGCTATAAAATAACCACTACCCATCTCAAACTTCAAATATCTAAATTAGTATTTATTTTTTTTTGGCTTTCACTGCTCTTAAGCACACCATAACCTTGAAGAAAGCTTCCAACAAGATATAAGGAGAAACATTTTCCTTAGGAAGGCAGTGGCACAGGCTGTCCAGAGAGTTTGGTTCAGTCTCCTTCCCTGGAGGTTTTTCAGGACCAAGTGCACAAAACCCTGAGCAACCTGGCCTGATCTCTCAGAGCTGATCCTCGGATCCTTAACACCATATTCAATCTTCTTTGACACAGACACTGAGCAAGCTGTAAGCAACAGCAGTATTAACTGCCTGAAAATACAGTGATTCAGGACTAATTCAGTACTGTAACTATAGGTTAAATATACTTATGATGAAGCAGCTCAAGCAAGACAGATTTCACAGCTTTTTAGCTGTTAGAACTACTCAAAAACCCCAGATGAGCAATTGCTTGCGAACCTTCTCAGGCATTAACGCTCCCATTGCTGCAGAGCTATCCAGGTTGTAATTATATGACTCTTCAGACATTATCTACAGCAGCCAAATGGGGACCCAGGCACACACACACAAAGGCCAAAGCATTTCACTATGGGTTGTGCCTGCTCTCAGTAATGTAGCTGCCTCTTCACTCAGGGCTGTGTTCATGCTGAATTCAAGGTCTGATTTTTCCGAATGTAGAAAAGACCTGATTGGTTCAGGCAAAATTACAGTCCAGAGTAGCACGGCTTCTTTAATATTTAAAAATATCTTTGTAAAATCCAGTTTTCCTGATGAAGATACAATGGAGAATAGAACTGAATGCATCCCTGGCATCAGCATTCTCTTTTATACCTGTGCTCTATATCAGGGTGACACACACAGATCTTGTCCAAATTCTCATTACTGTCAGAATGAGACTAGAAGATGTGTCAGCCACTTGGGAAGTGGCTGGAATGCTTTTAGATATACAGTATTGGTTAACCTCTCTCCATCCAGCCAAGACCCAGATTTTGCTAAGGCCTTCCCTTCACTGCACACACATTTCAGCTACATTCACACAGTGAATCAAAGACAGCAATCTGAGCAAAGCTGTAGCTCCTTTTTTTCCAAACTCAAAGAACTTGAATCTGAAGGAAGTGGTTATGAACTAGCAAAAAAATTCTGTCAACCACTTTCTTCCCATGTATATTCCATTTTGGCAATTTCCAATCAAGCAAAGCTTTAATAGGCTAAATGCAATAGTCTCTCTCACTAAAAGAGATGGCAAACAGCAATATATAATTTAGGAAACTTTGAGCACATTAAAATCACCCTTTTCTTCAATTACTGATGCAAGTCCTGATGTCTGACACTTTCATTGAAAACAAGTTTAAGAACAAAAGAAAATGCTTACAGAGTATTGCTGGTTCCATTTTTATGCTGGAGATACTATTCTTAACTGCTCCAAATTAAGTTTCCTGAAAGAGATGAGGAGGTGTAGAAGCCTAGAAGATAAGGGGGCTCATGTGCATGTCTCAAACACTGATAGCCAGATAGCTGTGGAGCCAACCAAGGATTGTTGGTAATAACAGCCAAGGATTGTTGGCAATAGTGTACTGTGAAAAAGAACAGGATGTGGCTGGAGAAGGGGCCATACAGAGGTAGGGCAGCACTTTTCCAGGACAAATGTCCTTGTTCTGGCTCCTGGAGATAAGCATAATAGAACAGTGCAAGCACAGGAATGAGGTCAAAAACCAGCATGGATTGAATAGGGGAATCAAGACCACTGAAACCCCCCAACCCATTTCCAGGAAAGTCTAGAAGAACAGACCATGCATAAGTTTCTCATTTTCTATGCAAATTAGTTATATCCAGGGCAGAGAAGTAGCCCCACCAAGTCCAGGTGGCATCCTGGCCATCCTGTCAGCTGAATTAATACTGTAGACAGGACTGGTGACCTCTTTCTCTGCAGTGAACTGTCCTGGATGATTGGAAGTTTCAGAAAGTGCTAAAAAGCAGAGCATAAAGTAACTCTGGATAAGTCACTGCTTATTCTCCAAAGTATGGACTCACCACAAAAATCAGGGTTGAGGAGGGTGAGAAACAGAAAAAGAAACTTGGTTGCCAGTGAGTTTTATGACACTGGGCAGTGGGAAGATCATTTAATGCAAATATGTTTCTGGTCCAGACTCACCAAAGAAACTTTTACTGATGAGGAAAAAATGAGCAAAACAAACCAGCAACTCCTGAACTTCTACAGAAAAGATGCTCTTCATGTTAAGAGACAGAAATAGCATTACTAACACCTAAAGTAGTGCCCATATCCTGAGATAATTTCTATGAAATATTATTGTAGCTAAGTGTCTTCACAAGACAAATACGCATACACACATCTTCAAATAATTCCTGCTTACATACTTGCCCCATTAGTGCTAATACCTCTTCTCATCGCTTGTCAATTCAAACTATGTAATGATCAGGGAGAAAATTAAATAAACAAGGTGATTATTACATGGCAATAGGGAAATTTTCTCTTATTCCACTGAGTAAAGCAGATTAAACAGAGTAATTCATATGTCATGAAGATTCAGAACAAGCATAATCTGAATTTCTTAAGTAAAACTGAACACAACAGTTAACAGGTTAACAGTTAAGCCTGTTTGACATAAACACCCCAAGCATTAAAAATTTTAAAAAACTCAGGCTGACAATTCCCCAATTAAAATAGTTTTGAGAGGGTTTTTTCCAAAATTAGCTAGTCCTGAAGCCCTGTGCCCTAAATAATAATAATAATAACAATAATCACAACAACAATAACAACTTCTTTTGTTTTTTGGTTTTTTTTTCAATCTCAGAGCTGTTAGTGTTATCCTAAAGATCATGTAAAGGAAACCAGTGGCTTGGTGTGGCTTGGACAGCAGCAGCAAGACAGAAAAGGACACAAGCATCTTTGGAAGCTCACAGTGACTGAACACAAGGATGCAGAATGAAGTCAGGGATCCACAAGAACTGAAGTGCTACATACATGAGGGATGAGAGTTAAACTGTTGGATAAAACTTACCCTTTTAAAACATTTTAAAAAATTATTCTCCTTTGTGACTACAATCCGTAATTTACAGTCCCAGCTTCTTGTGGCCTAAAGCAAAGTTTCTAGGGTCTATTTTACTCTCAAAATTCAATTATGTCCCAAATCAGCTACTATCAGCACATCCTAGAGAGTTACAGGTCAATCCCATTAACTTGAATTTCTAGAATAGCAGCAGAAAAGGAAACAAAACCAGAACTATTCATAAACATCTAAGAGGTAACATCACAAACTAAGGATCAACATGGATTTATGGGGGAAAAGAAACCAACCAACCAAACAACCCTAATTTCTCCAGTTTCTCTCTGTTACATGGCAGGTAGCAAACCTTGCCTACAGACAGAAGGGCAGATATAACAAATCTTGACTTTGGCCAGCATTTAGGAATTCTCTGAAACAGAATTCTTATGAGCCAATTTAGAATACATGTCTAATACAAGAATAATAAAATACATCAATTCAGGACATGACATGACCTTTATATACTGCTCAGTACCAGTAAGGCCTAAGCTGATTTTTTATGTCCTGTTTTGTTCATTACTCATTATTACATGGATCATGTGTACAGAATCCAAAAGAAAGACAAATTTGACGAGCATGACTTATGAAAAAGATTTTTTTAAAGTAATATTTTACAAGGACCTACACCAAAGTGAGTCAGTACTCAAAAATGCCTGGGTAAACTGGATAAAGTACCAGCATACCTCCAAATTTTATTATCTATAATTCTCAAAGTTATTTGTCAGATGTCTTAGAACAGTCACAGACACATACTTATTGTATGTTGCAACTTAAAAACTCTTCATTTAGTTCTAGCTTGGTAAAACTCTGCTGCATAGTTGATTAAAAGACAACCTATGACTGAAGGAAGCAATTTTCTAACATTACCACTTACACTACACTTGGAAAAACTTAATTATCCTTTTCAAATCCTTGTGGCATTTACTAGTGTAATAACATGTTATCAGTTTACAATTTGTCATTAAAACGGGGCACATGATAGCATATGCTATGATTAAGAAATTATGGAATATCAAAACAACGGATTAGGATACCCTGTACAAATACTGTACAATGCAACTGTCGTGTCCTAAAAGAGGTTGACTTCCTTGCTCAACAAGAGCATCTGTACTACTTTTATCACATCTCTCAGGACTAGGCACCTTAAAACACAGGACCTAGGTAAGTAAAACCTAAACAGATTCTCAAACCTCTACTCGACCACCACAGAACTACCAGGGCATCCATTGCACTTCAGTATTAGAGATATGCTTGTGAACATGGTCATAATCCCCTCAGCTTTCACAGACCTGCGTGAAGCACCTGACCCATTCTACTGCGGAAGAGAAGAAAGCTCTCAAATGTCTCAATTCTTCAAGAAAGTCCCAAATACACTGCCCAGTATCTACCAGATCAGGGCCCTGAGAAATTGAATCAAGTACTCAAATTTTCACTTAAATCCCAATGAAAACATGACAATGTTAGTCTTTGCTTCTCATACAGAGATATAGTCCTTACTCAGGATACAGCTATTTATGTTCCTTTTTTTTCCTGCCTGGAGCAATCCAACACCACCTCTCCCTTTTCTAAGAAATAATCTGCTAGGTATAAATGACAAATTTTAACTCAACCATCAGAAAAGAACCTGAAAAATAGCTCAGAGCTTGACAATTACTGCAATCAAATAAAAAGAGCTAGGTCCTGCGATCTCCTCAATAGAAGATTCAAAACACATGGTAAGAAATTCATAAATCTGACCAGGACTTAAAAAGCAAAGAGGCTTTCCATACAGCTCTTCTTGGAGCAGGAACTGGACACTGACTGGTCTACATATGACTGAAGGAATTTGGCAATGAGTTTTTGTTACTTTGTATGAAGATAGCAGGCCAAAACCAACTGTGATCTCAGGCTTTTGGACAATTGAAGAGTTTGAAGAGTTTAACTCATGTCAAGACATTTCAAGTGTCCAAAGACAGGATTTTGAGTTTACCTTTAAAATAACGTTAAAACTTAAAAAAAATTAATAACACACTTTGCAATTTACACTGACTTTGAACTATATACTCCTCCTTCTACCAGAATAGTTTGTATGTCCCAGAGTACATGAAGCATGCTGTTAGAGACTGATACAAAGGAAATCACAACGAAATTCAGACCTTTCAACCTGCCAGTATTGCACAGACCTGAGGAAACTGCTTTGCTCTTACGCTTCAGTATCACCATGTAGTTTGTACCTGAGCATACCTGCTACCTAACTTATTTTTAAAACTTTCATTTACTTTTTCTTCTAAAAAAAAGCCAAAAACAACCATTTGTTTAATTCTTTTTTGTCTGTGTTCTTTCTGTACCTATATTATTTGTCTTCAGTACTTATTTGAAAAGTAAATCTAAAATATGCTTTCAATAGTAGTTACAAGAATAAAGTACGAAATAATTTTTTACTTTTCCCACCACCACCCCCAATGTCCAAAGTGGACGATCTAACCAAGAATAAATACTGCCATGTCAACATTAAGGAATACTGGAAAAGATATGTGTGCACAGGATAATGACAGAAGTGGATAAAGGGGGAAAATTTCACTAACCTGAGCAGTCAAACTGCAGCAGATGTTGAGATCTGAAGGGAGATAAATGCAAAGATTAGAAAAGCAAGTAAAGCATGGGGAGCCATTGAAGATTTTGGGTGTCAGAGATATCTGCTTAATAATTACATCAGACCTTTACAAAACTGATGTCTTGTTAGTCTTCCATTGGAGAAAGAAACATGATAGATTAAGTGGATGAGAAAGGCAATAGCGCTAAAATTGACAGCTATACCTACAGTGTTAAATTTTATAGATTACCTACAGTATAGAGAAATCTGTTTGACACACCATTACTGTTGGTACAGGACAAAATTTAAAAGATACTTTCCTACCATTACAAGATTAACATCAGATTCTGGGAAATAAAAGACATAGTAGACTTCAGACAAATGACTGATATAGGAGAGCTGAAGAAATTAAGAGGTTTCTTGAACAGCAGCCCATAAAAGCAAGTGAATGGAGAGATGGAGGCTGATTTTTCCAGTTTGAGTGAAAAAAAAACATCCAGACACACCCATTAGATATTAAGCATTGTTTTACACAGCATTCTAAAATGAGCAAATTTATGACATAATACAGGTGGTTCACAAAGCACAGACAGTACTTACCTTACAAGAACTTACAAGAGGTGTTATTACCTTATAAGATGTGATATGTGTATGCACATTACTGTGGATATGCAGATTTTGTATGGTAACGTTTAGAGATTTTTGGTTACTAGAGTCAGACTCTTCATCAGACTCTTCACCTTGCTCTGCACTCAGACATAAAGGAAAACATTTATCTCTGTGCTTCCATTTTTCTCCACTGGAATACAGGGACATAAGAATTAAAGGGAGGAGAGAGGTGTAGGATTAGGACTTTACACACAATGCAAAACCTTAACAGCTTCACACATTGGAAGGTAAATCCTTTCTTCTATGGCTCCTTGGGCAAGACTCCCACTGCAGAAAACATGGAGCCACCGCCACTGTCTGTGTGGACAAGGGCAGAATCTAAAACACTCATTTCTCAAAAGAGGAGCTGTAATTTAGAGATGTCACATCTGACAACACTTAGGGCACACAACATCAGTGCGTTCTCTCCTCAGGGGAGGCTTGAAGAGTTACAAAAATATTTGTAAGCAGTGTTACAGATGATGACTTAGGTCTTGCTGGGCAGAACATCAAACAGTGCAGTGAGACTCATCCTGACTATCAAAGCTTATCCCGATATGACAGCTCAGATCTGCTTGGAGAATATCTTAGGTGGTTTCTATACCCCCTTCATATTTTTCCAGTAAAATTCTTCCTAATGACCCACATCTTTTGCCTGGGCAGGGCACAGTTTACAAATGCTAAATGTCAATTTTTCTGAATAGGCAGAATAGAGGGAGTGTTTTGTCCTGAATAAGTTTCAGAAACTCCCAGAATATATGGAAGTAAATACAAGCTTTCAAATTACATAGCAAGAATTTCAGACAAATTCCTAGGAAAAATGTGACTACAGAGGATCTCACAAGAACTTGGCTCTTCATTTCTCCAAGTTGATTGCACAAGACAACAGTTTTTATTGGCACATATTCTGGGGGCAAAGGTTCAAACACACTGAATTTGCACAGCAGAATCTGATCTCTTATTGACAAAAACAAGGCACATCACTGATACAGAGTGAGAAATGGGCAGAGACAAGCCAAAATAGGCGGCTCATAAAGAACAGAGCTGAAGGCCAAGTCATCCTCGAGGCTCAATGTAAGAAGGTACTCCAAGGTGATAAAGTAGTTGTAGAACAGTTAAATCACACAAAAGGTACAGAACTTACACTACAGATAAGAAGGCAGGGAGGAGGAATCAAATCTGGCAATAAAAGTCTGTGTCATCTATAATCCATATCAGCAAGTCCTCCTGTTAATGATGATGTTTCTAAAGTGAAAAGGACTACTTTTCTTATCTAAAGAGCAGGAACAAAATGGATGTTCCAGCAAAAGATAGGAAGCATAGATCAGCAGACAGCACTATATTTCTGTCCAGGGACAGACTATGTGGACATAGCAGTAGACTCAGCAACTTCACAGTGACAAACACAAGATCTGGAGACAGACACAGCCACCCAGAGGACAGACTAATGTTTATCCAAGTTGTCTGATTTTGTGATGAAGCCAAGAACATGAGTTAGTTTATATGGATGAAAAAGTTCTTATGACTAACACATACTCTACAGAGACTCCAACCAGCTTCATGACTCTCCCATGAATAAAATTGCTTGGAAGCATCTTTACTTTTCATTCTGAACTGCATTTTCTTTTACAAGGATCTTAGAGCAGAGTTCAAGGTGATGCTTTGTTTCTCAGCAGCAGTATCTACCTTTTTCCCTAAGCATTAAGTCTGCAATCTCTGTTCCCTGGAGGCCCAGATGAACCTGTTCCTGGCACATGCAGATTTCAGAGAAGCAACGAGGCATTGAATCTTCAATATCTATCTATGGAGGAGATTAAATCCAGTACTTATTTGTCCACCAAGGCACATTATCCTAAGAGAGTTATTGGAAAAAGTGGCCAGACACACACCATTTTTTCATATCTTAAATGCGAAGCAAACGTACACAGAACACATACATTCTACATAGCTATTGCTAACCAAAAATCTCTGCATATGCAAGGATGTATCCATCATGGAATATGAACATGCATAAGCATCAAAAAGAAAAGTCAGATTTACACAGTAAATTAAGAAACGGGTAGCAAAGCAAGGTGAGAAATACTGAAATCTTTTTCTTGAGCTATTCTGAAGCTTTAAGAGTACAGTCAGTATGATGATAACTTTCACACTGCATATCCATTAATGGGTAGCTTTCTATACAAGCCTGCAGCCATATTTAAACAATAAGCCTAATTTTCAAATATATTTAGTCATTCTTTAGGAGTATTTTCTTTATAACAAATATTTAAACTTAGAAAGGTAAACTCTATCAAGACACATTTTTATTGCATTATCTACCATCCAGTTGTTGTTTTTTTTTAAAGTAGAACACATAATAGATACCTGCACAATTTTGTTCAACTACTTGGTTGTTAAATTCAGTTTTTCATTCTGCAAGGTGTCAAATAAGGTAGGACCTACCATTAGTAAGAGGCATTTACTAAAAATAACTGCTAAATCAATCTATACTTGTAAACACCCCAAGACAAATTGCTACAAGACTGAAACACTGCACTGAAAATATTAAGATGATATTCTCAGTCCTACCAGTATTCCTCATAATGGCCTGAATATTGCTACATCAAAACAACACAGTAACTGGGCCCCTTTTTGTAAGTCTGTCATAATTAATATTTTCCTAAACTCATACTGAAACCTGGTAGTGACTTTAGTCACTGCTTAGAGAAGACTAGGCAGTGACAACATTCATTTTAAGCAGTATTTCTTTTCACACTGCTAAATAAAGCACAAAAAGCAACATCATCTTTTAAGCTACCTAGCATGTGACCTTGTATCAAATTTTAACAGAAATGACCTAACAAGCTCCTAAGAATTAAGGATGCGTGATCCTGATTAAGTAAATATTTTTTTAAGGGTAAGAGAACAACACTAAGCCCTTAATACCAGACTGCCGAAAAACAGAAGTTCTCTATTTATTATCAAAACGAACACAGGACAAGTGACACAGAGACTAGGTATACTTTCTTTCAAACATACTTTACCATTTCCTTGTGAGATAATCCTTACTAAAAACACTTGGAAACTGCATTTTCCACTTACTCTACAGATTGCTGTTGTGAACTCAAAATTTAAAATGAAAGAGACTAAACAAGGATTTTATTTGTCTGTCTGCCTATTTTAGAGGCATTAAAAAAAAACCTCAATCACTAGTTTAGACTGGTTTTAAAATTGAGAGGAATAACAACCATTTGATCTAGTAATCTTGTGACTTATCAGTTGGATCTTCAACAAACTCAATTAATGCTGAAAGTATATAATAAACTTAAGTCAAAACTTATTTATAGTCTTTATCTCAATCCAATTCCCAAGTCACATGTAATGGAACACCTATTAATGGAATTTGACACCAATTAAACTGGGATAAGAAAAGCTCTCTCTTTTGGTTCTCCCTTGCCAGAGCCAAAAAGAATCTGATGCCTGATATCTACCAGTCAGGATTCATGTCAAGGAGCTGGCAAGAATTTCCAGTCCCTATCTAGCATGCCATACAATCAATTTGTTGATGCAATTAATTTTAATTAGAGCCTACTTAATGAGCAGGTTGTTTCTTTGGTTTTGACAGCTTTTACTCCATGTAGCAAATACAGCGCAGAGAGTTAAATTGCAAAGACTTGGGTTAATTCTGCTATTCCAAAGCCCAAAAAAGTTTTTACTTCTTGCTTACTACAGGTTTCACACCACGCATTCTCCTTTCCAACAGGCTTCAGAAAACGCGGGAGGTGTGGACAGCGATTGGGGCTGGCCCAGAAGCACCCAGAGACCCTAGGGGGGATCCCTAGGGGGGATCTCTGGAGCTCCTGGGCAGTGCCAGGCTGGCAGACAGTGACACCAGACAGGACTGCAGCACACGCAGCCTGCAGCCTCCAGCCACCACGGGCCAAGGGGTGACACACAAGGTCCCCAGCCAGCACAGCCTGTGCCACCTGGGCTTCATCACATGGTCGTGAGCAGCCATTCCGGCAGAAATGATCTTTCCAGGTGGGAAAATGGGACTTGGTGAGTACAGGAATTACATCAGAGGGCTAGAGGAGAGCTGTAGGCATCACATTCACTTTATTTTTTTCTTAGGACACTTGGCAACAAGCATCCCTGACTAGTAGTCTTGACTGCTATTAGCCACCCTTAACAGGGGGAAAAATTCCAGAATTTGAGTGTAACGAAAGTTATCATTTGTCTAAGGATCATATCCTTTTTCCAGTATTACTACAGTTTTAAAAATACAAAAAAAAATGAAATAATAGTAACTTTCATTTTCAAAAGCTGAGGAAAGTTGTCTCTGGTATGGTAGATGTACCAGTGAAAAACCTTATTTTTCTTACAGCCTTTGACTTTTTTGTAAGTACATACTTCTCTGTACTTCTGGAAGTACATAAAGTGTGGCTTTTTTATCCAAAGCAGATAAAACTAGGATAAAAAACACCCAGAGCTATCTACTTGAGCTGAAGTATCTGCATTGAAGGGCACAATCCATTCTGTTCCTTAATAAGCACTGATTTATTCACTTTCTCAAATACAGATCCACAGCCTTTAAGTAAAATTGAATATTTAGATACAAGTAAATTAAAATAAAAATGTGTGGGTTTCAGGAAGACGTTTTGACAGGAGCTATTCAATCTAAGTTTTACTAAGAGCCGGTGAAACTCCCCCTCTCAAAGGGGGCACACAAAGCATGCATCTGTCTACCATTGAAGAATTTATGTTAGAAACACTTAAGCTTCATGGTTTCTCTAAAAGTCTGAGCAAAAAGAATATCTTTATACAATTTTGAGGTGATCTTTAAAATACTAGATTCTTACAGTATACTGGAATAGTTTTATAGTGCTATCAAGCACTGCATTAGAAACAGTCTCAGTCAAACTGTTTTCCTATTCTGGAGATGTATTTCATAAGCAGAATTTGTGCCAATCTGATATAGGGGGCAGGAGGGGAGCACTCAAGAGGAGTGAGAGCACCCTACAGAAAGAAAAATTGTATTATATTATTATAATATTGTATACTATAGTATAATATAATGGGTTTTGTTCTCTACAAGTCAACTAGCAGCTTTAGTCTGATTTATAAACAGGAAGCAGTAATAGAAACATCTCCATAAAAAACACAAGCTTTTTGTTCAATAAATGTATTTTAGAAGTTCTATGTGCCTGCTTGTATAGCCTTATTCTTCAGTTCTCTGCAAGAGTTAAGAATCATTTATGATGTCTCCAATAGCTTTCTCTACAACACTTGACTACTACTCCTCTGAAGATTGTTTTATTTCAAAACATCTCCACAAAGCTTATAGGAAAATTGCATAAAATGCCATCTGGATTGTATAGTCCTTCAAAATAGTCTAATTTGAAATGCTATACAATAAGATCTACATTATTAAAGACTAAGTTACAAGAACTAACCATTGATAAAAGTCAGTTTACAGCTGCTCAAAAACAAACCAGCCCCAACCCTAAAGTAACTTTTAAAATAAATATCTGATGCAGAGTCGGTAATCTGCAAAGTAACAGAAAGCAGTGACACCACTTGTTATATTGCATAAAAAACAGCTTTTTAGGCATTGAGGACTTTTTGACAGAGGTAAATATATATATTATCATTAATCTTATCGTTCTGTTTTCATATGGAGTTCTACTAGTCCATGCTCTATCAAATACTCTGGAACATGAGGATGTGCAATGATCTAAAAGAAGCATCTTGTTGAAGGTTGTGGACTTTTCCCCCTTCTCCCTTTTAAGCCTTTTGATTTACACCAGTTTAGAGAGCACCACCACCAAGCTGCTCAAGAATAATCCACTATTTAAGCAGTGCAATGACTTCCAACCTCATACAATGAGTGCATCTCCCAGCTACACCTGGATTTCCTAGTTTCTGAGTGCACTACAGAAAAGAAATGTGCTAGGGAAACAAATTACTTCTAGTATGTGTACAAGAAATGGCTAACTGACATCTTCCCCATCACCAGAAGCCAAAGCTCTATCAGCTACTGTAGACAGCAGTAAAACACAGCTCACCTGGCAGCTGGGAGGGACAGGGTAAGAGGAGCAGTTATACTAATGCTGTAGTACTAAAAGCTAAAATTTGAGAGACAGAAAATCCAGGTATTTTGCTTTTAATAAACCTGAAAAATGGTGAATACAATATACCCTAAAAATTAATACTTGAACATACATCGATACAAAGGAACAAAAAGTACACTTTTAACCTGTTTCCTGTTATTTACTCCTCACACTTCCTCTGAAGCACACAAATGTCATTGGCAATGTATGCAGCCAAGTACCAAAATGAACAATTCTCTTTGGAATACTACAGAATATTTTTTAAATCTCATTTTCCATGGTTAAAGTATTTTAAACCTTACATTGAGAAGGAAGAACAAAGATTTTAACTGGCTTAACTAATGCTTCTGATTAAAGCACTCTTTTAATAGGACAACATCCAAATTAATTTTGTGTTTCTCCTCAACACAACTTGTAGCTTAAAATCAGGCTTCTTATCACCAATTGCTTTCTAAGTCAATAACACAAAGGCACATATCTGTAGTTTCAAACCCACCACATGTAGGGAGAAATGCACACTTACCAAGTGAACATAAGGCACAAAGTATCCAAAAAGTGCAGCTGGAATCCCAAAAGCCCAGATTCGGTAACTGAGAACTTTGAAAACAGAGAAATTGCAAATCTTTTTCGCTGGAGGAAGTTTGAATTTTCCCTTCTTTCCTCCCTCCTTGTCTTTGGCGATGGGAACAAGGGGTCTGTATGTAAATCCAGCCAGGAACAGGACAAACATAAGGATGCAGAGGACCCTCAAGGTGTTGTAGAGGTCAACAGAGTCGATCAGGACCCTCAGGAGGAAAGGCAGTGACACTGTGAACAAGCTGCTGCCTGCGGTGACAATGCCATTCACGAGTCCAAGGCGCTTCTTGAAATAGTGCCCAAGAATGACCAGGGACGGCTGGTAGGCAAATGAGCAGCCACAGGCAAACACGATCCCGTAGGTGAAATACAGAGGCTCAATGGTGCTGTACCAAAAAAGAAAAAGAAGAAACCATTGGTGTTTTGAAAGGCAGTGGATACTCATATTCCGTCAGTTACAAGTTTGTATATACTTATAGTTGAATAGCACTGTGTCAGCTTAATTCAGCAATTTCCTTCCACTATGAAAAATTTCACAGAATTCACTGAACAGGCAAAAAAAAAAGAAAAAATACATTCAATTATAATTACACCAAATAGTGTGGCTAAAAAAAGTTTTAAAAACCATTGTCAGGGCAAGTTAACCAAATACAAGTTCAACTATTGCTGGATTTTTGGATTTTATTTTTTTCCAAAGAAAATTGTCCTGTTTTGATTTACACATTTCTTCCCTGTATTAGCAGTTAAAAGACAATACTGAACTCTCCTAATGAACCCAGAAAAATTAAGTAAACAGTTTATTATGAAAATACAGTAAGAAAGGTGCTAAACATAATTATTAATGAAAAAAAATACTGACAAATTTTTGTAATATAATACATTATTAGTAAATTATAGACATTTTAGATCATAATTTTTTAGACAAATAATCCCCTTTTGAATAAATATTTTAAATTCAGTGTTTTGATCCCTATACTGAATATGGTAAGAAAGAACTAAAAAAAATTGTTTACAATAAATTAAACATTTCATCTCATAGTAAGGTGGACCTTCATCATAAAGTTCTCCATCATTACCATCTACTACACAATTGAAACAAAGCAGAGTCATTGTAATTGATCACAGACATGACATCAATAAAAAGCACTCATGCAAGAAATGTTAAAAGTATGACAAAACACTATTAGTATAATTAATTAAATTAGTACTGTAGTATTAGTATGTCAAAGAAAACATTTTTTAACACTTGGAGGCAATGTGCAAGAAATTTTTATACAAGACTTCTGACGTGGCACATGACTGTAAGATTTTTTTTAATGCTATGTTCTCAATTATCTCCCCCCCCCCCCCCTTTTTATTAGTTAACACCTGCTTTTAAAGCAGTTCTGGAAAACAGTTAATCTGTTGGCCCATATATTAACTTTTTTTAAGGAGCAGGAATGTTTTATGGAATTCTTTCCATCACAAGATGCAACCTGCAGCACCCTTCTATGCAAAAATACACCCTACAAACTTCCTATGCAAATAAAGAACTTCTTAGAAAACAGTACTTAACTAACTAAGGTCTGACACTAGGAGCTCTGGTTTTGTGTATTATAGTGAAAATCAATTATTCATATAACATAATATTGTCACTTTCCATATTAAACTATCAATTTTTGAAAATGATGGTACACAACATAAGACAGCAGAAATAACATAAGGGGGAAAGGTTTATTATGTTTATTAAAGAAAAATAACCAGGAAAAATAAAACCAAAAGCTACAAAATTAAAGGAGCAATATAATGCAGTAAGGACAGTGAACTTTTGCTTCCATCTGTAGATTCATTCAAAGAGTCTGCAGCACAACATGCATATTAAAATATTTTCCTGCATTGTAAACACTCTTACATCTCAATTTCCCAAGACATAAAATTTATATTAAGAAATCAGTGTGTTGCAAAAGCAGTAGATCATATTTACGTTTGTCTACTTTACAATATTTTACTTCCAGAACACTGACTTCTGTATCTGAACTATAGTCCTTTAATGAGCTGATAACGTCATGGCCATAAATCATCTTAGTTTAAGTAGCATAATGAAAAAACAAGTATGCACATCATCCTGGCATGTACTCTTAAGAGAATTCACTTGTCAAAGTCCTCTTGAAAATTTAGTTAAGCTGAAATATTTTTAAAGCCTTTAAAAAAAACTTGCTCTTGCACGTCTCTCTGTGTCTTTGTTCCATTGGGTATCAGACAAATACAAGAATGATCTTTATCTAATAACAAGGATGGTTTAGTATTAATCACTTAATATACTACTAGGAAGCAAGGGGGAAGAAAGACTTTTCCAAGATGCATCTTTTAGTTTTTACCTCACATTTAGTAAGAAGCTTCTTAAAACATAAAGGAGTGGGAGTTTTTTTTGTTTTTTTAATAAAATGAATTAAGCCAAATATTTGCACCTGGATTAATGATCCAGATCACAGCAGCTCACATCCATCTAGTTCACAGAACAAGCATAGAAAATACATTTTCAGAAGTTTTTTTCTGTATAAATACATTTACACCTAAGTAGAAAACTCTTCTGAATGTAGTTTGATTGTTCCTATACTTATTCTGCTAAGGGTGGGGGAAAAAATAGTCTGAGAACTAGAGGTAACTGGCTTATTTATTTGTTGCTTCTTACACCCTATTTTCGCTAACCAATTTCTGATGATGACTAGACTAAGTAAATTTCCTGTTTCCTCGTCTTCTACAGGGTTCATCCAACAAATCAGTTACTCTTGAATTTCTTAGGATTTATTCTGCAGAAGTTACAGAAATGCACAAATTAATTGAAAACTAGAAGAAAAAAAACAAAACAAATAAGCCCTAAGAATAGTCAATACACCAAGGTTTTCTCTATCTTCATGTTCAGTAATTGGACCAGTAAGAACAGAAGAAAATGTCCACTTTTACTAGAATTTAATTTAACACCTTCCTGGAGATCCTACTGTATTTTTATCAGCATTAAAACTGTTTCAAAAGAAAATTAAGGGGACAGGGCAGGGAGGGAAGACAACAACAGTGTTTATGTACCTGCTAAAACACAATACACATCAAATAAACATACAAGTTTATCCTGGATAATGCAGTTGATCTTATAGCATTACTCCTGCCATTGATATATTTATACATAGTGGTTCTTGTTAAATAGGGAGTCTTGTTATGACATTATGGTTTTTTAAATACTTTTTAAGTTGAAACTTTGCAAATCATAGTTTGAAAGGCAAAACCAAACCCAAATAAAACAAGTGTTGTACTCAAACAGGGAATACAAAGTAGCACTGTTCACCCCTTCGTTTCTTGTTGATAGGATCAACATTACCACTACAACACTGTAAAATTGATTAAATACTTTGAAAGTTATGAATTTAAGTTTTTTACCTCACAAAAGAACTCGAAAGGAGTCCAACAAGCCCTACTGCAGCTCCAATAACAGCTACTTTTCGACAGCCAAACAGGTCTGTGAATATGCTGACTATTGGGGAACAGAAGAAGACCATCCCCATAGAAAGAGAGCTCACCCATGCTGCAAAACAGAAAAAAAAAGAAAAGACAACATTTTAGAAGACCAAGTGATTTCAGCTTTCAGTTAATACTTGTTTTCAACTAGGATTTTATGTTGCTGAACTATCCTTGGGTAGCAATTGGGTAACTATTTAAAAAACATTTAAATACATTTTAAAATATATTTACCTAACATGGTAAAAAAAAAGCTTAACAATTTACATAATCAACTAGTTTAGATTTTATCAGCTCAAAGAATGTAATTAACTTTTTTGTAGCTATTACTTCTACTTTTTTTTTTTTAACACAGATATTTCTCTAGTAACTAACTCAATATTCAAACTGATGCCTAGGTCATTAAAGATACCTTTGAGGCTCCATATCCGTTCCGACATTACTTAGTATATTTCACTTGACTTACTGCTAGACCTTAATGACTTTAAACAGGTACATTTGCTAAAAACAAAACTAACAATTTTTTAACTTCATAACTAGATGTAGCTCATATTCAACATCAATAATGAGTAAACAATAGGCTTTTATACTGTAATATATACATTAGGAATTTGATTTTACTTTACACTGAACAAACTTGAGCTAGTAAAACCACTTCTATATATAATGGGAAAATTTCACTACTTTTGATACTGCTGCCGTTTTACAGACATTGTGAAAACTGTACTTGGTTTCCTAGATCATTAAGATTCAGTTCTGGTGAGTCCACTATAGTTTCAGCCACAAGTGGTTCTTACTAGCACAGCTAATCATTACAACTAGCATATTTGGTATATATAGTAATTTACATATTGCAAATGTCCCTCCCTATATGGGGGGGAAAAAATGGAAAAGTGGAAAAGCTGCTGATGCAAAATAAATTGGAAAAGTATCTTAGCTTCATTTTGAATTGCTCAGAAGACAATATAACTCTTTCAACTTGAAATCATTTTAAATCTGTGTAACTGGAATTTTATTCAGAATCTCTTTCCTAAAGACATAGATAAACAACTGTGATTCAGTGATGAGGGCAAATAAAATTATCTGGAAAAGCATATAACCACAAGACTAAACGAAGTATATTAGCAAGTAGATCTACCAATACCAAGGCTTAGGAGGTGTGTTGTTAAAGTGCCAGTGAACCCTACACATTGATGAAGACTTCACTGTGCAAGGCACTAAAGACAGAAGAACAAACCAACAACCAAGAACTTGTTTTCGTCCAAGAGCTTACAATATAAATGAAAGACAAGAGAGAATAGATGTCTAGAGAAAACCAGAAATGAGCACCAGAAACAAAACTTTTATTATAGGACAAAAAATGCTCTCAATGAACCATGACCTAACTGTTAGGGGAAGGGACAAAGGGATGTGTGTTACTCAGTTTTTTCAATCATGTGATAAAATAGAGTTTCAAGGCACAATCTAAAGAGTGAGGTACTTTTATGGCTATTTCCTGCATTTCCTGTGTAGGACTACCCCCACTTATGATAGCCCTGCCAGCCTTGCACCTCTGCATCAAAAACTCAAGCTGAAGGAAGAGCACAAGAGACTAGGTAAAACAATGATCTTGTGACTGCCTGAAAGGCAAAGATCAAATATATGAAAGGTCAAGTCTTTCTCTGCAGTTGAGGAATGCTCAAGAGCACCTAGGATGTGGCAGGACATGACCCCTCTGAGATCTGTCCCCTATTACAGCCCAGATGGCTACTGATGGTACAAGACATTGTACCAACCACAGTTCGTAAGCAGGAGTCTGAGGGAGGAGATGTCTTCACACAGCCTGGAGACCAACCAGTAACAAAGCTTCCAAGAAGCTTTCCAAGAAGTTCTGCAAGACTCCTCATCCTTTTACTTATCTTTCCCAGAGTGAGTCTGCAGTTTTTCTGTCCAAAGGAAACTGCAAACACTACGGGATAGAATGTCCATGTCAGCCTGTCACCCTCCCAGATAAATGGTGGCTACAGCACCATGAACAGTCCTCAGCACCTCTGTGTGATTTGCAGCACCAAGAATCAGAGTCCCTGTGACTCCTGGGAGTACCTGCAAGGCCAAGAGGCAGCTAAATCTTGAGAAGCAGCCATCACAAAACTCACTGTCAACAGTGGTTTCACATGGTATGAAGGTACAAAGGAACAGCTGAACCTTCTGTCACCCAGGTATTTTGTACCTGCCCAGGTACAAAAAGACACAAAGGCAACAGGCATTAGACAAGACCACCAGAGATTATTGGTTTTGAGAACCCAATCTCACACGAACCCTGTTCATGAATTCAAACAGGCAAAGAAAATGGGCATCTGAAACAAAGCTTAAGTAGCTTTCATGAAGTAACAGACTAAATTACTTTTGAGCTACAGGCTGCGATTCAATTACCATTCTTCTTAGTGAAGTCAAGGTTTACAGTGTCCATTAATAAATAAAATAAAGCTAATAAGCTAATATATAAGCTAATAAAGCTATAAGCTAATAAAATAATTGGAATATAAAAGGCTGAAGTGAAAACATTCAGCTCATATTAAATTAACAACATGCTGATCTTGTCTCTACATGCTTCCAGATACTCATGAAAAAAGCATGCCTTTCTTATCACTTGATTCTCTCTTCTTGTCATTACAATAATGACAGGGCAGAGACTAAAAGAGAAGGCTTCTGCTGGTTTTCAACACAACCAACAAGTTAAGGCAAATGACGATGCCTGAAGTATTTCAGAATGGTGATGTGGGAATAAATCCCCCTGCAGAAGTGGAAACAGTGTGCTATACCACTTATCTTCCTAATGAAAACTGGGGCCCTTTAAATTACTACCTCAAGTTAATAAGCTGGTCTCTTTGGCCTAGAAATGTAATTTAGATATGTTGTAGGCATGTCTTATATGAACATCTTTATTATTTTTTGAAAAGGATGTGCTTGAAGTTAAACTTCATATGTACTCACAATTTGAGAAAATGTACTGGCTTCATCCTTTGTGAAGAAATCTAGCACCAAAAATAAAGATAAACAGAATAAGACATGAGTAAATCTTTAAATGCCCTAAGGCAAATAATCCGTGCCACAATATCTTCCTTCTATGAAGAAATTTGTGGCTTTAAAATATATTTAATAGGTCCAAGTACTTTCCAATTTCACTTTGTTCAAGTAAGTTTTCAAGCACCCTTACACTTTTTCACACAGTATGAAAAATGTACATTGAGTTGTCTTCCACATTTTTTCAAACAGAAATTACAACTGTCTAAGTAATACAAAAAATTACAAATGTAGCTTGCCAGAGCACTAAGAGCTCTCTAGAGCAGTTATTACATATTAATTAAGTATTTCTCCTCCAGGCTACTGGCTGCTTTCCTGGCACAAGCTGGCCATATTCCAGAGCTGCTAATTCAGATACTAGTACAGCACCTAATTGCTACATATAACTGCATTCATATTCATACACAAAACATTTTGATTACCATAGAAGAAAACCTACTCCAATTTTAAGGACTTAAACATTATTCAAGGCATTGAAAGCTAAGAATTAGCTCCTCAAAACATGTAGTTTTTTGTAGAATTAACAATTCTCAGGCTTCCCTAGAAGATGGAAAAGTAGTCATCCTTAAGATAAAAGTATTAGACCAGAGAGCAGCTGTACTTAAATTTGTTTGTTTGTTCTGTGCCACTGAAACACATAATGGATTACAAAACCTCAAAACTTTATTATAACTAAAATTATCCAAATGTGAAAGTCACAGATTTCCTGATCAGTTCACTGAAAATCTGAACATATATTCTGATATTTCTTCAATTACTTCCTCTGTTCAAAAGTCTACAGCAATGCAACCATACATACAACATATTCCAAAAATATGCTGCTGTTCTACTATGAGTCTTTAAAAATTAAAAAAATATTATTTTAAATAGTGTCTTTATTATATAGTATCTAATATCTGAGCACTCTCAGAATTATTCCAATTGTCACAGTTAGATTACACAATATGTATTTACCTGCCAAAATATAAACCAAGCTATTAAATATATTAGCTCATTCTTCAGTCAAGTACCAGGATTTACAGGACAACAAAAAAGAAAACATTAATATAATGTTCCATTGGAATGCTTTATCATGCACAAATTTAAATACAGGCTAGTTGTCCAAAGCATTGTTCTTCAAAATAAATTTTTTCTAAATGTTACAAGATGGAACTCAGCAGTTTTATCCTCAAGTGTCTTTCAAGTGGTTGGCTCAACACAGCAGTAACACCCTTCATTCTTTAACAAGCTTCAAGAATTTTTTTTTAACATTTTCCCTTGAGATTGTTCTAGTTGAGAAAGGGAACAAAATGCTACTGTCTAGAAGACAAGCAATAAGAGGAAAGCAAAATAAAGGCACTTAGCAACTTCTGAAAACTCAAAAAGCTTGAATAATATTTAGCTTTCATTAAGTTATTAGTTACAATTTATGCATGAATAAGGAAGCCTGTATGTACTCTCCCAGCCTCAAACCATTAACAGCTGGGAGACTTTGTGAGCCTATTTTTATTTGGTTTTCTTTATAAACAAGTTTGGACATTATTTTTTTTTCCATTGTATTTTTCAATATTCTGGCAATTTCTCCTCCATTAACTGCCAACCTTCCCTGGAACACTGGTGTATTTTCAGCATGCACAACATCTGACAGCAAACAACTCCATAATTTAACTATGGAATGGGTAAAGGACCCCTACTTCTATTATGGCCAGTTACACATAAGGATATTCTCTTCAGCAATGCAGAAGACTGGCTTCCATAAAAAGATTTGTTATGAATACAGTTTGGGAATTTGAGAGATTCTGTTCTGGAGGAAAGAAGAGTGGTTGTTGAAAGTTATTTCTGGAAATAATTTTCTTGTGTCCAGCTAGTATTAATAATTCCTTGCCTGTATAATCACATTTACATGGCATTTAATTTTTAAAAATAACAAAATAATTGCAATACTGGGTAGATCAAATATTGATTTAGCCCATTATCCTGTTTATGACCACCACAGAGCACTTAGACAAAGAACTCTGGAAAAAGGGCTAGCATTCTGCAATACTTTTTCCCTGGCTACATCCTCCCAACATCCAGCAATAAGCAGCTTAGAAACTGCCTAAGCAGAATGTTGCATCTAACCATTCAACAAGAACATTTAGTTCCCATCAGTATTACTTTGGCTTCTCTGCTTTTATTGTAATCAGTTGCAGAACATGCTCAGGCACCAGCATCACATTAAAAATAAACTCCCCTTGGCTTTGAAGTTACTCATATTTAATTCCTCCGCTGTAAGACATACGAATTAATCATCCCTGATGAGGTTCCTCTTGAAACCATGATTTTATAAGCCTTAATCAGATCTGTTCATACTAATTTCTTCTCCGAAATGAAGCAACTTTTTGACTCTGTCTTCCTATAGATGATGTACTTTGCCCTTTATATTGAGCCTGATTGAGTGCATCCCCCTGTTTCTGAGACAGGGTAGCCAGAACTGCATACAGCATTTAATAATAAAGTTTCTGTGCTAACCATTTTTTCCAGTCTCTGTGTTCTAGTTATACTTCCTTTTTTTAATCTCCTTTTTGTTTTTTATGTTTTGCAGTTGCTTCAGAGTAAATACATTTAGAAAACTATCCATGACATTATTTTCCTACAAATGGTAATGACGTCTAAAGATGTAGATGCCTTTTTTTTGGCACTTATTTGGATTACATTTCTCCCTGTGGGACACATACACAAACTGAATTTAATCTGCCTTATTAATCACTCAGCAATAACAGAAAAACACAGCAAGTCTAGTTGTCAGCCACCAACACACTCACATATGTGAGGACAGGCAACAGAGTTTGAATTTGTTTAGCATGCAGAAGGCAAACTGCTCAAAATGAGCCTAATCAGTGCCTCCAGGTATCTAACAGGTGATTATTACAGAATATAAAGCTAGCTCCTTTTCAGTGGTGCACAGTGACAGGACAAACACATAATTGAAACTGTAACAAAGGATATTCCAATTAAATGTCATGAAAAATTTTCACCACGAAGGTAGTAAAATTTTAGGAAGTGTGATCCAAAAAAAGTTGTGGAAATTCCTTCCTTAACTATATTTAAAACTTGACTGAACAACCTGATCTAACTCAGAGGTTCAACATATTTTAACTTGGCTGGCTTTGAGAGAAAGGTGTCAGACCAGATAACCAGAGAATCTCCTCCAGCTCAAGTTATTCCATATAATTTATGGAACAGTACTGTTCTAAACCCCTGCTTCTTGAAAAACTGGATTCTGAAGATCATGTTAAACATCAGCAATTCTTCATAAAAAAATAAAATAGGTTGGCAATATTAACTCCTTTAGGTAAGAAAAAAAGAAATAAAACTGAGCTGTGAGTTTAAAACCCTTTTTTCCTCCCTAAGAATGGGAAGGATTTGAGGGTATCCTTGAATTCTAAACCAAATGGATCCTAACAAGTAAATCTTATGAGACCGATTATTAGCATTAGAATAGTAAAATTCATTGCTTAGAACTACTGTATCTCCCTCCTACTGATGCAATTTTCCCATCAGTATTGTTTTATTCTTGTTGGCTGTGCCCAAAAGCATGGGGTTACCCTTTGCTTCAGGCACTCCAGATACATCCTCTTTTATCCATTATCTATTTTTCTTTCTCCAGGGAAAGCCAATAATTTCCAAAAGAGGGAATTGCTCAGCAGATGTCAGGTAACTAACAGATCAACACAACCATTAGACCCAACAAATATTCCAGTATCCTCCCACATCCTCTGAGAGCCTCAGTAGGTCAGCCTCCTGGAAATTGCCACTCTATTTTTACCTAACCTATCACTACCCAAACACATCATCAAAAACCTTGTGCCGCATGCCTTGCTGACACCTTCCCGTGAAAATTGTTTCAGAACCTGCTCAGTAACTTCTCAGGAATTGCGAGGAATTTCATCAGTCATGGGTGCAAAAGGGAGAGAAGCAGGTTTCCACACAGCCGCTCCTCCTACTGAGTAATCCACAGATCCCAGAACAGTGTGTCAGTGGAAAAGGAAAGCAGATGTTAAAATGCATACACTGACACACTTAGAATCCCTACTGTCAAAAAAGTGCACTGCCTGTTCTAACCAAAAGAGAACTGCTGATCCCATTAGAGAAAGTATGTGTTTAAGGACTAAAAATAAATTTATGACATAATGCTGTCACAGGAAGTATCCTGTGCTCTGAACTCAGGTTACATGACTACTTTCAGTTTGCTTACTTTCCAGTGTTTAGTTTGCAGATGTCTGAGCTAGGCTCTCCCTTAAAGCAATATTATTTTAAAAAATTAATTCTAATTAAAATGAAAAATCTGAAATAGTTTGGACAAAGATAATATAGTGTGAGGAAGTACCATCTCTTTTGGATGCCAAGGATCTCTTGAACACGCTTTGGAAATCAGAACTATCTGTAGAGGAACTAATCAGATTTCCGTAACACACTGAGAGATCATGGTCAAGACATGAAGATCTATGAACCAGGAACTAGTGGAAGCATCCAACAGGAGAACAAGACATTGGGGGGTTTTCCCCCCAGCCTTTTTTTCTTGTCCCAGAGGAACAAACCTTTTATTGAACAACTTTATTACTGAAAAATACTGCCTATGATGCACCCAAATCCAAGAACAAAACATGAGTCACTAAATCCCTACAAAAAGAGACCTTTGAACAGACACCCCGATTCCATATCGCAAAGCACGAAAGCACAACCTCTGCTTTCAGCAAACATGAGGTCATTATCAGGCAGTTTGAATTAGTTTATTCTGAATGAACGATTGAACTCACAGATTTTGTCAATGGCAAAAGCTTTCCTGTGCTTATGCATAGCATCTCTTCAGTGTATGTGCCTCGTGACTGTCCAAAATGCTACTTCAGTTCATATATGCCATGTTGAACTTAATGCAAGAAGGTGGAAAGAAGGATAAACTTGCCAATATGTTGTAAAATTGTTGTAAAAGCAAAGCAAGCTTGTAGGAGTAAAAAACAAAACCAAACATTCTATCAAGTCAAAACATAGGCTTATTTCTTTCAAGGCTTTATTCACCATATTCTGTCACATGATGAGTGACAGATGAAAGACCAAGCACCAGAAGGGATTCATATATATCCCTAATACAGTGAGCCTCCCCAAGCCTGCCATTTACAAGAATTGGACTAGACTGATTTTAACCTCTGCCCTCATAAGTAATGACAAATCATGATGAGAATGTCTACTGAAATAAGTCCTTGTGAGCATAAGCATCAGGAAAGCAGAAAAGTGGAAAGGGGAAAAAAAAAAAGTATTCATATACTGACAAAATATCCCACACCACTGCAAGTAGCCAATTATTTAACTACTATCTGATTTACACTTGCTGTATTCCCACAGTCTTAGGCAGAGTGTTGTAGCCTTTTTTTTTTTTTTTTTGCTTGTTGGTTCCTTGGTTCCCCCTTTAACAAAACACATAGTAATGGTGAACCCAAAGCAAGTACCATGGGAAGCTATCACAAAATTTTTCTTCAAACAATAGGGGAGAAAATATAAACCTGAAACATTTAAAGATGTACCTATAAGACAACTTCTACTACTAGAGAGACTGCAACTCTTCTACACATTTTAAAAAGAGAAAAATAAACAAACGCTGAAGTTAGTAGAAGATAAAAGCTCAAAAGCGCAGTGTTAGACAAAATATTGCTGCTAGAGATTTTAAGTGTTAAGCCTTCAGGAACCTTTAAAGGAAGGCTGAAGTAAATCATTAACAGAAAAACACGTGCATTTGGGTTTCATAGCAAACTGAGCTTGACCTTTGACACTTAGTAAAGTCTGAAAATGCTGTTGTAGGAAGAATAAACAAGGAACAAATCGATAAGAAATGGCTGTAACCACTTGTTTTTCCTTTTAGGAGCCAAACAAGAATGTTTTCTGCTGACTGTCTGAGACTCTTTTCAAAGTACAGTGTAATCACATTTTTAACTAATAGCCTAAAAAATTGAGCTCCAGTACTGATTTCCAGGCACATTTTGATCTTCCCTTTCCTCCCCTCAAATTAGCACTGGTTTGTTTGTTTGTTTGTTTTAATTCCAAACAGTTGAAGGCCAAGAATCATGTTTTGTTTTGATTTAGGATCAGTAATGTTCTGCACAAGGAAGTACTAGCTATTAACTTCAAAGATGACAGCCTGATTTTTCAGAAAGGTTTAATCCTAAACTCTCTCCCAACCAACAGCTGCACACATTCCAAATGTATCTGCAACCAAACATTATACAATGGTCTCATGTTTTAGAGCTATACCATAGATCAGACCTCAAGATCCAAATTCCTAAACTCTTAAGGGAGATATTAGTCTTCTTTCTTTCCCCCAACCTCACTTGCGCTGGGGCAAGACCTGCAAATCAAGGTTGCCTTTTAATTGACACAGGCATTCATTTCACTTCTACAGTATCAGAAGTCCTTGTGAGACCATGGAGATAAAAGCAGCATGATAAATAAATCTTACTTCACAAGTACATTTGGTACACTGTTGAAAATTCAGGAGCACAGAATGCCACCAAGCAACTCACGAACCAACCTTAACTTTTCACATTAAAAGATCATTCTGAATCTATCAGAATTGGCTAAAAGGCCCCATCACATCTCAATAACTCCATGCAGATCCTCAAGACAGATTCTAACAGCATCTATTCCCTGATTACATCAACATATTGCCACTATGTTCTGTAGGTCCCCACAAAATAATCAACCTTCAGGTTTTCAATCCCTACCCTCTAGGCTGAAATTGTTATCTGAAAGATCTTCCCATGTTACAAACCACCCTTTCCCACTCTCTACCCCAAAGCAGTCATTAGTCAATAGGCATTTTAAGCAAGGGAGAGACGAGTTACCATAAAGAAAAGAGTGCGTTAACCAAACCCAAAGTACTATTATGCAGGCCAAATAAAACAGAAGAAGTGATTTAAGGGTAAATCATTTAGATGGTGCAACAGGTAAGTATTTTTCAAGGTAAGATCTGATTGGTTAACTTGCTTCAGAGGGACAGCTGTATTTATACAGAAACAAAAGGGTCTATTTTGCAACAAAACTTTACAACCCTAAAAAGCAGACAAATGTTCAGAGCCACATGCCTGCGTTTAATAATACAAGTACAAACACTGAACTATACAGCAAATTTCTGTCTTTGGAATTATAACATTATTTTGTGCTATAGTTATGTGGAAAGCTACATTTGACTTTAAAGCAAGAAACCTTCAGGTAAAATGAGATGACAATTAACAAGTTCAGTATGGGCCCTTCATAAAAAATGCTTTCTTGTTTTTCCACATAATTTTATCAGTCCTACCATGAATATAATGCCAAGTGGATACAGAAGCCCAAAGCTGGACTAAAGAAAGAAAGGGGTACTTCAAGCATTTAATTTTATTTCGCTCATATGTCCTACTCTCTTCCCATCAAATACTGAAAACTTAGTCAAACAGCAGGGGCATTTTAAATTTTTGCAAAGCAAACAAACGAATTCAAGTGTCCTCCCTGACAGAGCACTAATAGTGAGAGGAAATCATTTGCATGGAAAGCTTGATAAGAGCAGACAGAAAGCACATATGACAAAAAAAATCTTTATGTCAGTGTGTGCCCTTTATATCAGTTACACTCATGTGCACTCTCACCCTTGTAAGCAAATGAACCAGCCACTGTAACTCTTGACCTGCTTCTTCTCTCTCATCCCCATACAAAATTTTCAAGTCTGCCAATATGACTCACTGGGACAATAAACCATTTCTCATTAACTTAATGCCAGCTACCCAGGCAGTTATCTACCTGATTTCCAGCAATCCAAATACCCAGGTTGCCATTCATCTAGAAAACTTGAACAAACTGCTACGCTGCACACACACACACACACACAGAGTAATTTAATCTCAGCTAAGCAGCGGGATGTGACTTGCTGCATACATCAGTCTGACAGATACAGGACACGTGAAATACAGCCTGTTGAGGTACTCAGCAGATTTGGAGTTCACATCACATAATTTTTAGTTGTTATGAACAAAAAAGGGTTTTGAGTGGAGTCTCAACACTGCAAATACCACAGGTTGCAATTATAATCTGGATTAAATTTACAGTTAGTAAATTACAAAAATTTTTTAAACAAAATGCTTCCTGATAAGCTGTTGAATCAAGATACTCTCTCCCAAGATAGAATGTCTTGTCCACACCCTATTTTCTGCAAGATCTGGGGGTCAAACCAATGGGCAGGAACTTAGGACAGTCACTTTTTATCAATTTTTAATGGTTTTCTTTCAAGGAAAGGTGGAGGAGAAAGGAAAGGAGAGTTTGTATACCTACTGCTGCAAAAGATGGCATGGATTGAGCACCTACCACAGAGGGACTTTCTCTTGTAACACCAGCATGCCCTGGGGCCATAAGTTATTTGTGTTTCTAAACATGCCACTTTCCCCTAGTTAAAAACAAGCCACAAACCAGAAGTGGTTTCCCAGAGCAGTGGTTCCCAAATTTGCTTCCCAGGGGGCAGCAGGAGGAGCTGTAGTAGTAGATGCACCCCACACTCCCAAAACTGGCAATGCTTTCCTGGTATCCAGAATTATTATCTCTGGCTTAAAGAAATGACCCCCTAAAATGTCACAGAGTTCCCTGGGCATCCAGGTACGGCATCAGGGAGACTGGAACTAGATGATGTTTAAGCTCCCTTCCAAACCCAACTATTCTATGGTTCTTTGATTAAAATGTTTAGTTTTGGGGTTTTTTTCTTAGGAAACGCTATTGAGAAACATAAAAGCAAAAACTTCCTCAAAACTATTTGAAAGGAGCACCACACTTATTTCAAGTTAATAATCTAGAGCTGAGAATTTGAATTTGTGGTGGATTAATCTTGGGTAGACACCACATACCTACCAAGCCACTCTATCACACCCCTCCTCAGTTGGACAGGGGAGAGAAAATTACTAAAGGCTGATGGGATGAGATCAAAGGACAGGGAGATCATTCACCAATTACTGTCATGGGCAAAACAGGATCAACTTAGGGAAATTGGTTTAATTTATTACCGATCAAATCAGGTTAGGGTAATGAGAAATAAAACTTGATCTTAATACACATTCCCCTTTTCCCTGGGCTCAATTTCATTCCCAAATTCTCTCCCTCCTCCCTTCAATGGCACAGGGGTACAGGGAATGGAGGTTGCAGAGAGTTTATCACATGTTGCCTCTGCTGCTCCTTCCTCCTCACACTCTTCCCCCGCTCCAACATGGGGTCCCATCCACAGGGGACATTCCTCCACTAACCTCTCCAGCACAACTTCTTCCCATGGGCAGCAGTTCTTCACAAACTGCTGAGCAGATGCCTTCCATGAGGTGCAGACCTCCAGGAACAGGCTGCTCCAGTGTGGGTTCCCCATGGGATCACAGCAAACCTCCTGCAGCATGGGTTCCCTCTCTCCAGGGGTCCAACAGGGTTATCCAAAAACCAATTTAAACTGAGTTTTTCATTACCATTTTCACAGAACATCCTTGTTGCATGCATAGCACCAGGTACTTCCATAGCAAAACACAGGAATTTAACTTTAAAATACAAATAAATGGACAAGTAATTGAGCTAAGTGAGCATTGCCTTAATATTTTTAATTGACAATATTTTTTTTGAGCTAAAACTCTTTCCTTGAGATAAGGCACAAGTATTATCCTACAACAGTTTTCACATATGGAAGTCCTCTTTAGCATTATATGTTCTCTCCTCTATCGTACAGTATTACCAAAAATTATATGGTTATGCTCAAGACATCAAACCAGTTCTCAAAATACTGAGTATCCTTAAAAACTTAGCAAAGTACTGTCTTTGTGAGTTTTTATATAGGTAAAATCCAGTCAAAGATAAGGGAGTAAAAGAGCCTATATATCCCATATAAAAAATATAAAGTATGTATAAACAATAATATCTGAAATAAATTCGTTGTTTTAGTCAAGAAACACATCTTTCTATTCCAATAATACTGGTACATTACTTATACTTGGACTTTGCATCCACCTACTAGAAATCCCTCACCAAAGCTATGGTAAAAAAAAAAAACCAAAACACCACAGCACACACCAATCAACCAAATTTGGTTAGGGTTACAAGCTTCTGACGATTCTTTTTTTAAAAAAAATTGTTTAGCTTGATAAAGATCATACTATCTTAGTAATAAAACCAATGTTTTTACTTACTATTCCACTATATTCTGGAAAAATATCAGAAGTCCAAAGCTCTTATTTATAAAATAAGTAGGTAAAACAGCACAAAACTGAGCCAATCGTACTGCTGGTTCTTTTCCTCCCCTTTTTTCACCAATGTCTTTTGCTCTTCAAGCTTCTGGATGCCTCCATTAAAAAGACTCTTTGTACCCACCATGAGTAAACAAACAGGCACACAGTGTCCAGTATAAATTTTTTCTCTGGAGTCCTGGATTAAAACATTGTTTACTACTTCCTCAATGTAAGCTGGTTTCTGCTTTGGGTTTGGTTTGGGCTTGTTTGGTTTGGTTTTTTTAACAGAAACTATAAAACTTAGTAAAGGAATCAGTCATTTCCTTCAAATTTCTGATGAAAGTTGGAAGAACTTAGGAAGTTTCAATGCTTTACTCCTTATCTGTTCGCTAAAGAAACTTTATGTGTTGCAAAGAAGCCTAAAACCACCACTCTTCCTAGCAACTTCAGTAGTCTTGCTTAAACTGGGCAAAAATGAAACACCTTGCAGTGACACAGCCATTTTTGTTCTGTTAATGGCAAGAACTTGTATGTAAACAACACAAATTTTTTTCCAGTTATAACACATAATAGTATATTACAGAATAGTATAACAGTTATCACAAAAGACAAGCATTCAATCCTTTCTCCTGAAGGCTCAATATTGATCCAATAACATTTCACTCTGATTTCTTAGAAACTGAGCTTTTTGCACATATTCTATCTTATCAGCTTGCAATCTAAGCACTAAGTAGCTCAGCTACTATCATTTCTATAATTGTGTTTACTTTAATGCTATTTCCAGAACTCTATCAATGAAGGAATTACACCAACGATTTGCTGTCTATGCAGTTTAACTCCATGTAAGTGAACTATTATTCCTATTTTTAATTTTAAGGAAAGAGGAGCAGTAAAAATAATATTAAACCTAACAAAAGTGCTATTACAACAGGAACTGTCACTAGATAATGTGTGAACAGTTAGATTAATATTAATGTGTATACAAGAGATATATACATATATCCACATTTCATAAAAAACACCTGTATTAAATATACAGGGATTTTTGCTTCTCTAGAGCATAAAAGGTCTCTCACTCTTATGATGATCTAAAAAGCTGAAGACATAGGGCTACTTTCACTGACCAATGACTTACAGCTCCTGAGAGAAGAAAAAGGGCTGTTAAGTGTATTATGTGCAAGATCCTGAACGGAGTTTTGGTTTCTGATGTTCATGGAGAACAACTCTACTGAGCTTGGCCAAAGGCCTGCTGCCAGCACCACTAGTGACCTTCTCAGGTTGTGTCTTCCCTGGATCTCCCTCTGCTCCCTGCTGGGTTATGCAATGCCGGATCAGCTGCAGGCACACACAGGGCACAGAGAGGCAGGAAGGGGAGCCCAAAGAGCATCCAGCCCCGGCCGCACCAGGAGCCTGCACCCCTGACAGCTCCAGCCTGGCTCTGTATGCCCCAAGGAGCACGGGGGTGAAGGCAGGTACGAGCCCAGCCCCCAGACCCAGAAGAGGGGACACCCTGCCCTGTTCTCCCTGGCCTGTCCCAGGAGAGCCTGAGTCCCCATGTCCAGGTGTGACACCCCCCAGGATGAGTCAATGCCAGGGCACTTTCAGGACCGAGGGAGAGTACTGACTTAGTCATGGGACACACTGGACGACAAGCACTTCAGGATCAAACAACTAACTTGGGGGCATTTAGGGAGGAACCAGGGAGAAATTTAGGTGTTTTGGGGAGGAACAAGTGTGGAAAAGTAAGAATTATGAGAGGATAAAAAGCAATGCTCACATGTAAGCAGTTTGCTGGCTGGCATGGTCATCTCACCCTGCCCTTCCCCTGACCAGCACTAGCCTGTCTGCGTGCTAAATTCCCTTTTAAACTTCTGGTCAAGGCAATTGTGCTCATATCTGAATGTCTGAAACAAGCACCTGGAAGGATCCACACTGCAAACATTATATTATAAATATAGATACACACACACACATACACATTCTCACTACCAGAACACCAGTCTCTTCAGCTAGAGAAGGGAGTAGGATGACACCACTAGTGCTGTGTTCATGTGAATGTTGTTATTTGAGTGCCTGTCAGTCAATGTGTGGCTAGCTGTGCACACATGTGTACATGTGGTGTGCACATGCATTCTGTGCAAGAGTGCCTATTGGAAACATTTGCAGCCTCACTTACTGGCTAGACCAGGGACACAAAGCTGCAGCAGCTTCACTGCTCTCAGGCTGTCAGATCTGGCCTGAGATTTTCCCAAACACTTAGAACCACAAGAAAAACAAAAAAAAAAAATCATAGCCCTACTTAAAATACACTAGTCCTCCCCTTCTGGTCCAAGCTTGTCTTTTCAGCAAGTTGCACTTGTCACACAAGAATGATCAGCTCTTTCTTACACCAGTCAATGAAAAACCAGTGACACAGTGAAGCTGAGTAGAGCTGGCTAAACAAGAGGTTTCCGATTCTGAAAGTTCAGTTTTAATTCCCCCCTCTTAGCAAAGGAGTTTTCGTGTGTTGTGTCCATTTGGTAACCGGTGTGTCCTCCCGAAGAGCTACTGTAGCATTTACTCCCAGCTGCTACAGAGTTAACTGAGGAGGCATCAGGAGCACTAAATTGTACCAAGGGGTAAGAAGGCATCGCAGTTGCACTAAAATAATGCCCTCCCCCTGGAGATCTCCCTGTCAGGTAAATTCATAAGCAGCTTTTCTACTGATAAAAGGGCATTATTCTATCATAAAGAAATACTCTGGGAAGCTCTGCACCTCCTCCCAAGGACTCCCACAGTGTAAGAGTTGCTAGGACAGAACACTTTCCTTGCAGCAACTGGAATACAAGTTAGGGAGCTCAGCATCTGTTCTAAATTTCCATGAAGAAAAGTCCAAATGTCCTCTTGGGGAAAAAAAAAACAAAAAAAACAAACAAACAAAAAAAACAAACAAACAAACAACAAAAAAAAAAAAAAAAAAAAAAAAAAGCCCAAAACAAACCAGCAGACTTCCATGAAAGATCCCCAAACTGAAATACGGAAATTTGGTGTGCATAGCTTGACCTTGATAGCATAACAATATCAACTAGCACTAAGTAAAAGTAATCAAACAAACAACATGAATTATTAGCATGCCCACTCATGAATAGTGGGGGCAAATTTTCAAGTAAGACTGCAAAAAAAGTATCAGTCCAACAGACTGCACAAGTAATTAACTATTGGGAGTGCAGACAGCAAAAGAACAGTCCCCATTTTTTAATTATTCTGAAAATATTAAAAACTAAACTATAGCATGCATCTTTCCTTAGTTAAAGTGTTTCAAAGAAAAGCTGTTGATAGTCGGTACCCCCCAGCCAGCCCAAAGAAAACAAAGAACGGACAAGGCCTGATTGCTTTCAATTCAGGGTGCAGACTGGAGGGCAGAGAGCCCTGAGGCTTGTGCTTTATTTAGTAAAAAGCACTGGGTGCCAAAGAAGGATGAAATCAGCAGTAATGTGAGGAGCCCTTGGCAGTTCAGACCTCATAACAACCACCCCACCAGTTCTCTAGGAATCCATCTCCAGAAGAAGGTGGCTGCCCTTCAGAGAGTTTCTTTGAGGAAAGCAAGACCAGCCTTACTGTACAGGGAATGCATACTCAGCCCATGAGAGGAAGTGAACCAGGAACCTGAAACTGAGAGACTGCCAAGTGTTGAGCAGGTTAGTAAGATCTGAGGATGGGTAAATCTGCAGGTATGAACAGGACAAGAGCTGCAATATCAAAAACAAGCAAAGCATGAAGCTGATAAGCTCCAACACTAAAGCTGGTGTGACACTGGAGTTTTGCATTTCCTTTGGCACCAGCAAGGTAGAAAAAGCAAGAAAAGGGGGAGAAGGAAAACTAGGTAGATTTCTCAGATGACAGGGTGGGAACAAAAAGATTCTAACAAACTGGAACCCCATATAATAATGTGTAGGTGAAATAGCTACCCCCCAAAAGAAGGGAGTAATTTTAATAACAGTTCAGGCAATAAGTCTAAAAAGCATATTTTAATAGTTTAAGGTGTAGTAACAGATAAAAAATTGCTAGCATGAAACAGAGGCAAGTGTTCTTTCCCTTTTTGTACAAATGCAGAGACATTAATACAGAGACATGGAAACATTAAGACTGATGTGATTGGACAATGAATGGGAATACCTGCCTGTGGAAACACCAGAAGGAATGGCAGGAGAAATGCTTTTAAGAACAGCAAGTGTTCATCACACCTAGATAAGCAGATCAAAGATCACAGTATATCTATGTATCTGCTCCTCAAAATACCTCAGTCAGTAAAACAAGGACTACATTTACACTAAAGCAGGGGACAAACTATAGGTTAGGTCATTCAGAAATAATGGTGGGAAGATAAAAAACAGGAATGAAGATATAAGGCAGTCAAGAAACGGAGACAAAAGACTGAGTAATTCTAATCTAAGTAATGACTCAGAGGTGGAACAGGATTAACAGATCCTCACCACTATGATCTCCTGTAGAATACAAAAGTCACATACAAATTCAGCATACAACTATTGACCTAAGAAAAACCCAGCAGACATGAGCATTTGATGGCTGGAATCTCCCATCACTCATTTAATTGGGTGGATTTTTAGCAAGACAACTTTGACACATTTATCTCTGGGGCCTGGTTGCTCAACAGCAGGTACTGAATATGTGGGTATGATTGGGTACATGTACAGGGGTGAGGGTTGGTTAGGTTTTTGTGTGAGTTTTAATTAAAAAATCACCTCCATCACTTCTAAGGGCTCACAGTGAACCTTGCTTCGATGTGATTCATCGTTCAAATGGAAGGAGATGAATGGAACTGGTAAGAGGGGAAAAAACTCTAATCCATATTAACACAGGAAACAGTCCATAACTTCCATCCCCATATAATAAAGGCATTAAGGAATCACACACACTAGCTTTGGTTCAGACCATTTTATATCTGACTCAACTCTTCCCACTATTTGACTGAGGAAAGATTTAGTTGCAGGAGAAATTCCTTACTTCCTAAATAGCATATAACATTAGCTTATTGTGAAACAAAAGCTGATACAGCAATTTAAACATGAAACCACTCCAAATTCAATCTTCTTTTAAAGCTCCAATTTAATTAATTCTCTCCCTGCATATTCCTGGCTTATAAACCTCACAATTTAAAGACCAATTCAGTCAATTCCACATACCAATAAAATTATGTTGCACTTTAATACATTCTTGGACAGTAAGTAACATGTGGTATCTGACATTTAAGCCAGACAATGCAATGTCACATGTCACTTGCACCTTTCAGTCATTTCTTAAATTACTTACTCAGCCCAAGGGCACGGGCAAAAAGTAAGAGCTGTTAAGAAGAGACAGTGAAAACAACAAAGTAAAGCCTGTTAAGAAACAAAGGAAAACTAATTAGGAACAAAAATTTGATCTAATAAATTATTCTGCATGAATAATGATCAGCTTGTCAAAATGCATACTGTTTGTTCATGAAGCTCACAGCTGGAAACTGGAGGGATATTTCAGGTCAAGAACAAGGTTCTTTGGCAAAGACTACACAAAGAAGTTTGCACAACTCCTGCCAATATCATGCTTAGCTTGAGGCAATGCTTTTACTTTCAGGAGCTCTGAAGTGAATCAACTTTAAAATAAATTTTAAAAACCAAAAAAACCCCCCAAAAAACCTAAGTAACATGTCCAATAATTAAAACAAATTATTCTGGTAGTTCTACAACCAATTTACTACTCTTAAGAATATTACAGACCTCTTATGAGAAGTTACAGAAACTTGAAAATAAAAAGACCTAAAACATCGATGTTATTTTTAAGTGTTTCTCTTCCACTGGTAAATGCAACTAGGGACATCTCCTTAGAAGACAGAGGACAAATTCACTCAAGTTGTCATATTCAGGATGGCTACTGTCAAACTGGCTCATTCCTGCTCTTGAAAAGCCTGCAAGGAACAAGGCATGAAAGCCTCTATCTTTCTCCCTTGCCCATCACCCCAGTCAAAAAATATTTTCACATAATCTTGCCAAGGCAAATAAATGATGCCATACACTTCAGTACTGGTGAACATAAATAGCAGGTTTCCTGACAATCAGAACTAAATATTCTCTAGGTGCAAGCTGGTAGAAGCTTCAAGAACACCACCCTTTTCATGACTTCAATATAGCCAGATAAAATAAAAGACTTGTTTTTAAAAAATGATGGGCATAGGAAAAAACTTTTTTCTTCTTGTTTGAGGGGGAAAGACTCCAGCACTTCCATGTGGCAAAGATACAACTGGAATTGTTTTTAAAAGTACTCCTCAAGAAGAACAAAGGCTCTTCAGTACATAATTAGAGCATTTATATTTTCAAGTATGTTTTCTGCATTTTGCTAAGAAACTAGAATGAAACTTAAAAGAATTGAGAGTTACCTTATTCTTTGACTAGGTTTATTTTCTTTTTTAAGGAGTACTCATCTCCCTCACCTAATCTTTATTCTAGAAAGCACAAAAACAAAACAGAAGTAGTTGTTCACCACAATGAGGTCACCACCTCTGATACAAGACCTCTTCAAAGGGGCTGAATATCATGAGCTTTTCCACATCTAAAAGCAGCTTTAAATATTTATCATTCATCAAGCAATCACGAATCATGCGATTAAACTTCTTTTGAATAAAAAGATTTAAGAAAAACAGTGTTTAGATATAATCACTTATCAAGAAGCATCTGGATATGCTAAAGAAACATGCCATTCAAAGTGTGTTTAATGAGGGAACTTCTACGAGCTTTCAACAAAGGGCTCATCCATCACAAAAGAGTGTTAGAAAAAAAAGGTTTTCGTTTGATAAGAAAAAAGCCCTCGGAGGTATGAATAAAGTAGGTTAAAGAAACAAGGAGAGGTCAAATTAGCATACAGAGAGCAGTTACCAGCAACATATAGAAGGAATCCATTTTGAGTCCCTTGATGTTTGGCAGTATTAACTAATCACCTGGAAAACAGGAGGGGTGAAGAGACCAAATTCCTCATCCTAAAACACAACTCAGGTGACAGCAGCTGAAAGGCAGCTTTTTTGTTTAGTTGGCTTTATTGTGTTTTTTGGAGGTTTTGGGGTTTTTTAGAAAGATAATATAGATGGATGATCTAATAGAGAGTAGTTTACCTTTTCATGTCTCATCAAATAAAAATGGGATGGCACTCCCAAAATTATCAGAAAGCATATTCAGAATGCAAGGAAGCATGGATTATGTTAAGAAAACAAATTTTAACTGTGCATCCTCTACAACTCAGTGTTCTGAACTTCACAGGTATTAAGTGCAATTGATGTCCATGGGACTTCTGCCTCTCCAAGTTCAAAAATCACTGACTGGCCAAAGGGAAGAAGATATATAACAGGATAAATTACCTTTTAAACTTTGTAAGCATCAATTACTAGTAATTTGTAAGCATTAATTACTGGACACAGAACAGTGTCCTGGATGAATTTCAAGCGTGAAAGTCTCTTATTCAGCATGAAAAACATACAGCTGGTTTCACAAGAGATAACAGGTATTAAAAGAAACCTTCACCTGTACCAGCTTGTACCACATTGGAAGGAGTGACTGATACGCTGAAGGTCAGGGCTGCTAAGCACAGGGACCTCAGCGTGCTAAAAACAGGACGACAGCAGACAGAAGGAATTCAGAGATGTAAAGCTTTGCACCTGGGATGAAAGAGCAGGAGCCAGTACAGGTTGCAGGTCAATCGCTTAGAAAGCGGATTTGCAGAAGGGGGCACAGGAGACCTCATGGACACAAGCTGAATGTGAGCCAGCAGTGTGCCCTTCAGCAATAAAAACTGACTGCACTGCAAGTGGCATTAGCAGGAGTGTTACCACCAGGCTGAGGGACATGGGCATTCCACTTTCATGAGGCTGTAACTAGAGCTGCTCTGAGTTTTCTGCTCCCCAGAGCAAGAGCCAGACATTGATACACTGGTAAGGTAACTGAGGATTGGAGTACCTAATGTAGGAGGGAAGACTGGGAGATTTGGGGTTTTTCAGCCTTGTAGAAAGTTTCAGGACGCACAATGAATGCAGACCTTATTGACATCTACAGTTACCTAAAAGGCAGTGAAAATGTAACTTCACTGCTCAGAGGTGCACAGCCATAACACAAGAGGCAGAAGATGGAATATGGGATCTCTATCCAAACACTACTGGACAAAGGCCCCCCAGTAATCTGCTCTGACTGACCTTGCTCTGAACAGGGCATCCAGAGAGCCTACCCAGCCTATCATTAATACAGACACCACAGCTAGGAGAGTTTTCACAAGCAGGGCTATTTCCTCTAAAATCCACTGCCAGTGCACTTGAAAGGAAAGGTCATAAATCTTCCTTGCAAATTAACAGGAGGATCCATGCAAAGCACAGCATTACAAATTGAAGTTTTGGAATGTTTTTAGGCAATGAGTTTCTTTTCTCCATAGCTACCAAACACAAGGAAGAAGATACAACATATAACAACCACATTTTTTGACAAATTAAACATTCCTTTGTTTACCCCAGAGGTTTGTTCCCAAGTAGCTCATGTTTATAACAGTAAATAAAAACAGTAATTTTAATAATGAAATTGCTGCCAGAAAATGACAGAATCTATTATATGTTTCTTTCAGCAGCTTCTGATTCTCCTTGAGAGAGTTCTCATACCACTGAAGGCACTACTTTAAAAGACAAAAGTTGAATTCAATTGTTCAAAAAGTTTTATAATCAGGTTTAACACCAAGTTAGGTTCTTTCCTCAACCACAGTCATGCCAGTGAGCACACTAACACAACGTGACCACTCATTAGTCACAACAACTCAAATCCCATTAAAAAAAGGCAGTAAATCACACAGCCAGGGATGTATGCAACAATTTGTGTTTTTGCAACACATACACATGTTACAAAATAAAAGCCACCACTGCTTCTTATTATGCCATGTTCTTGGCTGGCATTCAAAAGTTAAGGTCTCAAAGTTGTATCAAGGCAAGGGTTGGTCTCTTCTCCCAGGCAGGAAGTCACAGGACAAAAGGAAATGGCCTCAAAGTTGTACCAGGAGAGGATATTGTGAACTGCACATTAGGCAAAATTTCTCCCCCAAAAGGCTGGTTGGGCATTGGGAACAGGCTACCCAGGAGAGTGGTGGAATCACCACCCTTGTAAGCGTTCAAAAAACATATGGATGTGGCACTTGGGGACACAGTTTAATGGTTGATTTAAGAGTGCTGGGTTAATGGTAGAGCTCAATCTTGGAGGTCTTCTCCAGCCTTAATGGTTCTGTGGTTCTACATTATGTGTACTGATTCTTTTGCATCTGCAAACTTCTTCATAAAGTTCAGAATTTGAAGCATCTAAGTTTAAAACCAGCTTTTAAGTGCTCAAGAAAGGTATGAAGCAATTCTAATTAACTCTAAAGTAGAAATAAAAAGGCATTGGGAAATACCAAATCAAGGAAATATCTACTAGCAGTACCCCAGGAAAGCAAAACAGTAATTAAAGTACCTACAAACTCAAGGACAACAGCAGGGTAAAAAGTAACATAGCTTTCAATTTATTCTGCATTGGTAACCTGCGCATATGTGTGATACCCATAGCCACCAAAAAAATGCCAAGAACAAGCCATTTTCTTGTTTGCACTACTGCATTTGCACAGTACAGAAGACTCATAAGATTGAAATCACATACTTCTGCCTTTTGTATCAGCCCATTCAAAGAATTTTAAAATAAATATAATTTTAATTACTCTTACATTTTAACTATCAAAATTCAACTCTGCAATAACAAATACACACAATAGTACATTTTTCCCATAATGAATTTATTTCCACAGTGTGCAGCTTTTATTAAATTTTTTTCTTAAAAATTTAAAAAAAAAGGAACTGGGGCTGTGCTATGGCAGAAACAAATCTGAAAACAACAGGCTGAGTTTGGTTCTGCTTTTGTACTTTCCTAAAGGTGTGTGTCTGCGTTCGCAGACAGAAGCCCCCGAGTGCAAAAGGAAAAGCTGTTTCCTGCTTGTGTGTTGAGAATAAAACAGCATGTATTTGCAGCAAGTACCTGTGAGAGTACACAGCTTTTACACACCCACTGTTACCAACCCATGGATGATACCTGGACATTTGACTGCAGGAGGGCTCAGAAGCCTCCATGCCCACTCTGAATACAAGTCAAACACAATTTCCTGTGATCAGTTTGTCTTTAAAGAATATTAATAAGAGTGTCCTTATATGTCAAGTCTGCTATATGCTGATATTTTGACTGTAGTTAAAATAAATGGAAGGAGAATAAATTAAGCCTGCTTCTTTAAATTGAGGAAGTTTCAAGCAGAAATTCCACAATAAAAAGACTCCATCTACAGGAAAGAACTGCAGTTTCCATTGACAGGCAGAAACATATTGCATGAAACAATTACTTCCAATCAGAGTACTTAATCCAAGTTAACCCAGGGTGCTGTTATCACTTTGCCAGGATCCCTGTGGAGTTTTGATCAAACATGTAATGTAGTAAACATTACAATAAACAGTGTAAGAAAATCAGAATGGATATATGCCGTTGTATATAAAGACCAGGTACAGAACAGGAATTTGACAGACAAATGCAGATTTTTATAACCTCAAAAAATGCACTGACTGTCCACAGCAACAATCTACAGAGACAGAAAATACCCATCAGGACAGAAAGATCCAGGAACCACTTAAATTACTCCTTAGCTATCCTGCAAATAAAAGGTGTTGAGAATTAGTTAACGGGCATTTTATTCTACAGGGAAAAACTTCAGGTGTATTTGAGGCTTGTTTATCTAATTATTTTTGGGCTCTGAATGTTTCCAGATATGTCTGTTGGGGAGGAAGCCTGCTCCCATACCATGCAGAAGACTCCAGTGCGGTCAATGCTCCTGAACAGGAGCTATGAACGATGAGTCCTAACACCTCCTTCACCCCAAGAAGTAGGACCACCAGGGGACAAGCAACATGACTTTCAAATACCAACACCCTAAAGACATAAATCAAAAAGCCACAGTTATGAAGAACTCAAAAAGAACTTTGGACACTAACCTCCCTAAGTCATGTCAAATAAAGGAGAATAAAGAAAGCTGATATAATGTCACAGGGTAGACTGTCTTAAAGCTAAAGAGCACATGCCTTCCTCTGTCCAAATCGGAGGACCAACCCAAAATAACAGTTACTTCAAACCCAAAATAGTTTGGTCATTTTAAACAGCAGTGCATACTATATCTTACTGCACATACATCCTACCTCTGTACTGCCAGAAACACTGATAAATTTCAGTCTCCAACTTAAACTTCAGTTGATAAATTACAGTAAAAGTCAAAAGGGTGTCCTGCCTGGTTTTGGTTGGGATTAAACCACAACAAAGGAGAAGAGAAAAATATTTATCTCCACTGCATATATTTCCATACTGGAGAGTTCAACTGCAATAGTTGGGAATAAAAGACTGAAAGCTCAGCTTCTGTTCATTTGTGGTTAACATTTTTTTAATAGTTCACTAATTCTGACAGCTCCATAAACTTACAAAACTAATTTCTTTAAGAGCTAAGATCTCCTGCTCAGCAAGCAATTATCCCAAGATTAGTGTCTGGTAATTCATTTATTCCCTTCAATGAGCAGAAATAATGGGAATTGGGTTTCTGTGACTTTAAGCAGCTCATGCTCAGTTACCACCAGATGCTCAAAGTCATCACAATGAATCAGAGCAGGAAAATACATTAATTGGATTAAGTGTTACTTTAACATTTCCCTCTTTCCAGTCGAAAGTGGAGAACATCTTACCTCATTTAATGTAAGGAGTGTAAAAGTAAATTTAAAAAGAATAGTAAAACTATTAAAATAACAGAAGAGCACTTCCATTTTTGTGTGTTTCTCCTCTGGTTTGAGAGGTCAGAAAAGCAGACAGCTGCAAACAAACTGTAGAAACCAGTGCTTCATCTTGCCAATTTGCATCAATGAAGTATTGAGAGCTGTTATGCACAGGAACGCAGAGACCTGACATCTTGCTCCTGAAGATCAACAGCACAGTAAAATCTCAGGATTAATTGTCTAGATAATATTCTTACTTAAGGGGAAAAGGGAACCATTTCAGAAAGAAAAAACTAAAATATTCTTCAAGCCATTTTCTAATAGAGCAGCACTGACCTTTCATTATGCTGCCCATATACAGACAACAACTGCTAGGAAAAGGAGGAAGTGAATCTTCATTTCCATGCAGATGCCCAGCAGTGCCACTGGTTGCCTACACCTGTTTGAGTCAAAACCAGGCAGCACACTATTCCAAACTATTTTGATAGCAACTGGTCTATTTCCAGAGAAACTGAAAACATTACAGAACAAAACAAAAATAACAACCAAAAACCCAAACAAACAAAACCATCACTCCACCCCCCCCAAAAAACCCCACACAAAAAGGCAGAATATTCAAGTTAAATAAGTGATAAAAACAAAATAGAAACATGTTCATAGACAATATATTATTGAGCATATATAAAAGTGAGTACCAATGTGATCATAATCTGGGCTTTTTACATCAAGATATCAGCATAGATATCATGTCTAGGCTTTCAGAATCAATTTTTTTTATTTTATCTAACCTCTAATACTAACATACTCAAAGTAACTACAAATTTCTCATTATAGATAAATACTTTCAAGTTTTAACTGCTGCAATGTTTTCTTAAGTGGTTTCCTTAGAGTAAGAAAACATTATCAAAATTATTTCATTTGTACTTGGATGTATCCAGCTAAATCTTAGTTAGATTATTTACTTACTAGACAAATTCATCATAAAAAACACTCCAAATTTAATTTACAAGTATTGGGTTATCCTACTGAGATGTAATTAACGTATGAACAAAAGTCTCAAATNAAAAAAAAAAAAAAAAGTTGAATGGCAGGTACCAACTGGCATCTCTCAGATATTTTGGCAAAGCATTAGGTCCTGCCATGACAAATTTCGGAGAAGCAATGCACTGCTTCAGAGAGGAAGCAATTTGCAGTTTTCAGCTTCCACCAAATGTGGGACTCAGCATGAAATCCCTCTCCCAGAGCGAGGACATAACTGACTGGCACTGTCTGGCCTCTATGTATGCCAGCAGCTCTATAATCCTGCCAAGATCAAAACTGGAAACTAAAAAAGTTAAAGGGCAGGGTGGGGGGGCATAACACATCAAGGAGCGCTACCATGCCTCCAAGAACAAGCTTTACAAGTCTATCAATGTTGGTTGGCAAACTTCAACTTTCTTGAAGTTTTCACACTGATTTTTTTTATTCTTCTTTGTAGCCTAATTTTGCTAATCAACAAATCACTGGCCTCAATCATACCTGGAAAAGCTGTCTATAACTACCTCTTATTTGGAAATAGCTGAAAAGGATCCAGCTCCTATAATTACAGCCTGACTGTTGAGAGTTATATAAATGAATTCAAGCATTCCAAATACAAAATGAATTTACCTTTCATAATCATTCAAAAGTGTAGGGCATATAATCAGCATCCGCCTGTTTTCCATATGCCATGAAGTAAATTCTAGAGCAATTAGAAGCTGAAGCTCCTACAACATCACACGGAAGACTCTTCAGCAAACAAGGCTAAATTACTGACTACCTACAACATCAGAGCATCAAAGAGTTCTGCAGGGTGTTGCTTTCTGTATCGATCCTACCAGGCTCTGATAAACCTTCAAAAGAAAGATAACTTTGGCAATAACCCCCCTAAATATCCAGCTAACTGGGTTTGTAAATGTGACCTCTAACTAGCATGGACTGGTGTGCATGTCATTGTGGACACTGTTAGTCAGAGCAAAGACCACAAAGATGTACCACATACTCATAAGGGTATGACAGCACCTTTTGTTGTGCCACAGGACACCTGGAGTTGGATTTGACTTCCATGTGAAAGCACCCGAGTGGAGATGCCTGTGTGAGTGAGGAGTCAAAGCTCCCACTAGAGGCAGTGGGGGTCTAATCAGCACAGCTTGGGTTAACTGCAGAGTTTCAGCCCGCCCTAAAGTTAAAGCCTGCATCTGCCCAGTTGAGTGGCCAGACCACAAACCACTAAATGTACTCAACAGACCTCCATCTACTGTAATCTGCCAGTTGAATTCCACACCTTGCCAGTTTTCTCCAGGTGTAACACCACTCTTGCATATTTTGCATCACTGTCTGAAAACATCCACCCAACATACCAGTGCAGCAAAACAGACAAGCATAACAAGGCTAAAGAAAAAAAAACACCAATGAAAGCAAAACGCACATTACTGGTACACTGTGATGCCAAGCATCACTGAATGACTGGCACCAGCGTTATTTAGGAAGGCTGCATCTCACCTCTGTGCATAAAAAAAACCCTCCAACAATCAACATTTGCTTCAGCGCTCCTGTAGTGACCCAGATAAAAACAGGAAGAAAGGTAAGGGAGGACTATATATAGTTTACCCATTTATTATTTTAACACATGCCAGATATAACTACTGAGGGCAAAAATGTAACTATAATACTTGAAACTCTCCTTAAATTGGAGACGAGCACATGAACAGACCAGCTCTAAAAACCTATGATACTCTCTTCTATCACAAAAGATTTGTGAAATCCTTGTCTTACACCAAACTGAAATCCATTACTTACAGAATTTCACAGAACCTGTGCTCATCTAAACTAAACCAATTACACACAGGAAAATGCCTTACAATTACGAAATTACTTCATAAAAAGTGGGGAGTGTAGCTAAAGACAAAAAGTAACTGCTAAAGCAAACAACGCCAACAGCAAAACATAGTTATAATCAGAAGCAGTACAAGTCAGTTTGGAAGACAAGCACTTAGATGAACAAACAAATCTGTGCGGATGTGGCATTCTCACTAACAGGTGGCTTACCAAGATGCCCTGCTTTTAAAAAAAAGTGGATACCTGTGATGTCTTCTTCACCACCCCTAACAATAAGTGGAGGCTCCTTTTTCTTTCCTCTGCATTTACACTAGTCTTGAGCTCGATTCATTTCAACTATCTTTGTGTAAACACTGCTAAGCCATTCTTTAGCTACCTCTTAGTCTCCCACTAAACATATAGTGCTCCCCCAATCACAAACTGTTAATCCCACAACTCGATGGCCATGTTACACAAAGCTACACTCAATAGGTCTCTAAAAGGTTGGTCACTACAGGCACTTGATTCAAGAAAAAAGGACTTTATTCATTATATAATTTCACACTTGGTGGCAAGATCGCCTTAAAATGAATTCTCTACTCCCAAGCTACAAGTTTTGCACAAAAGGTAGGTGGTAGTTCTAGCAATAATGACATGGGGAGCCTGACAGAAAAAGTTCATCATCCTTGTGATTTTTCTGCCATGAAATTTAAAGTTCAGGAAAAGCAGAGCTTATAAACTGAAAGGCAAATCATATCCTGGGGTGCATCAGGCACAGCATTGCCAGCCAGGAAGGGAGGGATTGTCCCGCTCTGCTCTGCAGTGTCTTCACCTCGAGCGCTGTGTTGCAGCTCTGAGTGCCACAATATAAGAAGGCTATAAAGTGCTAGAGAGCGTCCAAAGGAGGGCCACAAAGGTGGTGGAGAGGCTAGAAGGGAAGCCATATGAGGAGGCACTGAGGTCATTTTTTTCATTCTGGAGGGAACTGAGGAGAGCCCTCATGTCAGCTACAGATATCTTGTGAGGGGAAGAGGAGGTGCAGACACTGATCTCTTCTCTTTGGTGACCAGTGACAGGAGCTGAGGGAATGGCCTGATGCTGTGCCAGGGGAGGTTTAAGTTGGATATTAGGAAAAGGTTGGGCATAAATGAACAGAGGCTGGTTGGTCCCTGGAACAGACTCCCCACAGAAGTGGTCACAGCACCAGCCTGACACAGTTCAAGAAGCATTTGGACATCACTCTCAGGCACATGTTATGATTACTGGGGTCACCTTGTCCACCTTACTGTTACCCATTTCTAAGTAAGACCACTCCTGATTATCTCTTAGGGTCCATTGAGCCTCCTCTACTTCAGATTTTAGTTTAACACACACAAAAAAAGCAGTGACCAGGTTTTAAGCTATTGTGACCAAATTGTAGTATCATAGCCACAGAAATTCTCTTCCAAAAAAACAAATACGCGTGTTGAAGAGGAATTCCAGAACAGTTCATGCAGCTCTGCAAAAGATCAAGAAAATCAGAGCTCTAACCCTTTCTTTTTAAACCAATGGCTTAATTAAAAGAAAGTGAATAATGAAAGTATTTTCATTCTAAGAATACTGTTCATATTATCCCCATCTTCTGCACAATAAACACTGACCAGCAATCTCTCAGGCTGAGATCCTATCCCAAAGAACTAGCACTCATTTTCCAGAGAATTCACACTGCTTGTAAACAAGAAGTGGTGAGAAATGTTAAGATTTATCACCTTCAGAAGACAATATAATATCAATACGAAAATTTGCTACAATATTTGCTACAAAATTTGCTACAGGTTTTAAGTTATCCCTTCCATTTTTATCCTTAACTTGAAACCTAGAGGAATGCTGTCACATTAAGAACCCCCATCCTCTTTGTTTGAAACTACAAAACAGCCACACAGGTCCAGATGGAGGCGGTTTTAAAGACATGGTAAAATTTTTCACCTGGCATTTAAGTTTACCGTTTAAAGCACCTCTCTTACCTACTCTGATCAGGAAGATATGCACCTGGAATACAGGTAAGTGGGATACCACATAAAACAGAAAAGAAATCTCAATTACTCTGAGACAGTATCCCAAAGAACAAGCAGCAGAGCAGTTCGTAGCGTATCTGCCTTTCTGTACCTATGTTTTCCCAGTACAACTACCCTTAATAAATACAGCTAAATTATCTACTAAATGCTTTTAAATATTTTGATCAATTGTCAAAATTATAATATTTTCAGCTAAAAAATATTATTAATACAGTATACAGTTGTTGGCACAGACCTTAATGCAGAGACTGAACATGTATCACAAAACATACATTAAGTTAAATGTCTTAAACCACATAGACAAAAGATTAATACTGCAGCACAAGGTAGCATAAATTGCATGCAACATACTATTTTATTTGCCTAGTATCAGGAAAAGCAAAAAAAAAGTCAGAACAGAGCTGGGTCACACTGACTAAACTTCTGACTGTGCATACAGACTAACATTGTCCATACCAATTTTGTGCAGTTCTACTCCAGTCTTCCCACTAATTTACCCAATTCTGTCTCAGTCTCCCACACACACCTTCAAGGGTCAGTGATTTCACTGCATGAAACTAAATATTCATTAAACTGCTGCACTATGAACAAAATACTTTGATGCATACAGAGGTGTAAAAAGCTGATAATGCTTCATGCTTCAATTTGTAAAAAATGGGGTTGGTCTGATAGGATTAGAAAATACATCCCAGGCTTGCACATTTAAGCTTCCAGAAAACTTCCTAGTGTTGATTTAATTTTCTAGATCACTGCTAGTACCCAGCTGTGTCAGAAATTATAGGCTGAAAGTTCTAATTTCTTTCAAGCCTGGAATGCAATGCTAGGTTTTGAAGAACCTAAGCCATGGAAATATTTCAAAGGTAGGAAATTACTTGAAGTTATAAAAGAACAAAGGGTAACTTCAAATTCCCTTTTGTGTGCCAAAATCATAAAGGCTGTCTTTAAAGTACATACCTTCAGTTTTGTCACACACATGACAACCTAATCAATGAAATCAAGGGGCCACAGGTAGTATTACACAAATAAATCAAAGGAATATCCAAAAGTCATCATATAAACAGTGCATTCAAGATTGGAAAAAATATTATCTAGCAATACTAAATCAATATTCTGATAAGGCTGTTACTCTGAACCATGACACATACCACTGACATGCCCAAAATATGCACCACAGTTCAGACTCTCAATTTCAATCTCATGTGCTTTTGAGTTTAACAGCATCTTTAGGTAAAGCACCTCTACCCCACCTTCCTTCCTCTCATAAAAAGAAGCAGGGTTGTATAGAAGCAGACATCATCAGCCGGTTGCAACCACTTTGAAACAACTATAGGACTATGGTATGCACCAAACTGGAGCACACTGACAACAAACAGGCCCAGTCTGACCTAGGGAACCCATGGAGATTATTCCAATCCCAGCATTGTCAGTTATAACACAGGATGAAGTTACTGTCCTAGAAAGCTCTGGCTGTGTACCCCAAGCACACTTAGTGCTTCTGACTCTTTGAACAAGAGTTCCAGGCCTCCTCGGACAAACCAAACCAGTTCGCTTTACACTGATGTCCTTGTTGTTCAACTGTTCACTCTGTATGGGGCTTAGCTGCCACCCAGACTCTAATCTAGAGAAGGCTAAGCAGCTCCTTAAGAGACACATGGTCAGTACTGCCTGGGTACCGAGAACAAACAAGGCAAAGTCACAGAAGCCAGTCCAAGGACAACAGGCAGGTTTAGAGTGCTGATACCAGAGACAGCACAGACAAAAGTCTCCAAAGATACAGCCCATCTTAACACTCACTCAGGATCACCCTGCAATGAATACTAACCTTCTTTTTCCTCTTGAATTCTTTGACTCTTAAGCTTCCAATGCAATATAGGAAGTACTAACTAGGACATCTCTAATTAGAACAATCTCTTTTGATGTTGTATTTAGGTAAAGTGGGGGTTTTGGGGTTTTTCTTTTTACAGGATAGAAACTTTCCTACCTGGTACACAAGAACACTGTTCCTGGATTCATATACTGAACTCGCAACTAAGAAAGCTATGTTTTGCTCCAAAGGAAAGGACTGTTCATTCTTTCTGGGCTGCAAAAGTTTAAAGATCACAGTTTATTTAGAACATTATATCATAGTGTTTTATCCTTACTCATTTACAGCACTGATAAAATACAGCTAAAATTAAGTAGTACCAATATAAACATTTCTTTACAATGAAGTAGAAAGGCTTTTATTTTATTTACCCAATGAATTCTCTATTTGAAATATTCTTATTGAAGCTTCTTGAAAAAATTGCTAAAATCTAGAATACGAGCCAGAAGACAATCTTTACTGCACATTTTACAAATCATTTCCAAGAGGACAACAGCTAGAGACTAAGAGAAGTAAATTAATAGTTGACATGTTTTAAATTATTTATTATTCCTCCAATTTATGTTCTTAAAAATGCAAAAGAAGAGAAAACTATTGGGATGCTTGGAAGACATACATAAAGTACAGCTCTACTGAACAAAGAACACTGCTGAAGACAAACAGTTAAAGATTTCACTGTTTCTGCTTACTCAGCAAAAAAGCAGCATGAAAATTGCTTTACAACTTCCAGTCTAAGTAGAAGTCCCTGCCACCTAAGCGAGATCACGTTCCATGGGATTACAGACATGCTGCTCATAACAAAGAGGCTGGGCTCAACATCCCAGTAAATCCCTTCCTGTGTGTGGGAACGAAATAGCACTGATCATTTTTAAATTAGTCCCATCCTTGCTAAAGGGCTGTTATTAACTTAGCTATTAGAACCAGTCATTCCTACCCAGTTCCCATGAAAATTAAAGGCAAGATCTAAAACAGAGATGCTGTTATAATAACAAATTAGATTTTTGAAACTGAAACAGATAATGGAAGACCACAAGGGAACATTTTCTCATAGAATTATCCTTTCTGTACATATTTGGTGAAGGTTGAACTGCAGTAGTCTAAGGCTGCATGGTTTGTTCACAAAATGAAAGAATAAAAAAAGTCAGTGGAAGATATAAGAAAAGGCTGACATCATTCCTTTACACAAGGGCTATATTAAAAATCAAGCAGTTATATTATCAGTGCTACATTAGCTTGGATGCAAGTAATCAGTGCATCTCCTTCCCTAGAGTTCACAGAGCAGAAGCAATTTCAAACTAGGTAACTACTTGCTGAGCATTATAGATCAATGTTTATTGAAAATCCTTATTTTCCTTAGGAACACACAGCAATCTAAGTAAGAATTTTCTAAATATTTCTCTCATTTCAAAGCATGATCTTTGATGTGCAGAATTCTATTAGAAGCATGTGGCAGGCAGCAGGCACTCAGATGCCTGAGGAAGCATGTGTGCTGGGGCAGTATTTGTGTCACCAGATGAGGGAAATGTGGGATGGGGACAGCACAATGCACAGCCCTGGAGATGACAAGAGATTCATTTTTCCTTCTCTAAGACCTTCAAGTACCAAAAGTCTGAAACACCAACTGGTTACTACTGTAAATCTAGCAAAAGGCTGCAAAGATCAGAGAACTGGAACCTCTGACACACGATGAGAGGCTGAGAGAGGTGGTGTTGGTTACATTCAAGCAGGAAAGGCTAGAGGGAGCAATTTTAGCATGCACAAATACCCCATGAGAGGATGAGAAAAGAGACTGAGCCAAACTCTTCTCAGTGGTATTCTGAAAGGCAGCAAGAGGCAACGGACACACATTGAAATAGAGAAAATTCTGTTTAAAAGGTAAGAAAAATCTTCTTTACTCAGAGTAAATATTGGCACAGGCCACCCACAGAGGCTGTGGAGAGTCCATCCTTGCAGATGGTCAAAACCCAACTGAGCAAGGTCCTCAGCAGCCCACTCTAGTAGCCATTGCCCCAAGGAGAGAGCCTACATTAACCATTTTGTTATTATCTCTAATTAACTCAAACTGGCTAAAAGCATAAATGGACATATTATGTTATAATGGTTTAAGAACAGTCTACTACATTGCTTCATACAAGACTAGTAACTCAATAAAAGAAAGAGAGACCAATAACATTTAAATTTCAATATGGCCTTTAATAACACTCCTTTCAGGAGGCTAAAGAAATCATGATAAAAGAGACTCAGTGAACTGAAAGTGTCTGGAGGCAAAGCAGACTGTTGAAAGATGAAATCATGCTTATGGATAGGCAAACACTAGGCACAGGTACATCTTGCTAAGTCTAAGAAAAAGGTTTATTAATAAACATGCGCATTTTGCTAACTTCCCCTTTAGTAGGCAGTTATTTAGGGCAATTCAAAAACGAGGAAGAGATTTGAGAAACCTCAAAGAATGGTAGCCAAAAATGGATGAATAAGACACTGAACAGACTACAGTGGCAAAATTAAACAAAACAAAGTTGAAGAACAAGAAGTAATGCACGCTGGAAAACTTCAACTAAGCTTCACTGACTGCAGGTACTAATAATAAGCAGAAAGAAACACATTAGGTTATGTAAATAATGCAAAATAGAAAGCACAATTTCATCATAGTACATCATTCATGCCAGAAAACAGCAAAGCCTCATTTTGTAACATGACACAGTACCTTTCTTCTCTACAGAGAGTTAGAGGAGCAGAGACACTGACAAAGCAATAATATCGGGAGTATGAAAAGTATTTTACATGCAACAAAATTATCATGAATAAAGTACAGTAAAACTTAGTATTTCAGTGGATTTGTATGATGGAGATTTTAGACAATATGGTTTTGTCTGACAGGCAGCACACCTGAGTTCATAACTTGAGGCATGTGAATTAAATGTAGAGTGATAACAATTGCCTATCATCTTTAGAATTTTATAGGGATGTTTCATCCCTATGAAATTGAAGTACTGCCCCTAAAGAAACCCACAAAAATTAACTGGTAACTAGCTTTCAGACACATTGGGAAGGTTATTCTCCCTAATGGAGCTGTTTGTTGCAAGATAACCTGCAGTTAGCACAGGAAGAATCTACTAATGTGAAATCTAACACAAGAAAAAACACAAAAAGACAACCTATCTCATCACTCTGCAGATTAGTTATCAAGACTGCAAGAGAAATGCACCAGAGCTGGAGGCATGAAGACATGTGCATGTGTGTATGCATAAACAGTAGAGGTATTAATCATTCTGTTCCAAATAAAGACAGCATACTACAGAAATTGCCTTCAACTTTCCAGTTCGACCCAGGCATCATATCAACTACTCCAGAATCTTCATTTACATATGTATTTATAGTCACAAAGCCAGATCAAGGGGTACAAAAATGACTGCAGCTGCATAAAATGGATCATTACTTATACATCAAGCTAGTTTTCAGGTTAGAACCCTCTGTTGGTTCCCTGCTCTGGTTTCAGTAGCCACAAAAACATGGGAAGGAAAGCAGACTACAGCAGCACTCATAGCCATCAGTCCAGTTTTTTGTGGAACTTCATCCTCCACTGCAATGTAATCCATATCGACCAAGGTGTTACACAGTAGTATACTTCCTTGGACCTCACACAAATGATACTTGTGTACTCTGATAATTTCCAAATTTTCCTTACTACTTCTTAAAAAGAAAAGTCAGGTGCTCTCTCATAAACCATGTGATATGGTTCCAGCTTGCCAAGGTTCCCAATTTACTGGATACAGAAGCCCATAGATTCAGAAACATGAGTGTGGCTCTGAAGGACCATTACACAACAAGGACTTGAATTATAACAGAATTGCTGATGGTCTTTATCTCTGGAGGAAAATTCAGGAATAGATCAAAAGATTCTAGTCAAGGGTAAAGGAAAATTTCAAACTGTCCTATGTAATTAAAAAGCTAGCCCTGCTCAGCATAATTTAGATACTATACAAGGCAGCAGCTCACTTGCTCTCAACCCTTGTAGATCTTTGTAGTCATTCAATATTATCTTCTTAGTATCTGAATTACGCCCTGAATTTGAAAGTAAAATCAGAATTCTGCTTCCTGCCCTATTGCACCCTCAGCAATCCAGGTCCAAGAGTCCTGACGGTGCCAACAGTGTTAAACCAGCCAATCCATCATCCTGATATCCAGATACATCACCAAAGGCTGCGCCTTAGAGAGCCAAACCCAGGAAGAGGCCCGCAAGCACACAGATAACCAGTGCAGGCAAGGCGAGGCAGTGTCTTCTAGGAACACTGACTAACAAAGCAAACACATGGATGCAGAACTCTAATAGCTGTACACACTCCTTGTGTAAGTACAGGTGATACTTGTGCACACAGGTGTACTTTATACTTGCACATGAGAGAATAATCCAGTGAAGTCAGAGAATCAGAACTGCAAATCATAGAATAAGGAGCAATTAAAGTAGAAGTAGTAATTTTTTTTTTTTTTAATGAAGCCTACAATTGTTATATCTGTTGTCACTAGTATCACAGTATTTATTTGTCTTTTGAAAACAGTTACAGGTGCATACACACATAAAAACCTATACAGTAGAGGCATCTATCAAGAGAGCACATGGGACTAGATGGGGCTCACACACAAATCTGAGATAACAACGGGACTGGCTCAGTGCTCCTCATCCCCATCTGACAGCTCCAACAGGGAAAGGAACCAAGCGCTCTTCCTGACAGACCCTGGACTGGTCTGAGGACCAAATCCTTTCCCTTCAATGGTGATCACACTACAGTTGCATTTGAACACTAGAGGCCCACCATATTTCCAAGGACCAAGAGCCTCCTGTGTTTCATTGCCATTGTTTATTTCCACCCAACTTGTTCCTCAAACACAATGAGCTATAAACAATGAACAGGACAGTTTCCTGACACTTCAGGCATACCTTTCTAAAAGTTTCATACTTACACGGTGGTTTTTCCTCCTCTACAGTTGTGTATCATTTAGTTTTTTAACAAAAAATAGCTACACAATAAAACAATGGAATTGCTTCTGTAGTGCACTACATAAGCAAAGAAATTAGCTTTTTGCTAATATAAATACCAAAATACTGTATAATAGTTAGAGTCAACTTTTTTCATAAAAAGGTGTCCCTTGAAGAAATTTTTGAACCCTCTATGACCCACAAGTTTTTCCATTAATACTCCTACATCCTGCAAGAATATTAATTACAGCTTTTTATCTTATTTATCCAGTGCTGATGCTGAATGCTGGCAATAGCCTTGCTCTTACTTTTGGTTCCTTTCCTCATCATTGGTTTCCTCCTGATCTACAAGGCAGAGTTCACTTCTTGACTACATCTTCTTCCATTCCGCCTCCTTCCTTTTTGCCTTTCATACTGAAAAATATCCATCCATCTACTAACAAAAATAGCATAGACTATGGTACTTCACACCCTCCCATTTTGCTTTGCATTTATTTTTAAGATACTAAAAGATGTCATTAAGAAATACCAAAACCAGCTTGTATTATAAAACCTTTGGCAACATGTGGGCTTTTGGCAACAGCTAAGTAATCTTGTAGTTTAAAAAAAAAAAAAAGAAAAACACCACCAACAAAAAACCAACAGACCTGAATTCTTTGGTACTGTGGATCAAGATTCCTCAGATATCTTGGGTACTTGGAGAAATTACCTGGAATATTCGTGCCTCTCAAAACAACCAGCATTTCAGATATTAAATAAATGTTTTTTTCAGAAGGATTAGACTATTAAACTTTGCTTTCCAAAGCAAAGCCACACAGCAAGAAAACTTTCATTACAAATTTCAGTTTTCCAATTCATTAAACCTGACTAACTCTGTAACCACTGCCAGGCTTGAGTTGCAATCAGTCTGAACACAAGAGACTCACTAGATTAAGTATTTGAATCAAAATCATGGGAATGATCAGGCTAGAGTTTTCTCTAACACTAAAATCGGTGGCTTTTCCTTTCAGTTGTTCTATTTCTTATTACAACAATGCCAGCTAATCCATCAATGTTCAGTAAGAGCTATTTTAAGTGCAATTTGCCCTTCCTGATCATTTGCACTCCTTTATGGCAAGCTAAGTTTTTGTATCAGGATTTATTTAGTTCAGTTCACATTTGGTTTTACCTCCACAAGTTTCTGGGCAATGAGGCTCAACATTAGGGGGCAAAAAGTTCTGTTTGACAGTTGCAGCTCTTATAATACCCCAACTCATCAAGGTACTTTCAGGTATTAAAAGGAAAGGTACGTATTTATCTGTTGTTCTTTTGTTTACAGGACACTTTTTGTATTTGCAGTCCTCTGTCCCATGCACACAAGTTGTCTAGTCAAGGCAGCTATCTCATGGTATTTCCCCTAGCCTGAACCCATTTGGATTTTTTTAAAAAGCAAGATTAGTGCCTTCTCCACTACCCAAACCAGAGTACATCTGATAAAGCAAAACAAAGTACAACAAAACGCAGTTGTAGCTTTTTTTTTTTCCCCTCAAATCGCTTAAAAAGCAAAGCAGGAGGTACTGGCTGCATTAAGGACTCGGAACTCTTCCTACTCATCTAAGCACGATGCAAAACAACTTGGCTCTAAAGCCAGGTTCCATTTTTTTCCTCCACTCTTTTCTGCAATTGGGCAAATTTTCAAAAACGGGTGGAACACACCCACAATCTCTCCTCACTCAAACACCCGTAGTGTTATTACTCTTCTGGAAGGGAGGAGATAATTTCAGAATTTCTCTTGTTGATGACTTTGACTACTGCACTACTACCTAAAACACTAGGGGTTTTTTTAAGTGCAAGACAACAATTTTTAAGAGTTTGTTACTATAGAACCAGATCCTACAAAAAAAGCAACTACACCTCTGTACAATAAACAAACAGAGCATCAGCCACACATTTGCTTTTGCCTTTCTGACTGGCCAGGGACCCCCAGGTCAGTACACAAATGTTCACAGCACCTTCTCTGCCTCTCATTCTTCTCCTGTGTGGGCTAAGGAGCCTAGGCACCTACTTCTGGATGTGCATTTCCCTCTGAGAAACAGGCATTGCCCAGCCCGATGTGCAGATGTAGCTTCCCATCTTCCTAGCTCAAGAACACTGGGGAGTACACCTTGTATATATGTCACTGCAAACTGTTCAAATGACAGATAGAACATCACTTAATGTTCCACCACAGCTTTTCAGTTGTCCTACTTCAGTCTAAATACCCGCCCTAGTTTTCTACTTCAGACAAAACTAGTTATTAAACTGCAGGAGGAAAATTAAACTATTTGTCTTAACATCTCAGCTTTAGGCCCACTTATGCAAGTACTAAGGAAGACATAAATTTCAAACTTCTTTTAAAGGTCTGTAATGCCTACCATGTACTGAGAAAGTTCCTTAGAAGGTTTACACCTCTGCCAGGCTACATAGCTAGAACACCTTTTTTTTGTTAACAAAAGGAACAAAAACAAAAGACTATGTTTATTTTTCAGGATTTCATTTTAATAATTGAACATTAAACTACCCTTTAAGTAAGTCAGCTTTATTATTTACTATAATAAACTATTATAGCTTCAATTCAGTTAATTAGTTTTAATTGTTATTATTCCAATAGCCAAAAACTGCATTTCCTCAACTTACAAAGTCAGAACACAAGCCACTGTCCACAGAAAACTTACATTAAACAGAATATATGCTTACCTTTGAACTGATCAAATCTTACGTGTCTAAAGTGCTTTAGATCAGTAACGTGTGAGAGTACTGTTAATGTCTTTAAAGTTTTGTAAATATCATTCATTTTACTGCTGAGTTTTGTAGCATTGGTTACAGCAGCAAATCTGCACATCGAAATGCTGGGTTTGGCAACTGTGAAGCCCATTCTTGACATATTTTAAGTGTCACTATACCCCCACTATTAAGTAATCATTTAGACTACTCTTTAGGCTAACAGGGGCAGGGGAATAAAGGCTGCTGCGACCAGGAGTGTGCATTATAACCCATAATGCACGACGGCAGATGCCTCAAGATCCGGCTGTGGAAGCAGCCAGATCACACCTGCTCCTCTCCCGCGGCTTCTCCTCCGACACCCCAGGAGGTCGCTGACCCAGGAGCAGGCAGCGAGCGCGCACCCTCTCAGGGAGGCGAGGGGAGTTTCCCTTCCCCTCGGGGATATTCCCGAGTGCCCCAGCCCAGCCCCACGTGCTGCGGCGGGGTAGGGGCAGGCTCCGGCCCGGCCCTCCAGAGAGGTCTCGCTCCTGCGGACCCCGGGGGCTCGGACACTGACGGCCGGAGCGGCGCCGCCGGCAGCGAGAGCCACCGGCCCGGACACCTTCTGCGCCCGGGCTGGGGCAGGGAAGGCCCCAGGCGGAGCGGGCTGGAAGCCACCCCGACCCCTTCCCCGGCTGCCCCTCACCTGTTTTGAAGACCAGCTGCTTGTCCTCGCTGCTGCCGAAGAGCCGGAGCATGGAGACGAAGAGGACCCCGCATGAGTTCTGAATGCCGAAGACGGCGCCGTTGCACCACATGGCGGCCAGCATCACCACCCAGCCCCAGCCGCCCTCGGGGGGCTCCGGCGCCG
>VZTX01026646.1:0-40475 GCA_013400915.1 Pardalotus punctatus | reverse complement strand
CCCCCCCCCCCCCGCCAGCCACTCTGCCTCGCCGGCGGAGGGGGTGGAGCGGGGCGGGACCGCGCCGTGTCAGCGGTGGCGGTGGCAGTGAGCACACCGTGCCGCGGCTGCCCGGGGAGGGGAGCGGAGAGGCGGAGGGCGAGGCTGGAAGTCAGCGGTTAACGGCCGCCGGGAAGAAGGCGGGAGGCGGGCGAGCGCCCCGAGCCTGCACACAGGTACCTCGCACTGCCCGCGGCGGGCGGAGCGGTAAACAAGCCCCTGGCCCCGCTCCCGGGCCCAGCCCGCTCCCCGCGAGGCCGGGCAGCTGCGCCCAGCGGTGTCCCGCCCGATCGGAGGGGGAAAACTCTGATACTCCCGCCCCGGCCGTTTGCAAACAACGGCGGAATAAAGAGAAGCCGCCCCAAAGTGCGCACCCCCTGCCACACACCCCCACACACACCCGCGGTGACAGCCGGCTCTCGGCCCTGCCCGGCGCCCTCTGGCCTCCGCGGAGCTCCGACGCCCACCCTCCTCCCCGAGGGAAGGGCTGCCAGCCCCGGCACGGAGGCGCCCGGGGCCCTCGGGGCATCCGCTGTCCTCCGGGACAGCTGTCCACCTCCCCTGTGCCAGTGCATACCCCGGGGGAACCGCTGCTGCCCAGTTGTCTTCCCTGATTTTTAACAAAGAAAGTGCTTGCTCTTGCACACCTCTTGACATGTTCCCCATTTGCACAGAGGCATCAACTCTTGACCTTTCCTCCCCACAGCCAGGGAAGTGACAGGATAGGGAAAGCACAGGTCAGGAGCGTGAAATTACAAGTTTTTGATTCATGATCCTGCTTCCAAGCTTGCAGACACACATCTGTTCTGCTACTTACGTTTTTAGTAGTTTGGGCTTGATGAGGAAGAGAGCTTCTTGAAAGAAAATCAGCAGATTAAATCTGGATGCTTTGTCATTCCCTTCGAGACCTGGAGGGCTCAAAGCATCCTCTTGCATTCATGCACCATCCCAATTTCTTCCCGCAGAACTTGGGCTGCTACTGCTATGCCCGCTGTGCCATTCACCTCCCCAGCCTGCCTGCCAAAGCCTCTTCCTCCTTTTTTGACCCTGGATCACCTTCTCCATCCTACCTACCAGTGGCCACACAGGAAAACAAAACTAGTCCAAAGCAAAGCACAGATTCTTAAGACCATGTCTCCTGGTTCAGCACACATTACTCTCCACATGAAAAGTAGTAGCTGAAGAAAAAAACATATAACAACATAAAATATATTTATAACAAAGTACATTTTATAGATGCACTAGTCTTGCTGCACACTCACTTTGTCTTGTTACCCATGCCCATCTAAGTTAAACATAAAAACATTATACATATACACACAACAGTAGAATTTAGTGAAAAACAAAAGCCCAGCAGCAAAACACATAGTTGTATGAAATACATAGTGATTGTCAAGGCAAGGAGAGAATATTTGGCCGACCACTGAAAAACACATCTGTTCCCCCCAAGGAACAAGTTTTGATGCTTATTAAATCCCCAATCCTATCATAAGCTTAACTATGCTCAAAATATTTCATAAGCAATTTAACATGCAAAAGTTAACAGTTCACATTCTCCACCAAGTCTTTGTCCAGAGGCTGTTTTCTAAATCTGTTGAGCTTTCTTACAATAATTAAAGCTTTCCCCATCACAATATAACATTTTTGAACAGTTATGACAGAGCAAACAAACTTTTTTTGGAATCAAATTCCATCTTCATTATGCTTGTCAGCAATGATTAACTTCATTAAACTTTCAGTTGCATAGGAATAAACAAGGGCAAAATCCAAGACTGGTTCTTAATATGACTGATCCAAAGGCTCACAGTTCCACAAACTCTTAAATGTGTTTCTAACTTTTAGTGAGAATCCTCACATGGGAGACCTGAATGGAAGCTTGTGAACTGTGTGATAGGAAGTTAAACCAGCTTGAGGGAAGCGCCACATATTTTTCAGTTTTGGTTGGTGTTCAGTTAAGCTCAAGAGTAATTACCTCCCTGCATGTTTTTCAAGGTAATATTTATGTACTGCAGTTTCATTTGCCTGTTTCCTATAAACACTGCAATGACTCCCTGCTTTTTAAGATAAAGGATGTGTCTTTAAGAAAACCCGTTGTGACCATATTGTGTGCAGCTTCCACTCCTGTGCATTTTTAAAAAAATATTCTATTTTTCAGTTGTTATGCATTTCTTACACCCTGATTAGTATGAACTAATTATTTTCCCTCTCTCCTCAAATTTGGGAAACATAGTCAGAAAATCAGATTCTCCAGTACATACAGTTTTTATAAATGTGATATCTGTAACAATTCTGAATGTTTCTTCTGTATTTTGTACCTTGTTGTTCTATTTCTATTTAGCTAAACAAAAAAAAATGGTTTTTGTTTGGTTTTTTTTAATTAGGCACATGAGGTCTTCCTTTACAGGCCTTAAGTAGGTATCTAGGGAAACTTTGTACCACTTTGGTATACTCTGCTCCTCTCAAGAGCTAAGCCTCTTCCCTTTTGAGAGAGGTCTCTTGAGATCTCAGATATTTCCCTAGTAGTTCCCAAGAACAAGGACAATAAAATCTCACTCTTCATAGTCAGATAATTTCCATAGAAAATGTACTTTGCAAACAGAATATGGGCAGGTTTACCTGCAGTTTGATTTCTGAAGTTTTTGTAACCTCAAAGATTCACAATAAAAACACTGGTGTTTAAAGTATTGCCATCAAATAATTTTAAAAGAATTATTAAAAAAAAAAATACTAACTCTGGAAAGGTATGTGAAAGGAAAGCCACCTTTGAGGCTCTGCTATTTGAGCCCTGTATGTTCACATGAAAAACAGTTGAAAAGGAAAAAGAAGGAAGATGGACATGAGATAATCACCATAAAACAGTGAAAACAAAGTGGTTACAGAGATATAGAAGATAGACATTCTAAACAGGTAACTGCATATGTTTCTCCTAAATCATTGTTATAAGCAAAAAGAAAAATCCATAAAACCAACAGCAAAACAGAGAGCAAAGTTGAAAAAATCAAGAGAGGATGGATAAGCTGAGAAATGTGATGTGAGGAAAGCCTTGAGTTTGTCTAAGATTCCTTCCTGTTTATAGTAATGTGCTTATTTTACATGTTTTATTAATATCCTACAGCTGATAACAAACAACAATTGTGCATGCAAAAAACATAATGCTCTGCAGCAGACATCTGCTATGGCAGTACTTAGGCTGTGCCTATTTTAGGATCAATACATAAAAGACAAATACCAAAAGAGGAATTTGCCTTATCATTCGTGGATTTTTAAAAGCCCCAGGGGCTGGGAAATGGCATCTTCTGCAACTCTATCTGAAATTCTAACCAGCTCTGCATTAAACATTGACTCACTTTCTCACAAGCTATTGAAAATAGACCAAGAGTTCAATAGCTCTCACACGCAGCATTTTCTTTGACCATAAGGAATATTTCAACAGCCAATGGCTTTTTAAAAAAATTACTTTTATTGTTGAAGTACACTGTTACTGACAAACCAAGACAGCTTTTCCATAAACTATTTTATTTGTAAAGCTTTTCAAAGTTGTGTAGCCTTCCACAGAGGTAAAGTGGACAGAATGCCAAGCCTGAAGAGTATGTGTTCAGAGAGTTTAATTCTTCCTTCTGTTGATCTGATTAGAATTTGTACTGTAATCATTGAAAAGGGTATGCCTACATCATCCAGAAAAAAAAAGGTCTTAAGTAAAATGCCTAACTTTACCACAGATTTTCAACAAGCAGTACAGTAGAAGCAAATCCAAGAAAGCGAGGAATTACACAGAGAGAACGAGGCTAACATAAAATCTTGTGGCCAGTCAGACTAGTGCATGATATTAATGATTAAGCCTTTTTATTCTTTAATTTTCAGTTAGTATTATTAAGACACCTATTCACCAGAAGGATTTGGACTTAAGTCAGAAAGACAAGATAAACAGGATAACCATTAAAACACAAAAACATATGGTATCACCAACTGCGTGAAGATCAACATTAGATTAAATCCCATTCAGTAAGCAGTGTTTATGCATCTCTCAGCCAGACAGGATGTTCTACTGATGTTTCAGACTGGGCTCCAGCTGAGTCGTCTGAACTACAACGGCTCCATCTGACTGCTGAGCAGATGAGTCACATTTTCAAAGGTAAAAACCACAGATTTTACTTGCTTACTGTGGGGAGTGTTGAGAGTGTCTAACCTAAATTTGATAATACTTACAGTAGAAGGTTTCTAGACTGCTATTAGTTGTCAAGATATAGGTTCCCTCCTAATTACAAGCAGTATGAGAGAGGGAAAGAAAGCAGACTAAATGTCTAACTAGTGAAGCTAAGGAAAAGCAGCATGTCCAGTTCCCACTTCCACATTTATTTCAGACACCAGTTCCAGGCTTAACATTTTCCTTTTTTAGGTTCACTTTATGGCTCAGGTCTGGCTCCTTTACAAAGCAAATTTGGGTTTAGTTTATCATTCAATGAAGAGTGGATGTGTTGACACATAACTGCTGCTATTAAAGATACACAGGTGAAAGAAAGTGGCAGTCACTACCTGTCAAAGCCCTCTGCTCCTGCCAATCTCCAGTTGCACAAAGTTAAATTTATGATGGCAGACTTTTAGTGTAGGATTTCCATAGCCTACCTTGTCACTGTCTCCACTGTGAACATCTGATCAGGGACATCATCTATGTGGTGTTGGTAGGTGGGAACAGGGGCAAAAATTACTTTAGACATTAACATTTATGATGAGATAAATTATATTGAAGGAGCCCAGATGATTAACTTAAATGTATGAACGAGAACTCTAGACATCTAAAATTTGGTGAAATTAATCCCACCCTTGGATATTAAGTTGAATAACATCTTAGGATAATTTTTATTCTGACCTCAGACGTGGAATTTTTTTTGATCCTATTGTTAAATGAGGAAGCATGAAGAATACATTGTCCTAGCATGATCATTCACCTCTCTCTTGGCAGTGAAATAACTAACAGTGCTGGCAACATTCTCATTCAACTTCAAAGTTAGCATCTCTTTCAAATGAGCAAGAACTGCTTCAAGCCATTGTTTTAGGCTGTCTTCAGGCTTGGTTTGATACCCCTACACAGGACAAGTATTTAACATTTCATGCATTTTCATAGGATCCAAGCACCTCAGAGTTCCTTCCTTTGTTTATGTAGATTTAATATCTTCCAGACCACCTCTGCAATCTCAAGAATTCAATTTTGTTTTCAACAAAAGTTTGGAGCATTAGAGAAGCAAATGTTTTACCAAATAAACCCAATCAGATTGTTGTCTAGAAGCAGATTTTTGTTGTTTGCTCAGCAGCCACTCAGTTGACTTTTCAAGCTGCAAAAAGTCAAAAAAGAAAAAAACCTACTACCTCTTGACAGTACTACCTGGAGTAAAAAGCCACAAGGAATAGAAGTAACACTAATCTTTCTCTCTAGTTTTATAAGAATTCTGATATCTAAGGAAGTTAAATTAACTTTTTTGATCACCATTTTCTATTTGTCCCTTCGAAAGCATTTCTGTATTAAAGGCTGTAACATGGGTTAGCAGGTGGTAGCAGCCCCATTTCAAGGTATGATTTACAACACTGTCAGCATTTTACTTACTGGGTAAGCAAAGCTGTGTATCTAAGTGAGTCAATTCAAATAGTAAGGCATATGACAAAGTCTTCCATGTAGAAACCTACTTGTCTTTGCAAATTGAACAGATTTGTGTTGAGAAATACACTAAAAAAATCTGGCATTTTAAGACTGGTATAGAGGTACTAAATATAGCAAAGAATAGTTTTATGCTGTATGTATTTGCATTAAAGTATTTAAACTATATAGAACATTAAATATATGATAAATAATTTCATGCATCTACCTTGCGGCTGGCACAAAAGGATAATTTCATTCTACTTTTCTACTCACAAAGAGTTGCTTTAATATATGAAAGATTAAAATAAGTGATCTTTTTTCTTTCTTTTTTTTTTTTTTTTTTAAATTCTAAATTATTGTCCTCAGTCTAAATTTATTTTTTAACTATCAGTTGAAATCCTGAATTNGTGATCTTTTTTTTTTTTTTTTTTTTTTTTTTTTTAAATTCTAAATTATTGTCCTCAGTCTAAATTTACTTTTTAACTATCATCTGAAATCCTGAATTTGAATTTGGGTATCCTACAAGAAAAAAATCCAGTCTGTTCCAGGTCAGTTCAGAAAAAAATTACGTATTCTCTCTGGTTCACTTTTCTCCAGTTGATTGGTTGTTTAACACATAAGTCATTCCATGTATGGTAATATGGGTAAAATAGATTTCAAAACAAGAACATGGAAATTGAACATTTAGTTTACAATGACTACATTTTGTGAAATAAACATAACAATTCTTATTAGCACCATTAAATATGTCCTGTCTTTCAAAAGCAGAATTAAATTAATCCTTGTGTTGACAGAGATTCTTTTAAAGTTAAATAAATCCTGTATCAGTGGCCTTCCTCTAAATATGTATTTACTTCGTGGTTAAGTAAAAATATATCACTTGTTCAGAAGTAAGAACACACATGGGCCCTGCACTTTCTATTTATACTCTGATAAAATCCATCCTTACCAGATTAATGGGATAACCCTTACTTCACATAGCAAAATAAAATACGTGAATACAGAAAGAAGGAATTATAGTATAGCACATATTCACACAAATCATTTTCATTAAGGAGTCCTAAATTGCCTTTCCTATTACTTAGGTTGAGCAAGACAAAGTGCTAACCCTGGCCAGCCTCACCCATGAGGGGTACTAGGTTACCTTATAGCTGGTCATTCATAGTGCAGCATTTACTTGAAAGCCAGGTGTGAATTGTCCAGATTCAGTAGCTCCCAAATGTTCTTTGTCCTCCCTTTGAAACAGGATTTTTGGTAACTCAAGAGATGCACATAGAATAAGATTCCTCTCTGGGAATCCTAGATGCATTCTCTAAGACAGATAAAATTAATAATCAATTTTCTTTATCACCATAATTATCTTTCCAATTATTAAAAAAAAAAAGACTCTGTAAAGATTTTGCATTACAGAAGCTTCTGATCACAGCACTGTGACATAACAGAAGCCGTATCACTTTTCAGGCAGAATTATTCAGTATATGAAAGGTCTAACGGTTTAGGTGTCTGTCTGTGTCTTATATTTTAGTTAGAAACACTTGAAAGAAAACACTTCCCTCCTTCTCTCATCAGGGTGAAATCAAGGTCATCTTATTTAAACTCCCTGGGATGGTAATATTTAAAATTAAATGACACTCCACCTAATTATTTTATTAAAAGCCTTCAACTCCTCTAAGCTCTTCAAGTAACATCTAAACCTTTAAGACGCTGCCAACTGTTTGAATAATACAGTACACAGAGTACCACCCTTTAAGGGAAAGCTTGCATGTTCAAATTGGGCCAAATAAGCAATAAGACAATATAAAACCAAGCCACTTAAACCACATGAATAATTCCCAGACACTTAGAAATCTGATTTATAAGCATGCACAGGCAGTGCTATCATCATTCCAGAATTCACTTTGCTGGAATTTACTGAAGGATACTGCTGTGTATTATCAGGATTTTACAATTAATAAGACCTACAATGCTACTGACTGGGAATGAAAACTGTGTACTCTATTGTGTACAGTTCTTCTGTTTGAGGTAAATTTGCTATGCAGAACACTATTAATCATTAAGTCATCTCAAGTTTCTGTATTATCCAAACATACCTAGTATTCCCACTAGTGTTCCGTGGCCTAAGAAGGTGATCTTAAAAATAACCTGGGACCCTTAGTTTTACAGAAAGAATGTTTTCTAACCTTTAATGACCCACTTTGTTCCCATTGTAATTTTTTAGTTCCTTTGATCTTAAGACATTGTTCTAATTGTGTTTCTGCAGGATATTTGATGTGCTGCCACCAATCAGTAGAAAAGCAGAAGCTAAAGGACTACCAACCCTTATACACACCATTATATATCCATATATACGAGGGCTTATTTTTCCATCAGTTAGCTTAATATTCCAAGGGCATGTGGAAAAAGTTGAACAAGAAGACAAGTAATTATTCTCACATAAGACTGTTTCCATATGAACTCTTATTACAGAACTTTAAGTTGTGTTTGCACATGAAATATTGTGGGGTTGCTACAGAGCTTTAACTTCAGACCATCTTTTACTTTATGCAATGTAATAACTTGCATGGACTTAGCGAATGGGAATAGTTAACCTGGTGTCAAATCCTGTTGTGGAAACACCTCTTAAAAACCTGTTCACCTGTGCATGTCCAGCCTCCTATCTGCTTTTCTCCTTGGGAAAAATAAATTTGTTCTTTTTTTCAGTGTTAGAAGGGTTCATCCACTCCAATTTAAATACAATTAGAAAGATTGCTACACAAGTTGCAATTGCCAGATCTTTATGGCTGGTAATACCTCTGCCAAAGTACACAGTATTTTCTGGTTTCAGTATCACTTTGCAAAGCTGTTGGTTGGAAAAAGCAGGTTTTTGGTTGTGCAATGAATCCAAGCGTAGCTAGGAATTACAGACACTAACAAAAATCCCCAACCTTGTGTTTGACTTTGGCTTTCACAGTAGGACCAATAGTAAAGGGTAACCTCCAAAGGGATTTGAGTGGAACTTTTCCTCATTTTGCTTTTCCTGATGTGCAGGTTCAGTGTGAGAGAGTGAGACTTCAGAGTTTTTCTAATCAAGATGTGTGCTTCTTGTAAAGATGAGATGTCACTCTCCTTTTGAAGAACAATATATGTACGAGATCTTAACCGGAAGCACCGGTTGTCACAGAAGGCTTGATATCTGTTCTCTGGTCAGACATCAGCTTTCTGTAGTTGTGTCCAAACTCAACCTCCCACTCAACCTCCCTTTGCTGATGCACAGAGGTGCTGTGTTCCTAACTCTGGATTTCTCAAGCAAATTGCCAGGTGCAGATCCTGTGTTTAACTCTGTTCTCACCACCATGAGCCTCTTCTCTCTCTTACCCCAAAACCAACCCTCCTAATTACCTGGCTAAATTCCTCCTGACTCTGCTCTTTCCTAATAACCTGGTTTCCTAACAGCAGTTTTCTAAAACAAGTTTGGTGTTAAAGCAAGGGGCAGAGGCTTAGTACAAGAATTTCTTACCCATGAACATGGAAGAGCTACAGGTTTTATTGTTTTTTAAACAAACTTTTGAACATGGTCCCTGTGGTCTGCCTAAACTGTTCACCACCACAAATCCTGGCCTTCCTTTGAAGCATGAGGCCAGACAGCCCCTCCAGACTTCCTCTTCAACTGGCTAGTTACTGGTGGTACGCATTCTCCCTCACCCAAAGAAACACTTTATTTTTTGACCGTGAGAGGTCTTGTTACTCAGGATGTCACAGAGCACAAGCCACTAATGACAGAAACAAAAGGGCAGACTTTGCACACTCCTGGTCTCTGTGCAATAGCTTGGGAAAGGACCTTGAGTTAAAAACTGTTACTCACACTCTCAGTCTAGGAATGAATTCTCTCATTAGGGTTTAATGGTATCAGTACAACTGGGAAGTAGCAAAACACAGTATTTTGATCAGTCTCAAATATTGAGTGCTTGAAAACAAACCTGGCTTTTTGGCAGGACCTCAAGTACCTCTTCTAATAATTTTCCTTTTTTTCTCCCTTCAGCCCTCAGTCTCACATCAAGTCAACTAAACTTCAAGCCACACAAAGCTAGATAAAGCTTGCTTCATATCCCATTGATGCTTCTCCAGGCAAAAAGGTCACCAGAAATTATTAAAGGAATGCTTTCCCTGACACTTACTGAGAACTTCTGTACCCCCTTCTGGCCCAGTCATTTCTGTAATGTCATCTTGGACTCCCTTCTTAACCCTTCCTTCTCCCTACACTGGGAGTTACCTCTCCCGAGATGTAAAACTCACAATATTCCCTAAATAACACATGGTAGCTAGCCCTATAGAGCTATTTCAATGTGAAAATGAAAGAGAAATTCAGGCAAGGAAAAGGAAAATATCATTGTATTTGTCCATTAGTCATTGCTCTGTCTTGCTGGCTTTTTACATCATTCCTGAAACTTTTCTCTTTTACAGCAAAGAACCTAACTCAATTTTACAGTGATTTTTCTGCAGCAGTCTTTTTTGCTAACCTCCTCCACAAGTTTGTCATTTAATACATATATTATCTCTACCTGCATGCTCTGCTTTTTTTCCCTTCTGAAATTAAACAGATCATTTCCCATAGATCTGTAACAGAAGGAAACACCCTCTTATTTTAACTTTAATTTCAGCTTTCCGTGTCAATGCATGTCAGGAACATTTGATGTGACAGGAAACATCCCGAAAACAATGTATATTCTGCAATACTATTAAAATTGGACCAAAAGGTTCTGTGCTGCCAGTTTACAACAGCAAAACAGTGTTCTTTTTTCTGTAATGTATGACAGCACCGATTTCACACACTGAGTAGCTCTGGTATCTGATCTGTGCAGGAAACCTGAACACAATTTCCAGAGGCGTTTTTATGCTCAATATATTATTACAGAGGCTCAGCTCCTCTTTCTGTACGCCTTTAAGACCGCCTAAGGATATCTTACAAAGCGGGAATTGCCATCTGCTGGCCAAGTCGGGAATGGGCTTTGTCCGCAGTTTGTTACTACATCTCCCTGACTAAATTTGGAAATGGATTTGAGCGAAGGAGAGGGTGACACTGTCAGCTGAGCGTGTCCGCGGGACAGAAGTATGTGCATACTTCTCCAGCTCACACTGGAGAGGAAAAACTATAGAGGAGGAGATGAGTTTGGGGAATCCATGATGTTGAAGTATAGATCTTAAAATAGACAGTAAAACAGTTATCTTTTCATCTGGAAATTGCACTTTAACTTTTATACTTTTGAGTGACAAAGAGAGAATGTAGGGGTGACAAAAGCTTGGCTGGTGGGAGAGGAAGGCCAAGTCTCTGCAAATTTCTGGCTCCAGATAAGAGCTGGTTAGAGGCAGCAGGGAGGCACCACAGTAATCCCTGCCCATTTTCATCCAAAATCTTGTACAGCACAGCACACTCATCCCCTGACTCTCTTCTCTCATCTGCTTTTTTTTACACCTGTGACTTTTTATGTCCCAAGCCCTTCTATCTCCAAACTCCTTTCACAAGCCACCTCAATATTTTGAGAGTCAGAATATTTCTCCTCATTCCTTCAATCCAGAGCCCCTGACATTTTACATCCTCTTTCCCATCCTTCCTTTTCTTTTATACCAAGTCTTCCTCCTTTTCCCGTAACTCTTCATGTGGGCACAGACCATCCCACTGCACAGGTGGCTGGTAAAGAAGTAAAGCAGTAACTTCCTCTTAGTATTCCCCAGCCTCAGTGGAATTATGACAAATGGACTTCTTTCCATCACTCATATTTTCTAGCAGGAGTTCCATAGCTTAAGTACCTGTGTTAAAAAACTGCATCCTTTTATGTTCCACCCATTTTCTTCATTGGATAGTCCCAAAGTAGCTGTCTTTTCCTGTACAAGAACAGCAAGGACAAGAAAAATGGCCTCAAGTTGTGCCAGGGGAGGTTTAGATTGGGTATTATGAAGAATTTCTTCACAAAAAGGGTGGTTCAGCATTGGAACAGGCTGCTCAGGGAAGTGATTGAATCACCATCTCTGGACATGTGGATGTGGTACTTAAAAAACGTGTGATGTGGCACCTGGGACATGGTTTAGTGTTGGATGTAGAAATAAAAATGTCAAAGTAAAGCATTGTGCTTTCACTAATTTGAATTTCTTTTTCTTCAACTTACAAAAGATTAAGATTGATATTTGCATTATTGGCAGTGTTATACCGAATATAAGGTTGTGAATGTTTCCATGGTGACAAATCAACTTTCTCCTATCCCCAGAGTTTTCATACAATGGGAAGTTTAGGCTTTTAATTCTGACTTGGAACAACACAAGGTTTGCAAATATTGTGATTCTGAGAAATTCCATTTTTCTAACAGCTTATTCTTTATCATAGACTGACTATGAAGCAGTCATGTTTCATAAACAGTGTGTTTGTTTGGAAAAGGAAGGTTCCTGTCACTTGAAAACATTCATCTTGGAGATAGCTTTATTCACACAACTGCAAAACCTCACTGATCCCGTTGAGATCTCTCCCTCAGCAGGAAGTGAGAGTGGCAGTGAGCTCACCGAGATTTTCTGGCCCATGGAAGCTGGATGTATCCCACACCCAAACTATCGATCTAAAACAACAAACCACCTTAATCACACAAATACTTCTTGGCAAGCACAAAATACAAAGGAGGGGTAATGATTCCCAAACAAAGAGGAATGCCTGTTCTCATTAAGGGCTTCCCTCAGTGCAGGGAAAATAAGTTTCTCCAGACAGACTCTGTTCAATAGTCTTCTGGAATGCATGGTTACAAGTAAACAGGAGAGCTTGAAGGATAAGGTCTTAAAGCTTGTTTGCTTTATAAGTAGAAGGTACCACCATTCAGGAAAGTGATGTTCAGTCTCTGAACAAGCCTTCAAGGCAAGTGTCTGTCTCAATGTCCAAGAGGGGACATAGAAGACCAGAAAGTTTCTGATTTCAGTCATCTGGCTTTCATTGTGAAAAAATAGCTCTGCTATTGCCTTGTCTTAATAATTTGCCTGTTCTTTCTTAACACTCATTTGTTTTGCTGACAGAGTTGGGCCCATGGAAACTAGCTCTTTACCTAATAGGTTGAAAAGTTCATCCTGTTCTACCTTTTAATAGAACTGCAAAACTTTCCCATAAATTCAGCTCCCAGAATTGATTACAAGCCTAGTGTAGCTGGCTCTGACCAAATGTTGGCACCATTCTCATAAACCACAAGTTTTGACAGGCTTTTTTTCTTCTTCTCTGCTAGCATTTAATACATTTCTTTCTCCAGGCATACCAGTCAGGTGGCATAAATCTGCCACAAGCATGAGTCTCTAAAGGAACAAGAATTACTTTTGACAGGATGTCATGCATGAGATCATCTTTAGGGTAGGTTTAGTGTGTCCTATGCAGCCCACATGCTGAAAAGGAATTTCACCTTTCACTTTTTCGTAATATTCCTTTAACTATACTTTTTTCTTAACAGGGACAGCTTTGTCTACACACACTGAAACTCTTCAGTCACTTAACCACATAGGCCACAGAATAGATTTCCTTCCTGAAACTGAAAGAAAAGTAACTAAGAACCTAATCAGCTATTTCATCCTGGAAACAGCAACATGGATCTAATGGAATTTAAATTAAATTTCAAATATTTTTCATAAGTGGAGAAAATAAATAAATCTGCCTTCTAAAGATTTGAGGCTCATGCTAAGATGTAGTGTTAGCTTTCCAAGCAAAACATACATGAAGTATTTCTGATCATGCTCAGACTAGAACAAGCCCAACTTAATCTTTTTTTCAAGTTCACTAAATAAAATCATTTAAGTCAAAAAGTCTTGTTCATGGCATGGCTCCATAAGTTCAGAGGGAAAAAAAGGATGTTGAAAAATCTTCACAGTGGATAAAATCCTTCCAGAAAAACCAGAAGCCACACAGGGAGTTTTGTCAGAAGACTACTCCTGATCAGCAGAAATTTTATGAATATTATTTTGAAGGTTGCCTTAAAACCAATCCGGACAGATTTCTTCGTGTTTTGCTAAAAAAGGCACACAGATGACCTTTTCTTTATTACAGCTGACCAGGGCTGAGTGGTGTTGGTCTTTGTTGAAAAAGCTCAGCATTTCTGAGAGGTTTTCTTTGCAAAGACAATGAAAAATTGTAAGTGGTTCCACTTAGGTCAACTTTTTCCTGACCAAGTGAAGCTGACAGCTGTGCCAGCTCCACTACCACACAGACAGCAGAGGATTCAGCCACAGGAAGGTCCATGAAAACCACAGAGACCACACCAACAAGGAATTCTCAACTTCTACATTTTATCTTTGTTCCCAAAGCAAATCTGCTTAGTGAAAATCAGTTAACCTTTGCTATATTGTCTGTAAACTGGTGTTAAAAGTGTTCATCACAGGGGAAGCTGTTATGAAGCTGACTGGCAAATACAGGTCCCAAACCTCACCCATTTCTTTAAGAACAAACTCAGATCAGTAGTAATTCTCAAACTCGGGCACCATCTTACAGACTTTGATGCAAGCAGCAATACAAATGGTAAGAGCTCCCTTCCGTCTCCCATCTCACCTTTTGCTTCCTCCCTGGTGCAGCAGTGCACATCCAGTTGTGCTGGGAGCCAGATCAGGGAACTGATCCAGGCTTCAAACGAAGAAAAGCCCCTTCCTTTTCCCCCACCCTGCCTTTTCAAGTGAATTCAATTCCCTGCCCTGATAGGCAGTCCCACAAACAGCTGCACCTTCCTAACTCCTTATGTCAGCACTGCTGCTGCACTCCCCACATGGTGTTATCTATAAAGTGTTTGGTTTGTGGGTTTGTTTGGTTTTTTAAAGAAATGTCATTATGTATGACCTACTGCCTCTGAGAAACTGGAGAAGGCTAATGGCAGGAAGGGTGGGTATCCTTCTCTCTGGAAGCAAAGAGGGAAGGAAGTGCCCCGCATTTACCACATCTCTGAATTTTTCTTTGAGTGAGCCTTTCTGCACGGCCCTGAAGTGAGCATCTGAACCATGAAGGGAAACCCCTCACTCATCAACTACAGGACACACTTAAGTTGTACTAACTAGGGAAAACTACTGTTTTCCCTACAATATCCTAGAAGCCCTCAGGTATTTCAAGCATGTTCAGAGAAGAAAGGAAAAGAAAGAAACAACAACAACAAAAACAGATGAAAAGAACCTACAAACTCCTTTTCACAACATAACATATAAACCCTGTATAACATTGTTGAGCAAAGAATTATTCCTGTGTGCAACGTAAGCCAACAGGAGCTGAAATTTATCACCTCTTATGAATTAAAAGCTGATTACTGTTTATTGGCATGTTGCATGTGCACTTCAGAGAGCCTCATTAATTCTTCATAATAATCTGTTTTCAACTGAAAAAAAATTAAATGGCAGCAATGGGAGGTGAATGCAAGTCCTACACCACACTCTTTGCAGCCAACTGTCCCAAGACAGACTCCCTGATACAGTGGCTGTGACTGCCCATCTGCCGCAGTGACGCCAAACAGGTCTTTGCTCGTGAGAACTTTGCTTAGAGATGTTTGGGGTGAATTTATGTCCCACATTTCTTTGTCACATTGGGAGACTAGTTTCTGTCACACACAAGAACATGACACACCAAGAGAGAGAGGAGGCATTTTGCCTGAATCTTTCTTCCTCCTCACTTCTGTGGCCCCTTCCTTACCATCCTCCAGGGGAGAGAGCAGCTTCTGAGCCAAGGAACTCAGTTGCTACTGGAGAGAAACATTAGCAACTTGCAATCAAAGCTGGAAAGATGTAACTACTCATGGACTTCTTTGGATTAGAAAAACAGAGACCTTGACTTAGTACAAGGAACATGCTTTTATCTGAAAAACAAGTGGACAGGGAAAAGTGTTTTACAGTATCTTTTGGCAACAGATGGTCTTGGGCCCCAGAGTGCCTGTCTACAGTTAACACAGAGAGTTGCTGTTGCAGCAATAATTACAGGGCATTCAGCAGCATCCGTAATTCTTCTGCCTAGAGGCCAGCAGCAGAGAACAAGGGTTTAATTTTGCAGATTTAAAAGGGGGAGAAGTAACACCTAAAGCAGGCTTAGAATTGATCACAGAGTTCTGCCTTAAGTGACAGCCCTTTCACTGCATGCATGCTGAGCACTGGCTGCTCCAGGGCGTACATCTAAATGTTAGGAAACAGGGAGATAAACTTAGATTCTGAAGTTCACCTTACTCTGCATTGCAGCACTGTATATGTGAAAAATACAGTTTATTGTGCATGAACTCAACTTCTTGCCAGCACAAAGGGATGGTCTGGACAAACAGTGGGAAAGGGGTCACTGCAGCTCTGTCATGTTTGGTTTGGAGGCTGTGAGAGTGAAGGAAGTCAAGAGGAGTAAACTGCAACAACCAGAAGACAGGGCCCATATGGCCATACTTCAGGATCATGGATGGAGTGAGAAACCCAGATTTCATAGGCGTTGTGTTGCATCACAGAAAGAATTACAAGATTATCAAGGGGGAAAGTTGGAACAAAATGAGATTTTTTCATTAACCATTCACACTCCCTGTTAAGTTCTACTAAAAACTTTGTGGCTACTTCCCCTGAATTACTTTGTGCTTATCTTAGAGAAGCAGGGTGGGGGGAAGATCAAGTAGACAGGATATGACTGAAAGTCAAACAAAACAAGAAGAGATGAAGAAGAGATGCCTTAGAAATTTATTGATTAGAGAACATCTGCTGTGTTCACTGATTGCTCTGAGTAGATGATGCCCATGTTATTTAGGACAAATCTTAATCCCAGATTACCTATAAATTTTTCCTCTCCCAACACCCACTTCATTTCTTTGCCCACAAAGAACTTAGATCCCTCCTGCCTACCATGATCTCCAAGATAATAAATTTCTAAATTCATCAGGTAAGGTCTCTGAGAAACCCTATGTCCTCCCAAAATTTTGGAGTTTTTGTTCTTCCTATACAGTGTTAGTCATATTGTTAACTTGGAACATTCATCCATTTAGAACAGCAATCCTACAGAGACTTCACATTGAAAAGCCTCATGTCTCTTTGCCTTGTACATTTTTAGGAAACCTGACTTGTGATGCAACTGACCTATTTCTCAGCTATGTCTTTGGATTGCATCTGGGATGTGTCAGTGCTGCTAGAGGCACTTTAGCAAAGTTCAAAAGGAGGAGATAAATTGCACTCGGGGACAGGGGAGAACTCTCTGCACCATGTGTAATACACATGTTCACATGTATTATGTATGGCTGTGTTATATATATCATGAATAGCTAACATTTTCCACTTTCTTCTCTTTAATAATGAAAATGTCTCTTAACAGAGTTCTGCTCTGGTCTCCTTACCCTGCTGCCCTGCTCCCTCATATTTGATAGCATCTAGAATAAGCCTTTTTTCCCCTCTGGCTGGAGGATGCAGCAGTCAGTGTGATACCTGGTGTGTCTGCCATGTCCTCTTTTCATGCTCTTTTCTAACCCTCCCCAGCTGCAACCAAGCCAGTGGTGGAGGGAAAACCTCACAATCAAACCCAGAAAGCACTTACTGAAAACAAATAAGGTTGCTAAGGAACCGTAAAGATAAGCTCAAACCTACCAAATCCAGGAAGGAGAAGGAAGATCATATACTCTTTTCAAACACGCACACCACTCATTGCTCTCAGTGCTCAATCTGTCACATTATACTAGCACAGACCCAAGGCTGTGATTATGTGCACCCAGGACAGATACCCAAAAATGTGGTAATCCCAGGAACCTAGGAGGTTCTAGCACTCAGTATCTACCTCTCTTCCTACTTTTTATAATTCCACCATACCTAAAAAGAGTCAAGAAAACTTATAGTGTGGGTAGGCTATGCATTATACATGTATCATCAATCATCTATAATGACAGGAGCCTAGTCAACAGCAGCAGTAAAGACACCAGCAGCACAGCTGGGCAACATCAGCATAGAGACCAAGAGTCCACAGAAGGCACAAATTGTACCCTCCTTGCCCTTGCCATCCTGCCAGCTAGACTAAAGAGAGCATGGGCTTGACTGCTGATTTGCAACTTCACGTCTCTTTTCCTGCACAGGCACAGCCTTGGAAGCCATGCTTTGCCCAGAGGGATTTTCTTCAAAACAAAGTTATTACTAGGCTCAACCCATAAATAAAACTAAATCCTGTGTGTTGGGAGGTAAGAAGATGAAAGCCAGAGGAAAGGGATAAGCATGCCAGTTATGCCTTGCCTGTGTCAGGCAACCCCTGGGGCCGTGTTTATGAGTTTTCAGAGCCTGGTGAACTCTGAAAGCAAGGAGCAATTGAGGTAGAGCAAGCCCCTTTCATCAGCTGCCCTTTGAGTACTGTACATTCTGCTCCTCATGCTCACAGCTACAGACAATTTTCCCTACACTTTGAAAGACTCTGGGAAATAAGAACATTCCACTAGAAACATTATATTTAGCCTTCCTGTCACCGTTCACCTTGAGTTAAATCAGATACTCTGAATGCAGCCATTGCCTATGGAGCAGATGTGGGGTTTTACCTGCTGTACACCTGAAATCCCATCAGCCACCAGCCTTGTGGCTTGATCCGTGCTTCACAGCAAGGCTGAAAGGTCTCCAAAAGGCATGAGGCAATTTCATTTGTTAATTTGGCTTCATCCTATCTCATCATACAGAGATCAGAGCTGCTCATTTCTGCTGTGAAAAACAAGAGAGCATTTCCACTTCCCACTCAAGAATTTGCACCAAAACACACTACTTTGAGTATTTGTTAGAAATAGAGTGTTTTAATCCTTGCTAACAACATAACCTGAAAGTGATTGGCACAAAAAAGCACAGCCTAGATATCCTCACACTACATCCAGGAGAATTTCTCCCTGCCTCACATATGTAATACACTTTGTTCACCACGTAGCTGTATTTCACCAGTACAAAAAGCTGCATATAGAAGGGTATTCACACAAACAGCCACAGGTGACGGACATCAGGCACTTCAAGTTCCTCCTGCAAAGAGCTAATAAATGCACCTGGGTTCTCCCTACTGACTAATTCCCATGCTCAAGGACTTCTCACCTCTCTGAAGTTTTAACCACACTCAGGTGTTGGAAAGTAGAGCCCTCACCTGTCCAAGACTTCTCTTCATACAAGGAGCAAACCAGGAGCAGCATTAAAACACCCACACCAGGATGCAACAGTTTCTCTGTGAGGGCTCCTACTGAGTAACTGTTTCCCTTTTTACATCAGGAGGTAACAGGATTTTAGATAATCTACATTATTGCTAAGAATTTAAATTTTAAAACCCAAATTAAGCACCAAAATTAGCTTTCAAATTAGGGAAATCTGGAAAATTACAGTCTTTTAAACTATGGGCATGTTGTTTCTATGAACATAACAGTATTTTACTATTTCTCTTACAACTCTAAGCGTGTAAAAGACAGTATTGCCTGCTAATATGGTTCTTCTACAGCTTTCAGACAAAAGCCTAGTGATTTGTACTTCAGAAAGACACGATGGGAAATACAAATCTAAAGAAGTTTATGGAATCATCAATTTCTCAAGCACATGGTTATAGAAGAGGGAAAGGGTTTGGAGAGAGCCATGCAAATACATTGTTTATAAATATGTTTGTGCCCCCAAATTTTAAAGCCCTTCCTTTTTCACACTACAAATTTTATCAAATGAGCACTGCAAGAGCATCACGTGTGGCATTTGCACAGCCACAATTACAGCTCAGCCCTCCCATAAGGAAAGCAAAACTGCTCAACAGCTTCCATCCAGGATGCAGAAGACAGTTGAAAATAACAAACCACCTATTTCTGATGTGACATTTCAGCTGATTAGAAATCTAGCAAGAAAAGTATTAAAAACATAACTAGGATGAGCAAGCTTGCTGTGTTCATGATAAAGTGTGTACACTTCTATCCTAATTATGCTTAAAGGGTAGAGTAAGAACTTCCAAAGAGAAAAGCACAATTTAAAAAGCCAGGTTTTTCAATATGTTCCAAAACAGAGTATCTCACTAAACTCTTAAACTCTCATCCCCTTTCTACAAGTCTTCGGCTGAGTCTGCACTAACTTACGAGCACAAACTTGGGAGGACAGCAGGGTAAGAAGAAAAAATATCTGAAAAAATGTACCTTTCATGGTTGTTTCACATACTTCCATTCTGGGCACAAATCAAGCAGCAAAGATTAAAATTCAACCTGTAAAGGTTTCATTTATGCCTAAAGTAAATATCAGGTACTTTGCTACCATGGTGATGAACACAGTAAAAACACCTTAAGCACTCCCCATTCTGCCAGTGCACAGCAGGGCCTGGTGCAACAGTCAAAAGTAAAGCCTGGCCATCACACATGTACAGAGCTCACATTTTAGAAAATGGTTTAAAGTTTATTGAGTGTTGCAGTTGTGCAAAATCTGAAATACATAAACAATAAATGAACAGAGAAGTTGTGTATATTATGCACATACATTGCTCTGGTCCTACACAGAATTTGTAAGAACTGTGTGATCAAGGGCTCCCAACATAACAGCAACAGACTAAAGTTTCTGGGGGAACGGAACCTCATTCCATCACACTCTAACCAGTCTGATGCCAGCAAGAGATACCCAAAGCCTGGAGAGGGATTGCAGGTCAACAGGAGAGCACCTAAAGGGCAGCACAGAGGAATTTCAGCCTCTCCCACCACTAAGTCGCCTCATTGGAGACAAAATTTAAATGCCTCTATAACAAAACCACAAAGCAGGGGGGATATTAGAAAGAAATTCTTCTATGTGTGGGTGGTGAGGCAGTGGAACACGCTGCCCAGAGAAGTTGTGGATGCCCCCTCCCTGGAAGTGTTCAAGACCAGGTTGCATAAGACTTTGAGCATCCTGGTCTAGTAGAAGGTGTCCCTACTCCTGGCAAGGGGTTGGAACCAGACAATCTTTAAAGTCTCTTCCAATGCACTCTGTGAAACTGTTCAGTCACCTGTTTGACTCCCATATATTTGCTAAGACCAAGAAACAAATACTCAGCTTTGGAAAACTAAGCAAGTTATATAATATTTTTTATTTTAAATAACCAAGTTCCATGTTAAAGCTCAATACCCCAGCGTTCCCTTTGAAATGACAAGTTATTAAAAAGATTTCTTTTACAAAACTAAAACTAAACATCAGCTCAATCTTTTATGTCTGACAATTTATATTACAACATATATTCTAAATTAGAAGGTACAAAGCTGTCCCAAACTATCAAGCTGATTTTGACTTTTTGGGAGTAGTCCCACCATCTTCAGCTGACTTCTCTGCTGGCCTTTTTTTTAACCCTTTCATTTTCCGCGTCTGCAGTTTACTAAGATCTTGCTTCTGCATGTGGATTCGACCATAAGTTGTACCAAACACATCATGGGAGATATTCTTTTTCTTCTTAGGCTGCAAGGGAAGAACAAGGTTAATATTTCTGAGTACAGTCCCAGGAGCTCTGGTAAGAATCAAGTGCCCAAAAGCAAGGCCTCATACATTGGCTGGAGTTTAGAGACCAAGATTTGTGCTGTGTGCTTTATGTGCTTCCAGAGGAGAGTCTGGATGCCACCTGATCACCACAGAAGTGCTGTGGCCCCAGGAATGTCAGATGGCCCAGATGAAAGTAAGCTCTGGTCAAATATACAACAAGTAATACTTCAGCTTTTGCTCTTCTTTGCAGATAGGACTGAAAGCAATGCACTTTCCAAGGTACATACCTTCAGGCCTTTTGGCTGTTTCAAAGACAGCTTATAAAGGTCATCTGAAGCTAAATGTGTTCTCCTCATAACCAGATCTAATGAAGGTCCCATCTCTTCCAGTTCAATTCTGGGTATTTTACAGCCAGATTTCTTTAGAAGCACTCTAGGAGGAGAAAACCAACCAAAAATCAACACTGTCCCCTGTGCTAGAGATTTATCCATCTTCCTTAAGGACAGGCTCAATCCTGCAGTTCAAAAAATACTGTTAAATTAACTGTTACCACTAACTCTATTATTGGGAAAGGCATCCATCAGTAACAGTTTATAATATATTAAATCAGTCCCATTACAATTTGAACACATCCAAAATACGACCTGGCTAATGTAACTTACTATTTTTTTTTCAGTAAGACCAGTATAATCAGTATCACTTTTAAAACTCAGCCCCAGTACCCTGAAAGCCATATCACTTCTCAAATTCAAAACAGCACCCTAGGTATTATTGGACATGAAAAATATTTAAGCTACAGCAAAATAACCTGAGCACTATCTGAGAAAGTGTTTTGGTTTTTTTTGTTTTAGAATAAGGCTGATTTAAATGATTTTGTATTAAGAGAAATCAAAATCACATGGAACACAAGCTATGAGTGTTCACAGCCTCCTAAAGCAGGGAGTGAACTGTGAGGGTGAACACCAATGCAACAACAAAGATCACCTTGTCCTGAGTTTTCCTGGTTTTCTCTGCGCATCTCCATCTGCAGCCTATCCCTTGCTGTTCTCTGGCAAACATCTAAGTGAGGAGACTCTTAGAAATCAGCCTGAGAACAGACTAAGCCCATGAAGTCTAAGACAGTACTCAGAATTCGCTAAGTTATTTCACACCACCTTACTAATCTAGCCATACGGAAGAACAATCCTCTGAGCCAGGAGGAGCTCAACAAGGAAGGAGGCAGCAGACTCAGGGCTCAAGTGTTTTCCTTCTGCTCTACAAGTTACACTGGAGTACCTCTACGCATTGTATGTTCTGAATGCAGCTCAAGCCAGTTCAATTTCACAACTACATGTTAAATTTGGGGAAACATTGACAAGTGTACCAAACCCCAAACAAATAAAACATATACTCACTTGTAGCTTCTCATGTAAATTTTCCCATCTACAGCTGTGAAATGCAGAACATACTCTAAACCAGCCAGACGAATATTGGGCACAGTAGGACCTCTGAAGAAATCTGAGAGAGAATTTAAAAGGAAAAAATGCCAGGTTTCTTGGCTGAAAATAAAATCAACAGATGCCTATAACAAACTGGTTAATTTCAAAGTGGACACACATCACATCCCTGATGTGAGCTCCTTTGCTATAAAGGTATTTTTCCTGCATCTAACTAAGCATGGCTATATATGGGAGGGCTCTAGAAAAGTTGAAATGTTCAGTAAGAATCTCACAAAATAGAAACTGCTTAAAACTGCAGCCTGGCCAAAGCACAGGACAGAAACTTAACATTGCACATGTCAGCATGCACTGGTGAATCCAAATGCACGTAGAAATTCTGACAGGAACACAGTGACTTTCCGGAGATAATTTGGTAGCAATATACATGCTACCTATATATCTACTTCCTATATGTAAGTGAATGGAAAAGAGCAAATACATTTTCAGAGCAGTAACTTAGCATTACTAAGCTAATTGGAATAACTGCATTGTCTATTCTAATATTAATCTCTGACATCGGGGGAAAAATACTATCTTATTTGGTGTTATTAGGTCAGTCAATGCTCAAACACTGATCAGTACAGAGAAGCCTTTTGCTCAGTGATCAGTTTAAAGACATCATTCAAACCTGATACTTAAATGTTAATCATAGCCAGATTTGGAAGACTAGAAAGAGGGATGAAAACCAGTACACAGCAGATCAAAACTGCATCTTGTCTACTCTTACCTACATTTTCTCTCTCTGACTTTGAGAAAAGTTTAGATATATCATTTCTCTAATACCACCCTCACAACAAGGCACCTCTGTCCTCTAGATAAAGCCAATTTGCCATTATGTCTAATGTTTTCTCTCATTATGTCTAATGTTTTCTCTATTAATAAGCAACGCATAAACAAGACACTTCAAATACTTGCTCAGTTCGCAAAGAGAACACTGAAATACAGGTTAAATACAAAATGAGCTGCCTCTAGCAAGGCTCTTATATCATGCTATGAAAATATACTGTGCAGTCAGAGAGCCCACAATGAGCACAGCAATCTGTCCAACATATGCAGAGAGTGGAGAAAGAATGTGACCTTGACCAAGGGAACAAGGTGTGCTAATAAACATGACAAGGCAATGCTGAAACATAGGAGAACTGCTAACAGATGCAAAACACATCACTCTTTCCTGCTCTGTTCCGTTTTTAGATCCCTTGGCTACTGGTCTTTTCCTTCACTACCTTTTTGCAAGAGTATCAGCTCTGGAGTGACATCCAAAACAGTTTTCCTGGCAAGTATCAGCTGGACTCAGCCCGGGAAACTTCCTTGGTCAATTACTCTCTTCTTCTTTTGAGTCTAACTTGTAGTTACAGGAAAAGTTACAAATAAAACATTTTGTTCACTTGTGGCATATTTTTTTTTTCCCTTCAATTAGTTCTCTGCAGGTACACAAGCTACACTCACAGTGGTTTTATTGGCAACACCTCCCTTTCATATTTTCCTGTGGCATCACACATCATTTTACCCACAGGATTATCTCTTCCAATAAACGCAGGTGGTCAGGAATTTGTTTCCTGGCAACACTGAACAGCTGCAGAAACCTTACACTTCAGTATAACCAGAGAGTTGAAATTTTTTTAACATACTCTTAATTTACAACTCTTGCTTTGGTTGGACTAGAGACTTGCCTTCTCCTTTCTTTCCATTCCTATTTCTCTCTCCCTCTTGTCCTCAAACATGTTTCCAGAATGTCTAATTTACTCTTTCCTACAGAGAGCTTCTCAGGACCTTTCTACTTCCAGATCAAATTCCTAAATGAATTTTGGAATGTAAGTCTTTCTGTATCAATTTGTATCTAAAAGCCGGTAACACCGTAATCTATGTAGCTATGGTTAGCACCAGTGCAGTTCAAACTGTATCGCAGACATTTCCCAGCCATCTCCTTTTCTGGCCAGAAAAAGACCTCAAATCTTTTCACTCAAAAAGAGTCTGTGTGAGGAAGGCTGTTTGAAGAACAAGGTGACAGCCAATCTAAAACTGCAGAGATATGCAAACCAACATTTTAGAAAGCAAGCCCTAGAGTGCCTGGCCATTTTTAGGACAAAATAGATATGCAGCAACACAACTAACAACAAGCAGGCAGTGTTTTAAGAGTTGAAATATCTTATAGGTACAGGCATAAGAAGTTATTAGAAATTCATTAACTGCATTCCAAAACTTACATCATAAATTAACTCCTACACTACCACATCAGAGGGCAAGGAAAACCAAAACAGAAGGAATGGGATGTCTTTGTCTTCCAGGTCTCCAAAGAAAATGCATCTGTCATTTACTTCTCCTAAACAGCTTCTTCCACTTCACAGTTTAACCAGACTATAGCGTTTGGTTACCATGAAGACAATAACTCACCCTGGCCCTCAATTTTACAAAGAAACTGCTGTAAGATGATTGTCCAAATGCATCAGCCCTTTTGGTATCACAAAAGCCAATGAAAGCTTGGTTGCTCCTCAGCATCACTGGCTTCACACTGCTTTGGCAATAAGAAGCTGTCAGGTAGCTGATATTCCCTCTGGGATCTCAACAATACTGGTACAGCAACAAAATATTTGTGGCTGTTGTTATAAAGACATTCTTTTATCTTTCCTAGCAAGAGTAGCAGCTTAAAGGCACCATCTTTTGCAGAAATGAAACAAATCACTTCTTCCTTATCAGTTAAGGGCAGTTTTGAAGCAGCTCCGATTAATAACCAAACCATTTAAATCAGTTAGTGATACCGTCAAGTCTTTACTCTCCTTAACCTTTTTCTTTGTCTATCATTTTGTATCTGGGTATTTCACAGAAGTCAGCAGAACAATTAAGAGTACTTGGCATATGTTCAAGAAGAAAGATAGGGTGTGGAGTACATTTGACTGCCGAGTCATTAATGGCAAATAAATAGGAGAGGAGAGAGGACAGACCAACATTAAGAACAATAGGAAGGACTAGACAGTTACTTGGCTACTGTCTTACTATGCATGTCTCCCATTTCAGCTGTGTGATCATGGGCTTCGAGCACATCTGGATGCCCATCACTGGGCAGACGCCTGAACAAGATACACTTCAGAAAATAAATGCAACTGCTTCCTGCAGTGTAAATATTCATTTACAGTGACACAAACACACAGCAGTAAAACTCATTTATCTTCTTATTCAATCATCTTCAAAGATGTATAAGCTCAGTTACCCTTTCATCCAACACCAAAAACCAGTCAGTTGTATTGACAGGATGAAAATTTACTCCTCTCCTGCTCCCTTTCAGTTTCATTCATTCACATCTTGCTTTAAGGAATAATACTAAGGAAAAAAAATATTCATTTTTAGGGTCTGTTACTAAAGATAAATCATTTACCCCTTTACCTAGAAACCCAAAAATGGAACTGAAAGAACAAGACTGTTCTTATTGGGCCAGGTTCAGTATTTTACCAGAGTTTAAAAAAGACAAAAAAAAAAAAAGTAATCTATTTTTAGGAAAACTATTAAAAAGAAAAAAACACAAACACACCATCCTACTTACTAGATCTAGTTCTACCAAACAAGATGCAATTTTTTAAGTGTCAAGAGACACAGTATCCTATGACATATGTCTGAAAAAGCTAGACTGCGCTTTATCTTCCAGAGCCTCCAATCTTAAGATAGTAAAAAACTTCATGCCAGTTTGTTTCCTAAGATCCAAGCCTGTCCTAAAGTTAGGGCACAGCTATTATCTACAGCTGATTTTTACTATGCCTATTCCTTCCAAGTACTCTAAGCAACAGCATGCTTGTTAGAATTGGGGGAACTTCCAACAGAAAATGCTTTCATTACAAAAGCAGAAGCTGAATCATACTGATTTGACTTTTCCGTAGGCAAAAATATCCCACTTTCTGAACTTAACCCACTGATTTCCATTTAGGTGCTTCAAGATGCTTCAAAATTATTTGGTTAGAAAAGTGATGACCTAGTACAATTATAAGGCCAAGATGTTTTGGAAAATGACAGTTTTCCCACAATCAAAGTAATGAATTCTCATGAAGATGAAGTTTCATCTTCAGAGTCTTTTAGGACAGTCGTTTTTCCTCCCTCTAATAGCCATCATGATTAGTTTAATTTAATGTGACATGAAACCTACAAGTGCTCATTCTTCTTTTCTTTCTATGCTGAATATAGGCAAACATTTACTGACAAACTAGCTTTTCCCAACAGATCGTATTACTACAGATCTGTGCAATCCTACTGCCCAAACAATCAAAATACTGACCAATAAGAAGGCTCTTCAGTCTTCTGTATTCTTCATTCACATCAAACATGTCACCAGCAAATATCAACATAGGTTTTGTTCCCTCAGGACATTTACTGTTCTGTGGAATAAGAATTTTAAAACAACAAAAATTCAGACAGTGTCAGGGAACATGTTATTGGTTTAATAGGTGGCCAGCCATTCTACACTGAATGAATAACTACTGTGATCTGTGATCAATACGGACAGAATAGACCAACAAAAATAAATTAAAAAGCAGAGCATAGAATTAACGATCTGCAGTACACAAATTACCAATCCTCACATATTGCATGAAACACCTTTTTTTAAACAACTTAATTCACTTCAGAAAACAAAAAAAAAAAAGCACCAAAAGAATCCACCAGTAGGTGTCACTGAAATACTGAATTAGCGATTTTTACCTTGACATCTTTTAGGGATACAAACTTCTCAATGCCCAGCTCAATCATGTCTAGCACGTGATAGTCAAACATGCGACCTGTGAGAGAGAAAAAAAGAAAATCCAGCTATTTAAATATTCACTGAAAACTACACCTATCATCCCAATAAAAATCGAAGTGAGACTTATTACCTATTATCAGGTTGTTAGGTCGTTTCTTGTTATGAGAGCCAAATAGAAACAGAGAACAATCTGATTTCTTGGAAAAAAATTCCTGCAATTGAGGAAAAGAGTAAAACTTGTGAGTTCCAATTCTCAGGGTTTAAAATATTCTGCAAAGCTATATGGCACAAACATGTGAGTTTAGGAGCTGCTTAATGAGAAGAGCAACTGCGCTTAACAGAAGAGTTTTGAGCATGTCATGAGTACTTTTCAGCACTTACTCTAAAATTGACAGCTGGATTTAAGATCCAAATGATTTCTTTTATTTCCTATTGCATCTTAAAAGTCAAATCAAGCATTTTTTTCTTGCCATTTTATCTATAATGCCTTTTCTTACAATTCCTCATTATTTGCTTTTACTCGAGATATGTTCAAGCACTTCTCATTGCCTGATGAGAAAGTATTTGCAACTTGGCTGCTGTTGTAATGCCTCATTTTAGTTTCCCAACTAAGCTTTATGCAGCATATTAGCTTTGCCTGACAGTTTCTGAACAATTACTTAATTCCCTCAACAGCAAGTCTAAGAACATCTGCAAATATCCAACATTCTCACACTTGGTACAATAGCCCTACTACAGAGCAACTTCATGTCAATTTATTATTTAAGACTAAGATGCTACTTAAAACCAAGCCAGTAGTGACTATCATAGAGAAGATCTTTTCTCCAGGAGGAATAGATTAGAGAACCTATCACGGTACAGTGTCCAGAGCCAACATTACAGCAGTTCTTTCTTAAGATGTCCAGCTCTGAAGTCTTTTTATGCACTTCTGCCTCCCAAGGCAGATCCTCATTTTGTGTATCCACAGTGATTCCATGATACACACACACACACACTCCTTATCCAGTGCTTCCCACAAGTATATACCTGCACTTGGCAGCTGTGAAGCAGAGAAGGACACTTCATCTCCCACCCCTGCAACAGCAGCAGCTCAGAGAAGACACTGCAGCTCTGCCCCTCTGGGAGGTCAGAGAGACACCTGGAGAGGCTGGATTAATTGCATGTACAAATCACACAGCTCAGCACTGAGTTCTGCCACCAGATCCCTGAAAAATGCTGACTCTAGACAAGCCAAGAACAGACCAGAGGGGACTCCCCTTGAAACATGTGCTCATACAGCTCTGTTAATCACTGTGTTGATATCTGTACACTCACTAATAGGTGTAAATTTTATTAAAAAGATGCAATAAACTCAAATGTCTCAAATGTGTCCTGCATATACTGCAACAATACATACATTGTGAAATTGCCCTTTTAAAAAAATGCCTCTAGCCAGTTATCCAGGACTGCTGCTAAGTGATTGAAAGGGGCTTGGTGAGCTTTTCCACCAGCTCCCTAAGTACCCTTGACGGATCCGATGCAGCCCCATAGACATGCGTGTCTAAGTGGTGTAGCAGGTCATCAACCATTTCTTCCTGGATTATGGAGGCTTCATTCTGCCCCCTGTCCCTGTCTTCCAGCTCAGGGGTCTGGGTACCCAGAGAGCAACTGGTGTTGCTACTATAGACTGAGGCAAAGAAGGCATTAAGTACCTCTGCCTTTTCCTTATCCTCTGTCCCTGTATCTCCCTCTGTATCCAGTAAAGGATGGAGATTCTCCTTAGCCCTCATTTTGTTGGCAATGTAATTGTAAAAACATTTTTTATCATGGTTACTTTTATGGCAGTAACCAGATTAAGTTCTAGTTGGGTTTGGGCCATTCTAATTTTCTCCCTGCATCCCCTCCCAACATCTCTGTGGTCCTCCTGAGTGGCCTGCCTCTTACAAAGGTGATATACTCTTTTTACCCCGAGTTCCAGCCAAAGCTCTGTTCAAGGCTATTCTTCTTCCCTGACAGTTCATCTTTTGGCACACGAGGATAGCACGCTCAAAAATATCATAAGAGAAAACATTGTTTATACTTACCAATGACGTCTGGTCCTCAAAAGGCCTGGTAATATTTTTCCTTAAGAGGAGGGGGGAAAAAAAGTTAAAAGTAAAAAAAAAAGAAAAATTAACAGGTCCAGATAGCCACTTCTAATTAGTTCTCTGATAATAAAAAGTTCTGCATTCCACTGGAAACTCCAGCAGTAGAGGCTCAGTTTAAGTTCAAGCCACAAGTCATATTAATACTGCCAGGAATGCCTTAGTGACACCATTGCCATTCTAAGTACTTTCTTCCACATTTCCTGTCCTCTGGGGCCTGACTTTCAGAATACCACCACCACTACTACCACCAGTGACACGGCATGAATAACTGGCTTTACCTGTTCATTCAATGTTAAATTTAGCTATTACAATTGTCTCTGCACTACATTCATACAGTTACTGGGTTCCCATTTTCAGCAAGACTTAGAAAAAAGTTAAAAGTAATACCACCTGCCACAGAACAGGACTCAGCACCAACGCTGATCACACGTAGTTTGCTTCCAGTCTATTGAAAATCATGACCAATCAGTCATCTTCTGTACCCCTGGTCATTGTTAAAGCCCCCACGCTAGCCAGCATCTCTACTGATGTTCTGAAATTACCAAAAGCTGTCTGTCAGTCAGAAGACTCAAAGATGTCAAAGTGAGATCACTTACCTTTTATACAGTACAGCAAAAGGCTTCTTCACAGCGTACTGCAAAACACAAAGTTTAATATGTGTCATCTCTAAAACATGCACAGCACTGTTGTTTCTATATCACTACAACCTACAGGATCACATGAAACAGTAACTGTGCAGATCAGTCTAGAAGAAGGTACCTCAAAAGGCCTGCTCACAGTAAAACCTTTCAAGCTGGTAACAATCTTGTTTACAAATTAAATACAAAAGGAATTATTTGTAGAAACTAAGAAATAACAAAATAACTGAGGAACAGCTGGAATCAAAGCCATGTAATGCAATCCCTCTGCTTCTAAGGGGCATGAGGAAAAATAGGAGAGAACAACTTGATTATCAGAAACATAAAATAGTAGGAAAACAACAAAGCAAAGAGAAGAAAAGAGTGTAGGAACAGCTATAATATTTTCAGCAATGGAGTTAGGAGACAGGATTAGTAGCTTAAAGTTCTAGGAGATACTGAAAACTCCGTTATCAATACACACAGTCAGTTTACAGGATTCTGGGACATGACTTAGCTGTGTGATACAGCCCCAGTTCTGTACCCGATCCTCTTGTTTTCAAATGGACTTAGGAACACTTCACCTTATATACTGGACAATTGTGGAAAAATAAGAGAGCAAGCCCAAAACCTCCGGCAAAGAAGAAACCGGAAGAAAATAATCTCCATTAAGAAGTAGGTAATGACACCTTCGGAATAGTGATCAGTCTGAGATCTGGGGTAGAGGGAGAGTATGAAAATACTTATAGGGAAGCAGAGAAAACAAATTGTAAGGAAGAGAGAGGACAGTTGCATGCTATGTCCAACAACTTACAATGTCTTTAAGCACTTCTGTCACTGTTAAGTTTGCATTTCCTCCTCTTATGAGCATAGCATTTTTTGTATTTTCATTTAGCTTGGGTTCTCTCTTCTCAAGAAATCTTTTTGCTCTCTTAGTTTTAGGCTTTCTGTAACAATAAATTAACAGTTAAAAACTTAATATACATGACAAGACCTGACCTGACACTGCAGAGAACAGTGAAACCAAACAAGAACTGGAACAAACTGTGTTCAAGTAACTTGTTTCAATGACTCAGATAATCCCAACGTGCAGAATTACAGTCAATGCCAAAAGCCCTATCTCAGGTGAATGTGTTTAACTGCCGCTCCTCTTCCTCTCTGTCCCCTCAAATTATTAAACGTAATTTTCCAGTCTTGTGTTTTGAATTTTTTGCTAATTTAGAGCTCAAGCTATACTACAATTCCCAGCCTACTGACAGGCTGAAGGCTTCCCTTCACACTGGCTCCCTCCTCAAGCCAGAAACTTGCTTATGAGAGGAAAAGCAAGTTCCTCAAAGACCACCAATGGCACCCGAAATAAAAACACAAGTACAGCACATCTGTTGTCAGGAGCCAGTCAGCAGTGCTGGCACTATACGGGTGAAATACCCCAGCCTTCGCAGGGGCACAGAGCAGTGGCGCATCAGTGGCTACATGGCTTAAGAATTACAGGTCTCCACTAGATTATCTTGTCAGTAAAGCATTATTTTTAGTTTCCTTTTTAAAACAAACAACCTCCCCCCACACACACAGAGATATTACAGAATCATTAGGGTTGGAAGACACCTCTGGAGATCATCGACTCCAACCACCCTGCCAAGGCAGGGTCACCTGGAGCAGATGACACAGGAACGCGTCCAGGTGGGTTTGGAGTATCTCCAGAAAGGAACACTGCACAACCTCCCCGGGCAGCCTGTTCCAGTGCCCTGCCACCCTCCATGTAAAGAAGTTCTTTCTCATGTTCAGGTAGGACTTCTTGTGTTTTAGTTTACGGCCATTGCTCCTCGTCCTGTCGCTGGGACCCCTGAAACTCCAGAGATTAAGAGAATTCTCTAAGGTGTACGGAAACACAAATTCAACACCAGCTGGTCACCACGGTTCTTCTAAGCTATCAACTGAGTAAAGGCTGTTTGGCCACCACTAAAAAGACGGCAGCGCTTGGTTTTCCTTTTTCCAGCACGTTTTCCATAAAGCTTTTCTCCTGCTGACTTCCCCCCTGCAACCCTCCCCGGGCCGCCGCCGCCCGCTCACGTTTCCCAGTGCGGGGGTCCCCCCGGTACACTCACACGACCCGGTCCAGCGCATCCATCGCTGCCCTCACGTGCGGGAGGATGTGCGGGAGCGTCACATCCGCCGGGAGAGCGCGGCGGGGGCGCATGCGCGGGGCGCGGCGGTGGGGACTGCGCTCTGCTGGCTCCGCGCTCAGTCGTCCCACGTGGCGAAGGGGTGGAGGGGAATTCCTACGGAGCGGCTGAGGTCGCTGGGTCTGCTCAGCCTGGAGTAGAGGAGACTGAGGGGAGACCGCACTACAGTCTGCAACTTCCTCGTGAGGGGAAGAGGGGTGCCAGCCACTGATCTCTTCGCTCTGGTGACCAGTGACAAGGAACAGAGGGAAAGGCCTGAAGTTGTGCCGAGGGGGTTTAGGCTGGATATTAGGAAAAGGTTCTTCACCCAGAGGTTGTATGGTTGCAAAAGTTAAGGTTAATAATAATAAAAACAAAAGTTCGACCATTAGAAAAAACATTTAAAATATTTAAACACCCCCCCAACATTATTTTAAATAGACTCATGGTTTGTGATATACATTTAATGGTTTTTAAAAATAATACTGATTTCCAGATGAACTAGAATGAAGAAACAGGTTCAGGATATCACTGAAAGAAAAGGCTGAGAAGGCCAGAAACCTGGAATATTCCTTGTACATAAGGAAAAAAAACCTCACATACATAGTGACGGACTAAGCAATCAGTTAACAAAACATAAGAGAGAGTTGCTGTGTTTGCATTCTGACAGAGAACACTCTTGGAGCAGGTCTCGGTTCTCAGTGGCTGAAGCAGCCATAGCAAGAGCTCGACCTCCCGCCCCCCAGCCCTCTCTGCTGGAGGCTCAGCTGCCACCAAGTGCACTACAAACACTCCCCCCGGCAGAAAAGAGCATGTGTATTCCCAGGATCGTTATTCCAGTTATAATTGTCCTCTAGCTATCAAACCACACAAAGCAAGTGTCGATGATGTTTTTAAACTTCCACCGTTGCAGTTAAATCCAAAGGGACGGCTGAGCAGTCTCCCTGAAACCTCAAATGCAGATAGCTACCATGTGAATGATCCACACCCAGGCTGGAGGCACACAGAACATGCTCCCTCTTCTTCCTCTCCCTGCCTCCCTTTCCCCTATGATTCAAGTTGCTTCTACACGGGAAAAAAAAAAGAAAAAAAAAAAAAGAGAATAGAGGGATTAATGGTTTGAAACTGCTGCAGTTTTAATGACTTCTCTTTACTGATCCTGTGCTGTGAACAACACTGTGGGCGAGCTTCTCCTCTGATCATTACTAATTAAAGTATTACATAATTATGCTGGAATTAATTAGGTGCTCCCATCCTCACAGCACTGTTGCAGTTAGACTGTTTTGAAGGAGGCAGAGAAAGGTAGGAAGGAAGAAAGGTCAGGGAGAAAATGTTTTATGTTTAAAAAAAATTTTATGCTTTTAAAAGCATTATCCCGAGTGCACCACACACTCAACTATGATATAGAACAGTTGTGGCAGTATAAATGACAGAGCAGCATCAACCCACAGGCTAGCTAGGCACCACAATACAATCACATGGACCAGTTTGGGAACCACTGATAGTTCCCAAACCATCAGTACAGGATCTTAAGTATAAAACCGTTCAGAAAAATTCCAGAGAGGAAGACTAGAGCCAAGAAGTTATACAAAAATGGGGGAAGGAGAGTGATGCCTCTAAGACGTAGATTGCACTTGCTGACAAGTTTGCAGGGGTTTTCAAGACTTGAGCGGACCAAGCCCTGAGCAACTTGCCCAGAATTCAGTGCTGACCCTATTTTACATAGGAAGCTAGATGAGAAACCTCCTAAAGTCCCCTCCCACATTAATGATTTCTAAGCTCCATCAAGGAGACAAAGGACACTAGAGAGAATCCAAGCTTAGCAATTTGATGAGTATTCAAACAGTCAATAAAAGCCACACTTACTTGATTCGTTTTCTTTCAATAACCACAGTACAGGAGCAGACATAAGATGTGGCTGCATATGACACACAAGGTGAAGCTATACTTGAAAAATTCAGGACTTTATTTTAAACAATGATTTTTTTTTCTTTTTACAAAATGTTCCAGACTGTACAATACATGAAATTTTTTCTAAGGTAGGAGTTTCTTTTAATTATGTAACCATTTCCACTTGTTCAGTTTTGAGGTAGGGATACATACTTTTCCAGTCAGTAATTCAAAAAAACACTTAAACCCTCCCTACTGTAATTCAAATACAAAAGCAATGCACAAGAGCACATCTGTTTTTTCACTATTCATTTTTCAGGTAAAGTGGAAATCATGTCATCGCCTATAAAAGTTGCCCATCAATTCCATGAGAAAATCATGAAAAGATCAGAGTTGGTATCATGGAGGTACATCCTCTAAGGCAGCATGTCCAGAAGGAAATTCCTCTGTCCCAGAAGCAGAGCTGTCAGGCAGAGGATTAGAGGCATCTCTTTCCAAGGTGTGCTGCTTCTCCAGGTCACAATTCACATTAGAATTTTCTTTGCCACTCACCTCTCCCTCTGACTCTTCGGGCAATTTATCTTGGGCCTGAGCTGACTCCTCAGAATCATCCTTTTCATGCAGAAAACTGCAAATCATATTAGGCCTGCTGTAGGAAAAATCTCTGTCCTTGATCTGTAACCACTCTACTCCACCTGATGCAAAGAAGGAAAATTCTATTAGTGACAAAAGGAGTTAACACCAGTTTTTTCTTAGTTTAAATTCACTGCTATTAAGGCTAAGCCTGACCAAGATCTAAGAACCACTTAGGGTAGAAAGATGTGTACGTCCCTCTCCTATTACTTTTGACATACCCATTTACTACTTTTCATAGTGAGAAATACAATGCATGACTAAAAAGATCTTTGCTCTGATCCAATATGGCAGTTTCTGCTGTATTTAGGTGTCTGACACCACCCTCAGACTCTTAAAATAACTTAAACATAAATCAAAATGCAGAGAAGATATTTCACAAATGCAATTAAGAGAACAGAAGGTTTCTTTACCTAAATATTAGACCTTCTGGCAACAGGTAATGACAACAGAGAAAGGACACAAGTTCTTGCACTCTCTTTAACTGAAGTGTAACAAGTTGGAAAAACAGGTTGAAACCAACCCCAAAGAGAAATGGGATTCCACTCCCATTTTGATTTTTACTCAGTACATGTTGCCAGCTCACAAGATGTTGTAGTTACTTCGTATGCACAAGTTAAATTTCTGTCATGGTACAGAAACAAAATGGTTTTCAATAATTATCATCAGTCTTGCTGCTCCAGAATAAAAAAGTGCCTTTATATTAAGCAAAATAATTTCTAGTCTCAATTTAATATTACCTATACTATTACAATAATAGTTTCAGTTTAATATTACATAATTAATTCTAAAAAGAGAAGTGGTACACAATGTTGATAAGAGTGCTAATGTTTGGTTAGATTCTAAATGACATTTCATTTCATACTTCCTACGGCCAGTGTCCAGCTGACTGCTCATATTTAATGTAAAATGGCTATATATTCTTAAACTATGAAGCAGTAACGCTGACTTGAGTGGAAAAAAGCACTGCTAAAAGCAGTAGGATAGTTCTAATGAATACTGCTATATATAGTAGGATACTCAGTGTCTGACTATGTAAAAGTACTGACTTTTAAAAAAAAAAAAAAAAGCAAACTTATTAGCACTGAGTTCTGCCTGCAGAATGAAAATTTATATGAATGGTCTTCTAGGTATGTCTTTGCAAGTAAGTTAAATTCATCTCCATTGAACTGTAAATTCAGTAAGTACAGTTCAGTTCTAGTACATACAGCATGGAACTTCTAAGTAAGGATATTATAGCTTTTCAACAATTACAGAGCCTCAGAAAGTCATTAGAAAAATTGATGGATGTAGGAAAAACTACAATCAACAAAGAACTACTAAACAACACTTCTGATTTCAAAATTTTTAGATGATAGAAGAACATACCGGGGAGCATCAGCATATGTTTGCCCTGCTCTTACACTTCTTTGTAGGAATCTCCTACTAGCCATTTCTGGAGGCAGCACTGGTCAGCCATGTATTTAATTTTTTTTTTATTTAAATATACACATTTGGTGCCTAAAGAAGAAAGTTCCTTTAACTTCCTGCATGCTCTTGAAGCAAACACTTAATAAAGGCTGATACTCCCAAGCATAATCCACCCATGTCCACATGCATAAGAGCAGAAGTGCTCACCAACATTCTCTTCTCCTTCCTTCTTTTCTGTCAGAAGGGTCCGTGTCATGTTCAACTTCTTCACTGTGTGGCACTTGTATTTCAACTGTACCTTTTGGTTGCCTTCTGCATCTACTAAGAAGAGAGGAGAAAAAAACAATACCCAAACCCCAACTGTTATAGTGAATTCCATCATCACCTGAAATGAAATAAATATTTTTAACCTCCCTGGCTACCCAAATGAACAGACTATCGAATCACAATAATTACCTTGCTCTGTGTTTTCTTCAAAAAGCACACAGGTTCCCAAGGTATCTATGAAAACCAAAGTGAGAAAGTTTTAGAGACTAATTGATATCAGCTGCAGATACTGTGCTCACTGGCCCAGCTCTGGGAATATTCTAACTTACATCCCAGCACTGGTAAGGAACTCCAGAACAGAGAGGAGTATCATAGTCATTGGAAGTCACTGCAAGGAAGGATCCCAGACCATTTTCTTCCAAACCAGTGTTGTCACCACAGGGCAAATGAGAGAACTACAGATTGCACATGTCAGTCCTGCTTACACAGGAGACAACAAGCACTTTAAGGCATTTTATATCCCACATTTTTTTTCTGCAGTAATACTAGCTGGTTCACCCCTGAGTCAGCTTCCAGGTATATTTTCCTGGAAGTATCATGGATAGATAGTTAATTTAGCAGTGAACTCAGACTGCTGCTGTTCTACGTGGTGTTACGCAACCACCCACAATTTCAGCATCTCACAGGACCAATTGCAGTAAAATCACCTGATGTTAAGAAAGTTCCTTGGGTCACATGAAAAAGGAGAGATTGTATTCACGTAAGTTTTCCTACCTTCATATTCTCCTGCAAATACATATCTGTCCACTTGTAAAATGGGCCTCTCTGTCTCTATTCCCTACAAAAAGAAAAAAATTGCACAGATGTCGGTCTGTTTTAGCCCAGGTGAATTTCTCACCATAAGACCAGCAAAGACAGACACAGCAGAATCCAGATTACATCAATTCCCCCTCACACATGTTATTTTAAGTATATTAAATACAAAAATATACCAGATAATACTCTTTAAGGAATCACAACAAAACCTAGTATAGAACTGTATAGAAAACACTCTAGTATGTTAAAAAAAATTTAAACCAAACTGCAGCCAAGGGTACTATGTAAAAGTACTGACTTTTAAAAAATTAAATTAACAGTAAAAGTACTGTTAATTCCTCTTGGAAATTAATTTAACCTCCATTTCAAATTAACAAAAATGTAAGTGTTTGCATGAAGGTGATGCTATTTTCTATGCTTCAATTAATGCAAGTTCTGGAAAGTGGAATAACTTCCAAAAGCCTTTGGAAAACACACATAGGGAGGAAGTCCAGCATAAGGAATTCCATCAGCACCAGAAGTGCCATTGCAGGGTCACAGAAGCTTCTGTGATTACTGTGTGTCTATATTGCAATGGAGTTGGAAATTGTTGCTATTTTATTGTTTTAAATAAGGAGTGGAAGAGTAGGGATGCACTTCTGTCAGCTCACTGCCTTCCTCTACAGCACTTTCAGAAAACTCTACAGGTTTTCCAAATACACAGGCCAGCATCCCATTATTCTTATATAAGATATACCTATATACTGTATTTTGATAAAAATCAATGTCTGAACAGAATACACTAATTAAGGCAAAATGACTTTGAATAGTACCTTGTGAACATCACAATTATTCAGGGCATGAAGACAAACAGATGCTAAAAGTTTTGAAAATGAGGCATTATGTGGTCAATTGCAAAAAATACAGAGTATCACACAGGCTAATATAAATTTGTGCAATTTTCCTCTTGCACTTTTAAAACACAGAAATATGAAAGATCAACAAGATTTAAGCTCTGGGATTCTTTCTTCTGCATAAATTGAGAACACCAATAACACTAAGCTAACATACAGAACATATTTTTGGTGGGGTTTTTTGTTTTGTTTGGTTCGGTTTTTTACAAGAAGTCATTAAAAATAATAACACATCAGTACTAAGCAACAGAATTAAGGGGTTTTTATATTCAGAATTTTATTTCTTTGGCCGATTTGCATTCCCTTTTGCACTATGGAGAATTGGAGACTGTCTTCCCATTATGTGATCAGCATTACAGAAAACTTGCTAAACAGAGTAACACAGAGCAGAAGCTTTAATTAAGGTTTTAACAACCATTGTCCATTACAAAAAGTCTCAAGGAATGCTTACTCTGTGGAGTGAACACAAGTAGATTTGAATACAAGTAGGACACAGTATGAATACTTCAAACTTTTTCTAGGAACAATATTTACAAGTCAATCTCAAAGCACAACATTTAAAACAATCCCATCAGCGGCACTTAAGCATCTGTAGCCATTCAGCCACCAGTAGTGAATCATACATGTAACAAATTTCAAGAGAATTTGGTCAGATTGAGGAAGCAAACCTGCTCATAAAAGCACAGCCATCCAAAGGTGGGTATTTTACGAATTTTGATTGTATCTCTACTTCTGAGACATTCAGAATTGACTTTACCACTCACATATATTGTGGTCAGTGACCCACTCAGATGTTCTTTTCCATCTTTTCAGTCTATAGTAAACGTCTACTTTCAAAAAGCATTTGCAAATCAATACTACTTGTACTATCTATACAGCTCTCATAGTCCACATAGGTTTTGAAGGGCAAATCAAATCTTTCCTAAACAGATAGTGATTAAAAAACTCAAAAGGAAAAGGACAGCTAAACCAGATTCCTACAACAACCTCACAGTGAAGCAAACAACATCCAAAACTGTTTCCCCAAAGCTTAATACCCAATTATCCTTTACAAGATTTGAACATGCCAGGACATATCTGTTGAAAACACCATTGTAAATACAGTACAAATCTGAAATATATTGCTTTACCTGTCAGCTGTATTTTGGTTATTTAAAAAAGGGTGATTACATTTTTTTTTTAAATGTGTGAAATACATAATTTAAAAAAAAATTAACTTAGAGCTCAAAATCAGAGCAGATAGTGGTCCAAGCTTATATACACTTCTGAAAAAGTTTCCTTATATTTACATAATAATATATTCAAAGACTTTATGCTGTTTCTGAAATAGAGCCTGCAACATGCAGCCAAATGCAACACACATTACTGTCTATCAAAGATGTGATCTAAATGTTAGCAATGACAAGAAATTTAAAAGCAGCCTCAGTCTCTTGTTCACATCCGTAATGACTTACCCCTTTCCTATTGTGCTGTAATCACTCACCAAAATCTTGCACTTGTTTTCACATTTTTCTAAGAAGTCTGAATCAATAATTCCCGATAGCTCGACCATGACCAGTTGCTCCTACAAGAAAAGTTGATAATGTACAGCTATAACTGATATATCTGAACTCAGGGAAAAAAAAAAGGCCCCTTAGAAAGCAACCCACAGCCATAAGAACAGCATACAAAGACCCATTTTCAGGATAAACATACCCCAAATTGGAGTTATGCTGCATTTTGTCAAGAGACAGAGCTCTTGTAATAACGAGGGAAATGTAGTGACCCACCACTCTGTAAGACACCTGTTTAACACCTAAATTTCCTGGCCTTTTCTTCCTAGCTAGGAATGGAGCTCTTTTTACATCCTTGAAAAATGAGCACCAATATAGGCCTGGGGAGACCTTACAGCACCTTCCAGTACCTAGAGGGCCCTACAACAGAGCTGGAGAGGGACTTTTAAAAGGGCATGTGGTGACAGGACAAGGGTGGATTTAGGTTCGATATTGAAATTTCCATTAATGAAAATGACTTTTTTTACTGAGGGTGGTACAGCACTAGCACAGGTTGCCCAGAGAAGCTGTGGATGCCCCATCCCTGGAAGTGTTCAATACTAGGTTGGACAGGGCTTTAAGCAACCCGGTCTAGTGGAAGGCGTCCCTGCCCATGGCAGGGGATTGGAACTGGATGATCTTTAAAGTCCCTTCCATCCCAAACCTTTCTCTGATTCTGTGATTTTACGGGCACAGGAAGCAACTGAAGCTGGAAGATCGCTTTCCGACCACGCCGTTTCCCAGGAAGCCCAAAGGAGAACAGCCAGAACCACACCGCTCTGCGACGGATCCGCTGCGGGGACTGCGAAACCCGCCGGCCGCAGGGAAATGCGCTCGCTCCGTGCCCGGCCGGCCGGGCGGAGCGGAGCCGGGCCGGGC
>VZTX01026642.1:0-15852 GCA_013400915.1 Pardalotus punctatus | reverse complement strand
GCGGGGCCGGGGCGGCTGGAGATGCACCAGCTCCCACGGCTAAAAGCAGCTCTGCAGCATCTCCGAGCTGGAAACCCCGTGTGTGACACTGCTGGGACGGCTCTGCTTTTTGCAACGCGTGTTTTATTCCTGGGCTCCTGAGAAAGAGTTTGCATTCCCTGTGGGAAAGTCCTGTGCTGGATTTCTCCCAGAAAGCAGCACCCTACCCCTCACCTCACCCTGGGGCCAGCACTCTGTGGGCAGCCTTGGCCTCCCCTGCCTTGTGTCCAGTTTGTTCCCTCCTCAGGATGTGGCTCGTGGTGTGACCCACCCTCGGGTGACCCACCAGCCCTTTATAACCCTGATGGACACAGCAACAATGTCCCCATGGGCTGCCAGTGCCAGTGGTCCATTGTCCACCCAAGGCAAGCTCTGGCTTTTTCCTTGTAAGACTTTTCCTCCTTGGTGTGGAGTGGAGTGCCTGTACACGAGGTCACACAGTTGTCAGTGCAACTGATCCTTGGCTTTAGTTACAAACCAGTCCTTTGGAAAGCCTGGGATAAGTTAAACCAGCCAATTGCACCTCAGCCCCAGCTGGTGAGCAGTTGGTTCACTTGGGTGTTCAGGAGCCTCTGTCTGTGGCAGAACTCGACCCGAGTGTGAATCTCTCTGACAAAGGCTGGTGTTGGTGTCCCACCGCTTGCCCCTGACAGCCCCTGGCTCCCAAGCCTGGCTCTGCAGTTTGACCCTCTGAGCTTCTCTTTGGTGGCACAGCCAAACTCCTGCCTCAGACACATCTCTTCTGGCTGCTGGATCCCCCAGGAGGTTTTTGCTGCACTGCAGTGCCACTTTCTGCAGGGGTTGTAGAAGAAAAAAGGCAAGACAGGAGCCTGAGGCTGTTTAGGGGTGCTGCACCCCTGGACACTGTGTGATGGCATTGGGTTGACCTGCTGCTGTTCATGGTTTTGTTTTGGGTGCTGCCATCAGGGCTCTCAGAACAGTTGCACAGCCCTACAGCACCATTTCACCTCTCCTGTTATGGGTGCCTGAGATGGGAGCAAGGGAGGCTTGAGGGTGATGTCCAGCCAAAGCACTGGGCAGGGCACCTGCGCTCCCCACCCAAACCTTGGACACCTCTGCAAGCCAGAGAACCACAGCCCCAGGCTGCAGCTGCAAAGGGCGACACTGGAAAAGCAGCATCTGGCAAGCAGAGCCAGGTGATCCCCAAAATAACCCATCCCTTTGGGGTGCCTGCTGCAGAGCCAGGACCCTGCCGTAGCACTGGGAGCGATGGAGCAGCCCCGTGCACAAACACCCATTTCCATGGGCTGCTGAGAAACACCAGCCTGGCCCTGGCCCCAGGCGAGGCTGGAGGAGGCAGATTTGTGCTCAGTGCACGGTGCCCCCATCCTGATTTTTCAGCAATTGCCTCCCACGGCTGTGATCCAGAACCAGCGCCTTCCCGGGAAACCCTGCCAGCTCATAAACCACTTTTAATCTCTCAAGAAGGTCCTTTGTGCAGCCTTTTGTCAACAGGGCCTGTCCCATTGCTATAGCTACGGCCCCTTTGCTGCCGGACACACCTGTTTGTTTTTCCAGCTCCTTTCTGTTGCCGTCAGATTTCTCTGCCACCTAAATAAAAATACTGAGAAAAGCCCTGCCCTGGTCCTGCACCCTCCTCGCCCTTCCCGATTAAGGAAACTCCTTGCTCCCCTGGGACCAGTTTCCTGCAGGCAATGGGCTCAAAGCAACCTGCTCAGCCAGGGCCCCTTGGCATGGCTTTGTTTTCTGGTTTTTACCCTTAAAATTACTGTGTGGAGCAGGGCTGGTTGTTTGCAGCCAGGTCCCTGAGATTCCTTGGGAACGGTCAGGAATGCTGATGTCCCCATGGCCCATCAGCAGAGATTTTGCAGATACATCATGGGGTTTTCTCATTGAATGCTTCTCTCCTCACGCAAAAAACTCCCCAAAATCAGTACTTTTGGGATATCAACCTCAAGTGTCCACTTGGGCAGCTGGAAGTGCCCTGGCCCCTGGGATCAGCACAGTGTGGAGGAAGGCTTTTCCCCCGTAGGACTCTGCTTTCCCTGGCACCAGGAGTCTTCCCAAGTGTTTGCATTGCCTTTTAGAGACATTTTAAAAAGGAAAATATCCCACATTCATGAGTTGTGGTTGTTGTGTTCCCAAAGGAAAACACAGAGATGGAAACTACCCTGGGGAAGTTGCCTTTCATTTGCAAGGTGTTTCTCCTGCACCAGGTTCGGGTGACAATGGGTTTCAGCAGCAACTCTGTGAGCAAAGAGGACTTATTGTGACTTTTTATTGTGACTTTTATGGGTGACTTGACCAGAGGAATCCTGCTTTTGTCTTCCCATGTTTCATTTCTTCCCCTTCCAAATGTAGCTGAGGTTTGATCCCATCACTAAGGCCGTAGGATCCACTGTTTTTGCCTCCCTGCTCTGCTCCTTAGCACAGCTGAGTCACCCTCTCTGCTGCCACTGAGTCACTGCTGCACCGAGATCACCGGGACATCTCCAGGAAACCTCAGGAGCCAGGCAGAGAAAGCCACCCCCAGGCTGCAAGGCTGAATTCCCCCTGTGCCAGAGCCCCATGCTTCCTCCTGGCACCCAGAGTGATGCTGACAAGGAGCAGGGAGACACCGGCACAGCCCCAGGCGGGCACGGACACCTGATGGTCTTGAAAAGGATAGGCTGGGGCAAGGAGCAGTACCCAGGATTTGGGCCTCTTTTCGTGCAACATAATAATTAAACAAGATCTCTTTATTTCACCTGAATGTTGTTTATTGTCCCACTGTTTGGAATTGCTTCTAAATATTTAATGTGTTGGAAACTGTGTTTTTAATTAATAGGACTTATTTGGTGCGTGGTGGGTGGGTTATAATTTTAAAAGGGAAAAAAGAATGACCTTTAATGCTCTTAATAAAACAAGGCTGGGTTTGGCAACACCGCTAAGGCCTTGCACCTTGTCTGCCCCTGTGCTGGGCTCTCCCCATGCACACTCTGAGCCCTGGCACCATGTTCCAGCTGTCAGGTCTTGCCTGAAATTCAAGATATAACGTGACCCATGTCCCTGATTCCAGCTCTATGGGGACAAAGTCCTGCAGGTTTGTTGTGATGCTGCACATCTGGAGCACAGGAACATCTGGACAGCTGCTCCAGGAGGGACGGAGCAGTGCTGGCGTGTGCAAGCAGGAAGGGCAGGGGAACAGCTGAAGGATTTCAGGGATGTCCTGGCTCTCCGGCTGCTCATTGTCCCACAGGCAGATGAAACCAAGCTGCTGTTGGTTGGAAAATGAGCTTTTTCAGGAGAAATGGGTCACGCTCAGCTGGACATTCCTGTAACCCAGAGGGCTGCAGGGAGCAGCATGTGGCAGCAGCTGCCCTGCACACAGTCCCATTTGTCTTGGAGGAAAACATCCAGTTTTGATATTTAAGATTTCCAGCAGTGGAAAATCCACAGCAGCCGCGGGTTGGGGAGCCAGGCACTAATTGGCGGAACTTGTAGGAAGAGTGTCCCTCCAGCTCTTTTCCATTGGAAAATCCAAAAGCTTTCTCCAACTGTTGATTCCTCATAAAAACTAAAGCAAAACATGCTGGTTGGGGAATCAGGGGTAAAGGAAGATCTTGACAATGTTGGAGCAGCCTTTTTCACTCTGTCAGGACAAATATTTGCATTTTTTATTGTAAAGTTACTCTTGTTTGGAAATAATTTGTTTTATTTTGCACTCTGTTACCAACTTTGACAAATCACAAAGAAAACAAAGTGACTTTGCAGAAATATGATGTTTTGGCTAAAGAAGAACAACTTTTTTTTTCCTAATTTTCCCTGGGAATGTTGTTGACAATTTGGGGGGTTTTCCAGCTTCAAAATTTCAGAGTGAGCTCTCATCCCTGTTTCGCCAGCTGTATCATAAAATAATAATGCTTGAAGGGTTAATAAATCTAATTTTTTAATCCATCTTGCACTGTCTGGTTCTGGGGACTGGAGCCATCTGCAACACTTCCTATTGCCATGCTCAAACCCATCCAGAGCACCTGCTGCTCCCGCCAGCGGCACTGCTGGGATTGAGTAAATCAATTAGAAGTCGTTAACAAACAAGCACTGCAGGTCGCACCTAGAGATCATGCAAATAGCATTTGAAAATAAAATCTTCTCCTATTGCAAACCCCTCTTTGGCTGGGGGAGCACAGGTGTGTTTTCTTCCTGTAACATCCCTCCAGGTGTGCTAATTGCTCCAGGTGTTTTCCCTGCACTGGAGGGGAGGGAGTGGTTCAGGTAATTAGTGCTGGGAATGTGACCATAGCTAACGGGGCCAGAGGAGGGCTGGGGTCACATCCCTGCCCATGGTGGAGAAACAGATGAGAGGTGAGTGATGGGAGAGGTCCTGGGAAGGTTGCGGGCTCAGAAGTGGCTCTTAAATAAACCATGTGGCACCACATCATGGCCAAATCCAGTCTTAGCATGGGGTTTTCCTTTGGGATTAATGACCTGTTGAAGCACTGCTGTCCCTGGAGCCCTTCTGTGGCTTGCAGCAAGGAGGACACAAGCACTTTGCATCCCAAAGTTGGTGACACCAGACATGTCCCCAGGACAGTGGCTCCAAAGTCACAATGCTTGTCGTCCCTTTCCTTCCCAAAATCTCCTTTGGGTCCTGTGCACCCAAACTCCTCCAACGCAAACATCTCTCCTGCTGCACTCAGAGCCTGTTGAGATGCATCCCAGCACCCATGGGTGCGTGGGGGCTCCATCCCTTTCATCCTGCAGAGCCATTCCCATTGGGAGCTTTGCTGCAGGGGTCTGAGGATGGGGGAGCTATGCCAGCCCCTCCTCAGCAGCACGAGCCTCCCTGTCCTTGGGGATGTGCTCAGGAAAGAGCTGAGGTTGAGGTGCTGGGCCCGTCCCACAGCGAGCCATGAGCACGGTTGGGAGTTGTGGCCAGGGGTGTCCGCTGTCCCAGCCACGGGGAAACTGGTCCTGATGGCATCCCTGGTTCCCAGCTCATTCCTCACCCAGGACTGCAGGGTTTGCATAGGGTGCAGGGGGTGGACTGTGTGACAAACACCTCACAATCCATGAGCTTTCTGCTGGAAACCTTCCCTTTTGGTGACACCATGCCCTGTGCAGCAGTGGGGGAAGTTAGTCCAGGCTTGCAGGTGTAGGGAGCCGGTTCAGGGGTGTCAGTAGGTCTAAACTCTGCCTAGACAGTCAGGAAGGAAAAGGGCCAGTCCCTCCTTGAAAGCCCTTTGCAGGGAGCCCACAGCCCTGGTGACGTGTGATGTCCTGCCCAGGCTGGGATGTGCAGTGTTTCTTGTGCGAGGTCTTCCTCTGTTTCTGGCAGGTCCAGAATCGTATCCCACCTTGCATCTCCTGCTTTCAACTCTCCTGGTGAGCAGGTTTGCTGGACCCTTGGTCCAGGCTTTCTGCTGTGCCCCCCATTGCTGTAGGACACCCCCAGCTCCTGGTCCTGTGGCATGATCTGGGTACCAGCGCTTGGGACAGGAGCACCCTCTCCAGCACCGTTTTTTGGGACACTCTAGAGAAGAGGCTCAGCAAAGCCCTGGAGAGGCCAATGGGGAGAGGCCCTGCTGTACCTTGGCAGTGCTGGAGGGTCTTGGCTCACACAGTGAGCCCGTGCCGTGCTGCTGCCTTTTCTCTGTTCTCCTCCGGGACATCCCCTCGCTCAATCACTTCCTTCCTCCCATCCCGTTTTTCCAGCGGTGCTTGTGCTGCTGTCTCCTGCCCCAGCAGCTGTTTTGTAGCACCGGCTATTTTGACTACTCAGTTAACTATTTATCCAGATGGAGCAGCTCTGTTGTCATGCGCCTGGCATGTTTTTTCCATATACAAATTCTGTGTCAGAGCGGAGGTGACACATCCCAACTATCTCTGTGAGGTGTCCGGGGTGTGTTTGCTTTGGCCACATTCAGTATCCCCAGGTCCCAACCCTTCTCCAGCCCCTTTCAGACCGAATTTGTGTGGTTTTTGTCCTCCCTATCCCTGCTCTTTCCCTCACACAGGTCTCACCATCGGACCTCACCCTGGCCCAGCTGCAGTAAGGAGCTGGCTGCCTTTATTTTCCTTGCACTTAATTTTAATCAAATGCAAATCCCGAATGCTTTGCAAACTTGGTGACCTGTGCAGATGTCAATTGCTCTGGCTGCAGATGCTGTTTTCTACCCTGGGAAGGCATTCCCTGTCCCTGCTGGGAATGGTGGGGAGGCATGGCCCTGTGGCCATTCCTGGCTCTGCCCAAATTCGAGGACATGCAGGGTCCCCAGCCCCCAGTGAGCGAGCTCAGGGACGATTTTGAGACCTGTACATCCCCCAGGGCCCAAACACTTCACTGGGGCTTTGAAGCTGGGTCTCTGCAGCCTCAGTTAGGACACAAACGCACTGCAGGGCCCAGCTCCCAAATATGCTGCTTTTTCACCCATTCCTGCTGCTGCATGAAAACTCTTGGCTTACAGCTGCCTTGTCCCCAGCAGGGTGGTGTGACCACCTCTGCAGCCCTCATAACTCCCCATCTCCACTAGGGATGAGAAATAGCTTCATCTCAACACCTCCTTGAGCAAATTCCTGAGAGGATTTTCACCTCCATTCCACCCTCCAGCTGGACTGAGGATTCCTCCAGTAGCCAAACCTGTGGCAGATCCCAGCAGAGCAGAGGGTGCCCTTTACCCCTGTGATCCCCTGGAACACACCAGGGGCCATGTTTGGCTGCTCAGCAGCATTTGCATTGAAAATCCCAGCTTTGAAATGCAAAAATGATGTGATGGAAGCAATTGCAGCAGGGAGTTTACAGCAAAGCCTAAATACTTATTTAGAAACATTGTGGTTTTCCTCTGTGCTTGAATTTCATATTTATTTCCTTTGCTCCCTCCTGGGCTGGGGATGAGCAAAGGCTGCCTCAGCTCAGGCATGCTGGAGGGACATATCTCACCATCCTACAGCAAAACTAGCTGAAATTCAGAAAACCATCCCAAAACTCCCTCCTCCAGCATTTTTTTTTCTTCCAGCTCTTTTCTTTGCAGACAGCCTGAAGTTTCCGAGCGCCCTTTTCACTCAGTGCGTGAAAGGAAAGTTGGCAGTTCTCCAGGCTATTGTCGTGGCCCCTTATGAAACTCAAGGATTTCAGCTACATTTCCTACCCACTGACCTTATCGAGGTTCTGCATGTTTTTGGCATTTCTTCATGCACTTGCAGGGTGCAAAACACCGAAGGCACCAGGCACATCGCCCCGAAGTGCCTCCAGCCCCTTGCAGGGATGCATCTCCTGTGTGAGGGTATTTTAATGAAGATAGATGACTCCCAGCACAATTTATTTAGTAAATTCCCTGTTGTTGCTGATAATGAGTTGTCAACCAAGGTTTGCTAAGGAGCTTGAGCTCATTTGTGGCTGATGGTTGGCTGCCGAAGGCTTTGCAGCAGCACGTTGGGCTGCATCACTGCATCGTGGGACCTCAAATATCCCATCTCATCCACAGGGCTGGGATTCATGGCAAAAATGTGTCCATGTGGGGTTGAGTGATGTAAGAGTGAAATCAGGTCAGAAGTGTTTATTTGCACTCTGTGCTGCTTGCAGGACATGCTGCCACCCTTGGCTGCTGCTGGCTGAACTCTGTGGGCTGTGCCCAGAGCTGGAGGGACCAGCCCTGCTGTGTTTCTGTGGAACACAAGTGCACCCTTGGCCAGCAGCCACCGAGCAACTGCACGAGGGTGTTGGGCTTCCTCAAGCCGCCTGGCCAGGGAGATAAGCACCGGAGCAGGAAGTGTCTCACTCCATGCTGGGATGGAGGAGCTTTGGCTTAGGCTGGGAGCTGAAAGGCAGCACCCGAGTCCCTCAGCAGTGGTGGGGACATCCCTGGGGTTTGTTTCATCCTTTCCTGTGAGGTCCCCTCCTGTGAACAGTCCCAGCATGGGTATGGTGGGATTGGAGGCTGCAGGAGGCAGCAGGATGTGGGGTAGCCCCTGCCAACATCCCCATCCTGCAGCCATGGAACCAACCTGGCTGTGACCCTGCAGGTAATATGAGCATCATGGCACGAGCACCCCAGGGTCTGGTCCATACTCACCCAGTGAGGCAAGTTGGAGGTGATAAGGGGGAATGAGTTTAAAGTGGAAGAAGAGAGTTTTAGATTGGATATTAGGAATAAATTGTTCCCTGTGAGGGGGGGGAGGCCCTGGCACAGGTTGCCCAGAGAAGCTGTGGCTGCCCTGTCCCTGGAAGTGTCCAAGGCCAGGTTGGACACTGGGGCTTGGAGCAGCCTGGTCTAGTGGAAGGTGTCCCTGCACTTGGAAGGGAGAGGTAGAATGAGATGATCTCTGAGGTGCATCCAACCCAAATAATTCCATGATTGTATGAAGTCTCCCCATTTCCCAGAGGAATGCAGCATTGCTCTGAGCAGACACAGAAACAAGGACATCTCTGTGTGCGCAACATCCACAGCACCACTGTAAGGGCCAACCTGCCTGAGGAAAGGGAGCTTTTTGCATGATCTGCACAAGTATTCAGGGATTTCCTAAGGGTAGGGCATAGAAAACCCCTCTGCCCCAATGACAATGTCAGGGCAGGACACTGCACCCTCCCCTGAGCCAGTGTTGGGAGCTGCATCCAGCACAGCCACTGAGGTTTGTGGTGGGCTGTGCTTTGCCAACAGCAATTAGTTAACAGCCCTGCTCATGGTGCATAAGAAGGATTCCAATCTGGCTCCAAAAAAGCAGATCAACCCAAAGTTATCTTCACAAACCCAGCCTAGAAATGCAGGAAGAATTCCTTCACACTCTGCCAACAGCATCTGCCCTCCTCCTTGCCGGGAGGTGCAATTGCTCCATCTACCAGCAAGCTGCTCCTGGCAGTGCTTGGCTGGGACATGGTGTCCCTGGGACCGGCTGCTTCCCTGGGCCCTGAGCGTTGGCACAGCCACCAGGTGTTTGCTCCCTGCTGTCTCCTGGGATGTACCTTTGGAGCAGGGCAGGCATTTGCTGGGGCTGGAGGCTGCTGGAGGGTTTGCAAAATAGCAGCTCTTGCTAAGAGATCCTGATACTTTATAGAATCCCAGAGTCCCGGGCTGGAAGGAACCTTAAGGATCATCTGGTCCAACCTTTCTTGGCAAAAGCACAGTCTAGACGAGATGGCCCAGCACTGCATCCAGCCAAATCTTAAGAGTCCAACATTGGGGAAACCGCTACTTCCCTGGGGAAATTATTCCAATGGCTGATTGTTCTCATTGTGAAAAATTTTCCTCTTGTGTCCAATTGGAATCTCCCCAGGAATAACTTGTACCCGGTGCAGGGTGTGATTTTTCCTAAAGGGTCCTTGCACACAAGCTTTTCCTGGAGGTAGGAAAAAAAAGATAATCAGATTAAAACATGAAAATAATTGGAAGTAATAACGTGGGGGTGCACATAGGGCTGAGCAGCAGCAAGCCCAGCATGTCCTCCAACAGCAGCTCTGTATCCCCTATCTTGTTTTAATGCAGTGAATGTGGGAGAGAGAGCAATGGTTTGGCTCAGCACAGCCAGAATGATTCCAGCTGTGCCTGGGGTTGGGTCCGTGGTGAGCTCGAGGTGAAGGACCTGACTCAACCAGTCACTAGCAGATCATTTAGGAGTTTTATTTCTTTATTGGTGATTAATGGCAGTGTTTCATTTCTAATGGAAGGAAATAGGGAGGAAATGGTTTCTTGCCTTCATTTGTCAGGGATTTGTTTAAAAGGGCGCTCGCATTCCCTGGAAATAGGTCAGGGTTGTGTATTTCCAGGGATGAGAAGATGGTTAGGCTGAGGCTGGATGTCAGATGTTTGGACAATGGAGCACTCCAGGCTTTCCTGTGCAAAGCTGTTCCCCTCTCCATCCCCATCCCCGTCCCCTTGGCCCCATGCCAGGGACACACTGTGTCCTGCTGCCACTGGATGGAACAAGAGGGTTTGAGGTTCCCAGCTGAACAGTTCAGCACTGCTGCACAGTTCAGCAGTTAACGAGGTGGAAATGAATTTTCCCGGCGTGTCCCTGCAGCAGTACTCTTCTGCAGGCAGTGTGGGGTGTGCAAGGAGGGTGCATCACCCCCAGGAGATATGTGCCCTCCTCAGGGGCTTTGGAGCAGGTAGTCTAGATTCCTAGAGAGATTCCTAGATTTATGTAGGTTGGAAAAGTCCTCTGAGATCATGGAGTCCCAATGTTCCCCCAGCCCTGCCAAGGCCACTGCTAAACCACATTCCCTAGTGCCACACCTACATGTCTGTTAAATCCTCCAAGGATGGTGGCTCCACCACTGGCCTAGGCAGCTGTGCCGGGGCTGGACAACCCTTTCCATGAAGAAATTTTCCACAATAGCCAATCCAATCCAATCCTCCCCTGTCACAGATTGAGGCTGTTTTCTCTTGTCCTGTCCCTGTTCCCTGGGAGCAGAGCCTGACCCCCACCTGGCTGCCCCCTCCTGTCTGGGCGTTGTGGAGAGCCAGAAGGTCCCCCCTGAGCCTCCTTTTCTCCCTCAGCTGCTCCTCATCAGACTTTTGCTCCAGACTCTTCCCCAGATCCCCTGCCCTTCTTGGGCACACAAATTCATTGGGCACAGAGCTTTTAAAAGGAAAATTCTGGTTTTGAGTGGAGTGAATATATTGCCCACAACTCCCCCTGCAAAACAGGGACTAGGAGGCAAGAGTGGGCCAGCCCTGTGGGCAGAAGATGGCAAAGCCACTGTCCCATGTCCTTGCTGCTGCCAGAGCAGAAAAGCTGAGATGCAGTCACTGTCACTGGAATGTTTGCTTTGTGCCATGTCCTGTGTGTTGGCCACATGGTGGGATGCAGTGGGAAGGTGTGGAAGGGCTTAACGGGGCTTCACCCCTCATTGCTCCCCTGGCATTGTGGTCAGTGTGGCACTGGGGGAGAGTTTCAGAGGTAAATAAGAATGTGTGGTGTTTTAGAAATGCCAATTTCTGGTCAGTTTGTTCATTGAGGTTGAGATGTTTCCATGAGTTCAGAGCTTGGGGCTGAGAAAACCCAGGGCATTGGGTCACTTGAGGTGACTCTTGCTATCATCCCAAGCTGAACAGCAGACATGCTTTGATGTCCTGAAGACCTGCAGGAGCCAAAAGTGTTACTGATAATCTGAGCCATTAAAAAAATTCATTTATGCACTGGAAGGACTCAACCTTTGGAAAAGTTACTCATCTTCCTCTTCAGCTGAAATAACACCACCATTCCTGGTGGCTGTCCTTCCCCAGCCCCACCATGCGCTCTCAGCCTGCCCAGGCAGCCGGAGCCCAAAAATCCTAGCAACAATGACATTGTTTTCTATATTTGCATCACTTAAGGCTGAGCAGAACCGATGACACACCGTGGAGCTGGCAGTGGAGCCGCTATTGATGCCATCTGAAGAGAGCCGCCTCCACACTGGCTTCAAATCAAATTTTCTGAACTGTTTGATTTGTGCTTCCCCAGGGCTGGTGTTCAGGGTGCTCATGGTGGGCACCACAGTGCCTGGCCAGGAGCCCGGGGTGGCCCCAGACTGGGGGCTGCTCTTTGCATCTCTCTGAGCACGGATGCAGCGATGTCACATCTCGTCCCTTTCCTTGGCACATGTTGTGTGCACACCTTCTTCCAGACATCCCGCCCTCCCCATGAGTAGTTCCAGCAGCAAACGTTCTTGTGGGTTTTTTTTAAAATTTTTAATCTTTTTATCCCAGGCTGCTTCTGATGTAGGAAACAAGGGCTCAGCTCTGCTCCATCTTCAGAGAGATGCAGCTGGGTGGCTTGCAAACACTCTTAGTCTTTATGCACCTGGGCATGCTTGTGTTTTAAATGTCTATTTGGCTCTTTGTATTTTACTTAAAGTGCACTTGGGGACTCATGAACTTGTGTGATCAGCTTGGCTGAGGGGAGACAGCTTCTGGCTTCACAGGGAAGCTGGAAAACAGGCACGTGTCATTTCACAGGGTGGGAGGAAGGAAGCCAAGTCCTACAGTTGCATCCCATCAGTACCAGGAGATGCCCTGCGTGGTCCTTCCTCTAGAGCTGTGAATTAAGGCCTTAAAGAAAAAATCAACTAAACCTTGTTTGATTTTTTTCCTGAAGAAATTCTGGATTCTAAATATATGCATCCTGGGGTTTACATTTGGAGAGCACTCAGTGCATGTGTACAGCTTGAAACTTGGAGTGTAAAAATAGCATAAAAGCCAAGATTGGTGTGAGAGACTCCAGGAGAAGAGGCAGGCGCAGCACACGCCAACTCACGTGAAACCACTCGTCCCCCACGCAGGGACACGGTGCAGCCCCAGAACGCTGTGGGGGCTGCAGGTACTGCGAGGATCCTGCACTGGGGGCTGTGGGCAAGGGAACAGAAACAGCAAAAACCAGCTAGGAGGAAGAATGAACCAGCAAGGGAGGAGGTTGGGGTCAGCACTGTTTAATCGCTGGGGATGTGCTTGGTCGCTGGGACACCACTGGCACAAGGTGAGCCTGGAAATCGCTGACTGTTCCCTGTTGCTGGGAAGGGGAGCTGGGCCAGCCAAGGGAGGATTTCCCTACCTCTAGTGGGCTGCTTGTACTTAGTGTGTGGTGAAGACTTGCAGATACTAAAAATAATCCATGTAGATCAAAACCATCTCAGCTCTGATGGCCCTGGAACAGGCAGCCCTGTATCAAGCCAGCCCCAAAGGAGCCCATTTTCCTTTGACAGTGTTTTTTGTCATTCCTCCATGCAGGACCAATGCTGGTCATACCCACTGGACTGCTTTTCCTGCTATTCTTCTCAGCTTTGTCTAGGAATAAGAGAAGTGGCTTTGGGAGATGAGCGATCCCAAGGGTCTCATCTTTGTCCCTGGAGCTGTGGGGTTTATTTTCCTCCACGTTCCTGGACCTGCTGAGCCCAGCACAGCCATGTGCTTATGGGCAGCATTTCCCATGGCCACCACTGGAAGTAGAGGCCATCCCATGGCACCAGTACTCTGGCCCAGTGACATTCTGAATACCGTTGGGTTTGGCTTTCCCACCCCTCCACCTCCTATGCCCAGCAGCGGAGCTGCTCAGCATCACCCAGTGCCCCGGTGATTTGGGGTTGAGCGGGAGCAGCGGCATCCCAGGGACATGGAGGTGTTATTGGCAGTGGGTGTTTCTGCCAGCCGGGCTGAGCATGGCAGAAAGCTGCTGGTTCTATTTGAATTGGCAGGGGGCACTCAGCCCCACAAGCACTGGGCTCCGTCCTCGCTGCCAGCATTTATGAGAGGGGACGTTTTCTGCTCTCACGGCGAGGGCAGGAGCCAGGAGAAGCCTCCGTGTCCATGCCAGGGCTGAGTCAGCCTGGTCGTGAGGAAAGGAGTGTGTGTAGGGGGGAATTAAACAGTCAGTCATGCTTTCAGCAAGCCTGAAATCATCTGTGATATTTTTATTTCCAGATTCCCGGCTTCGATTTTTGTGGGAAGGTTGTTCCCGATGTTCCAACCGCAGTGACGCCACATCGAGGGCAGCCCCGGCGTGCTGGTGCTGGGGCTGCTGAGCGAAGTCTGGGTCCATCCCATCCATCCCAGAGCTCCACTCATGCCTGCCCCACAAGCTGGGCACTGGGGGCAAATTTCAGCAGTGAATTTGATTTTCAGCTCCTTAATCACCCAGGGGAAGGTGGACACCGCTTCTCCTCAGCCGCTGGCTCCCTTTCACCCACGAACACCTCAAGGGCTGTGGCACCTCAGAGGCCGCTGGGAGCCACCTGCCACAGCAGGGAATGGTGTGCAAGTGAGAACACTTTTTTGGGAAAGCATGGGAATGGAAGGAGCCTGCTGGGATAGAGCAGCCATACAAGCCTCTGCACTTAGGTGAGGAGAGCAAAGCAAGCTGTGCCTTTATAAAAAAAACATATAAAATAAATGAAAGCAAGTAGTTGCCCCTTGGTTTCAGAAGGATGAGATGTGGTGTTTCCCCTTAGGGGACCTGGGGCTGCCTCATCCCTGGAAGTGCCCAAGGCCAGATTGGACGGCGCTTGGAGCAGCCTGGGATAGTGGAAGGTGTCCCTGCCCATGGGAGCTGATTGGAATTAGATCGTCTTTAAAGTCCCTTCTAACCCAAACCGTTCCATGATTCTGTGATCTCAGGAATGTGCTTTCTCCCACAGCCTCAGTCCCTGGAGCAACATAAAGAGGAGAATTTCAAAAGGTTGGTTTTTCTGGGTTGTTTTCATTATTTTTGCCTCCTTTTTCCCTGGTTTCTGGCTGCAGGCACAGCCTGAACCTGCTTGGCCCAAGCCCAGCAAGAACAACTAAAGCATCTTGACTTGGAGGGATGCTCAGGCATGATACCTGGAGCTGGGAAACCATCACTAATTCCTCAAGATGGAAGGAGAAAATGGTGGGAAAAAAGATTTACATCTCCCACAAAAGCCTTGGTGTGAACAGCTGTCAGTGATCCCGGGCTCAGAATCCAAACCGTAACCAACTGAGCAATCACACATGTTCTTTCCTTGGGGAGCCAAAAGCTGTTCCTGTCAGGCTATATATTTGTTCTCTGATTAATATAGGAGATTTTTTTCTCAAGGAAGAGAAATGGAGAAGCCGACAGCAGCATGTGAAGTATTTGGCAAACGATTTCTTTTATGTTGCTTGTAGGTAGCACTCAATATATTTGTGAGCTATAAATAGCCCCACACTTCTATACCTCCCTCCACATACTGTTTCCACTTCTTTTGCAGACTACCTGCAAATCACAGACACCCTCTGAAGCTGTAAATACAGCCATTATACTGACTGACAGCCCATTCTCCAAAGTTTTGATGCAAAACACCTCTGTGTTTTGTGGGGAATGGTGCAGGGATGGGGCCCTGGTGTTTTGGGATATCAATGCACCCAGAAGAATAAGGCATCCTGGAGCTGTAGCAGTGTGTTGGTAATTCACGGCAAATTTTCAGGTGGTTTAGAAATTTTCTTGGTGTGGGTGTCACATTGGAGTGGTGGTGACTTGGCTTCTCCTTTCAAGATGAAAAATACAGTAAAATTTTGGTAAAAGGAGCTAAAATAAATAAGACCTTTCATTTTGGTTTTATCCAACCCAAACTGTTCTAAGATTTTTATCATTTGGGATTCTCCCTCTTTTATATAGAGCTAAATCTTTAAAGGGAAAAAAATCCCATTTTTTTCCTTAAGAAGTGTTGGAACAAGGTCCTGGGACTTTCGGAAAAAAAAAGAAAATGCTGCTTCCTTTTATTTTTCCCTGCTTCTTCCAGCTTGACTCCTCAGTCAAACCAGTCCCTTTCACACCCAGTTGCAGTTTTTTGGCTACAAATGCATCCATACAGTCTGCTGTGTTTTCCCAATTCTCTGCCTGAACCATCCATCCTGACACTGCACAGAAATGTTCTGGGTTGCCTTTTTTTGTCTCTCGAGGGCTTCCCTGCCTCGAAGCCGAGGGCTTGTGGAGGTTTATCTGGTTTCCCTTTGTTCAGCACTCACGAAGGAGAAAGAGGAAGGAAAGGCGCTGTCTCTTGCCAGCTGCTCCATTATAAATAGCAGGGCCGGGGCTCCGGCCTTACTCAAGGTCACTTCCCTGAGCCCCACTGCAAATATGTCACAAATGGCCCGTTTTGGCACATTTCTGATGGTTCAGAGGCAGCAAAGAGCCTGGAGCAAGGCAGGATGCTCATTGCCCAGGCTGAGCATAGAGGTTATTTTCCATCCTAGTGACACATCCAGGGTCCCCTCCCGGTGTCAGACATGATGGCCCTGGTGGGATCTCTGCAGCTGGAGAGATGAAGCTGAAACATCTTGAATCCCTTTCTCCCATGCTGGCTGGTGCACGGGGTCCAGCCCTCCCAGTGGCACTTAAAATTTTTATTTTTTTAAAAAAAATATTTTAATTTGTTTTTTTTCA
>VZTX01026640.1:38261-57589 GCA_013400915.1 Pardalotus punctatus | reverse complement strand
GACTCATTCCAACAGGTCCATGTACCAGGAAAATGTCTGTCCTCTAGAAGAAAATCCAGATCATGCTAAAACCCTTCAGATGGTTTCCAGTAGGTTTTCTGTTGCTGGCAGGAAGAAACCTGGCTGTCCTGACTGCAGGCATTCCCTTCCCCCTGAGCTCTGTATGTTTGTCTCCTTTCACAGTTGTGCTTCAGGGATAAATGGCAGCTGATGAACCGTTCTTCCTAATTATTAATGCTTTGAGAGAGAAAGCTGTTCTGGGCGCTTCCAGTCAAAATGCTGTGATTTCCCTTTGGCATTCCAGGTGCCAGTGAAAGCGTGGGGAAGCATATGCTTGAAGCGTGCAACAACAACCTGGAGATGGCTGTCACCATGTTCCTGGACGGAGGAGGGATAGCAGAAGAGCCCAGCACCAGCTCTGCAGCGGTGTCTGCTGTTCGCCCGCACTCCGAGTACGTACCTGGGAACACGGCTGTGCAAACCAGCCTGTCCTACAAATGTCACAGTGTAAGGCACAACAAATAGGGCAATTGTCACTTTTCACTCACAGCAATACACGCTGCTTTGATCTTGTTAAATTGATTGCTGCACCGTTGTTCCGGGTGTTCTGGTTTGTAGACCAGAAGTGAGTCTCTTGCATGTACTGCAGAAGTTTTCTGCAGCTTTCACCTGCTGTTTTTTATAAACAAAGCTTAAGTCATTAAAGTAGGGATCCAGTAATAAGAGAGTCTTATTTTTAAATTGCTTCAGCAATCTTGCTTTACGCTAACCTGGCAGTTAGAGAGTTCTGTTGGTTTGGTTCTTATAAATGAAGCCATGTTACTCCCATTTCACAGATTCATAGAACTGTTAAGGTTGGAAAAGACCTCTAAGATCATCAAGTCCAACCATGAACCCAGCACCACTACCATGTTCACCACTAACCCTTGTCCCCAGGTGCCACATCCACATGTTTTTTGAGTGCCTTCAGGGATGGTGACTCCACCACTGTCCTGGAGAGCCTGTGCTAGTGCTTTACAGCCCTTTCTGTGAAGAAATTTGCCATAATATCCAACATAAACCTCCCCAGCATAACTTGGGGCCATTTTGTCTCATCCTGTCTCTTGTTACCTGAGAGAAGAGGCTGACTTGTGAGGGTGGTTTAAACTGGTGGTTTAAAGCAGTTGGCACTGGAAAGGTCAGACCCTGTACACCAGTGTGCAGAGCTATCAGCATCTTCAACACCTTCATCAGTTTCTTACACATCAGATGCCTCTAAAGGGAAGAGAATTTCTACTAAAGCATGGCTGAGAGTCTCAGTGCTGCCTGTTAATGTGACTGCTTGGGATAAATGGAGTATTTTGAGTGGTATAAATCACATTAATTAAATACTGTAAATTAAATGTAAGCCAGGCTTTTGTCCTTAGGAAAATCTTCCACTTCAGGAAAAAGACAAGTAACTTACAGAGGAAAATCCTTTCCACTCATACTTTTGAAGCGCATGTATAAATTTAAACAATTCTTTTAGTGCTGACCTTTATAGCTGATGTGAGGAGCCTTCCTGCATGAACCTTTGACAGCAAAGTTAAAATAGGTATATAGGTTAGTGTTCTTATTTCTAGACAACTTCTGGCACATTGGTGATTTAAGATTTTTCTTGGAATACTTTCTTTTTTTATACTTGACACCCTCCAGGTGCTGATCAGCTTAGTGTTCCTCCTAGGAGGAGAGAACAGTAAATGTACAAATGGAGAGTAACTAGCTGCACAGAGCAATCAAAGATGTGGAGGTTAAGAGCAAGGTTAGTGCATCCTGCTGACATCCCGAGTTACTTTTTGAAACCTGCATGGCCAAGAGCTGCAAAGTGCACACTTCACACCTTGGAAGAGTCTGAGGAAAGAGGGAGGTCATAGACCGGCTGTAGCCATGGATGAACCCTTCTCCACATAGACCCGTGGGCCTGGTGACCACACCATTGTCACAGTGATGCTTGTGATTTCCTGGTGATTTACTTTCTTCTCCTAACTGTAGTTTCAGATATCTGTAAGTCTCTGCAAGCATAACTGACTGAGCTGTTGACATGTGAGGGAGCTCAGCTGTGTAAGCCATTAATTGCTTCAGAAATGGCAGGAAATGGCCATCTCGACCTTGTTTTCCTTCCTCTGGAAAAGAGGGAGGTGTGACTTTCAGGTGGAAGCAAAAAGTCTTCCAACTGAGAAAAAGTGGTAATAAGGAAGATCATTTTTTTTCTATGTAGCTAGCAAGGAAAGGAGGATGGCAAATGGATTATTTAACAGCTTTTGCTAAGTTTTTAGAAACTTTTCCAAGTTCTAACAAAGTTTTAAAGAAGAAAAAATGTTTAAATAGTAGATTGACAAAGCCTGGGATCAAGCCACTCTGGTTTATCTAATCTTCTATCAAAGGTCATCCATGCCAGCTCTCAGTGCACAGGGTACCAGGTCCAGCAGCAGTGCCATAAGTGGGAATAGATGCTCCCTCGAGGTCCCACTTGTCCCCAAACCTCTTCATTCTGTGCACTGCTACAGCAGCATCTTTAGCTGGTTCAAGTTGCAGGAGCCTTGGAGCATAACGAGAAGGGGTTTGTACAGTACTTGGAATATTATCATCTCTCTGATATTTTCTTTTTTGTTTCTTCTCTTTTGATAGGGATGAAGTACGAGCTCCAATTCCTCAAAAGCAGGAAATCTTAGTAGAGCCTGAGCCCTTGTTTGGAGGTAGGCTTGTGTTCTTCTTTTGTTTCTGTTTTCTTTACCTTGAGATGAGCTAAGTGACAAAAGAAAATCAAAACTTGCTGGATATGAAGAAATAACACCAGTGGTATTGAAAACCTCACACACGAGAGATGCTGCATTCCCCAGGGTACCAATTTGCTAAATCTTGTTTCATGAGACTTTGTGAGGTGACATCCAATTAACTTAATTAAGTATACATGTGCGTTCTGGGGGCCCAGAACTGTGTGGTACTATAATGGAAATGTTTGAGGTGCTGGGATAGAAGGTGGAGCCTTGGCTGTTGAGTGAAAATGAAGAGGACAAATGCCTGCATCTTGAGGAGATGACAGATCAAAATTGCTCATAACCTTCTCCATTTCTCATGTTGGAATTTAATTTGCTCTTCAAGCTGTGCCATGCAGCTACTTTTCTTGTCTCTGTCCTTCTCATGTGGACCAGGCCATTTCTGGGCTGGCCTTTGCCGTGTCTAATGGATTGGGAGCTTTGTCCTTTTCACCAAGGAAGGCCATGCAAGTGCTCATCACTGCCGTGGTCTCACACCCAAGGAAAATGCTTTTTTCTATCATTTAGTTCCTATGTTAGAAAGGAGGAGGCCAAGTCTAAGGTTTACCTAGGAACTGGCTTTGTCTTGATTCTGTTTTTCAACATCAGAGAGGATGCACAAGCTGTGGGGTGGTTCAGGGGGCAGCACAGTGCAGAGCAGTGCAGGTGCACACCACTTGCCTTTTGGCTGTACTTGCACAGAGAGCAATATTAGCTTTTCTTGTTTTAGTCCTTGTCCCAAGTTTGTTTTTCTGCCTGTTTTGGGAGCTGGAAAATTGTATCTCCTTTGATATGCTTCAGTCCCCAGTCCCATCAGAAAATGTTTATTCCTTAGGCAGAATATGAATCACTGAGATGGACTAACTTTACTTCCACTTCTACATACTGATGTGAGATGCATAAAGTACCAACAATTTGAAATACGCACTTAATTTGCATTTGGGCAAAAAGGGAATGACACATACAAAGTATCTGCCTTCACTGAAGTGCTTTTGCACTTGTGTGGGCTTCATTGATGTCATTTCATGACATTCCCCTCGCTGCTGAAAGGCTACCTTGTAAGCAGCAGTGATGCTGGACTTTGAAGGTCTCAACCATAAGATGCAGTGACACAAAAACAAGGACATACTGTGTTTATCTAATCCTTGCACTTCCCATCCTACCTGGATTTTGGAAGTGGGGTGTTTAGTAGCAGAGGAGGGCAGTTGTGCAGCAGTAAATGTGCATCCAGAGGAAGATGCCCTGCTGATGCCTCTCTGAAGAGAGGAGCTCTCTGCACTTTTTCCTGTGGCCTAACAGGATTTCTGACAAAGATCCATTGACTCCTGTGGGTTCAAGAATCAGGATTATGATCTGCTGACCCTAACACTTGGTGTTTCTCTACTACCTGTTACACACTGGTCTCGGTCACACTGTCACTGACCACCAGTGAGGTGACCTGGATCAGTGATACCCTCCTGGCACTGTCTGATTCACCAGTGCCACTTGTGTTTCTGGCACGGAGCAGCCTGACAAAGCTGAACCTGAAGAGATAATTGGTGTCAGCTCTAGCCTTACAGCAGGGGAGGTGGCAGTTTCTGTTTTTAAGGGTCATGCTGACGTGGTTGTATAAGCTCAGGGTTTTTTTCCACTTGAAGAGGTGACTCTGTGTGTTTGTGCCCTGCTGGATACATGGATCCCGTCATTCAGTGTGAAGGATCCTCTTGGACTGCTGAGAGCCTCTTCACCTGCGCTGCCAGGCTGGAACTGAGCCTGGCAGGGACATGCTGCTTTTGTTGAAGTGATCCTTCAGCTTCTGTTCCAACTGAGTTTAAGTTGTTCCCAGGTTGGCTTTAGAGGCTTGTGCTTGTGTCTAAGCATTCAGGGTGAAGATTTTCCTCCCTGGAGTTGAGAGGTGTTATTCCCCAGCACATTCCTTGTTCAGGCTTGCTTTCCTTTTCCATGATAGTCTGTATCATCACATTTCCACTGGGTATAGGCTGTATTTATCTTACTTTAATATGTTAATTATTTGTTATGTCTTGTAGCAATTGGATGTTGAAAGTTCTGTCTTTCAATTGACAGTAAAGGAGAGAAGTAGCTGGAATAATCTTGCAGGCAGTTCTGTTTGCATTCCAAGTGCAGTGGTTGTGCTGTACCTTAGGATTTCAGTGGGACTGGAGGGTATTTCTGATACCTGCCTGTGCTCCTGCCTCTGTCCAGCTGCAAATAATCACTTCTGAAGGTTTCCTTGCAAATAGGGATGCCGGATCTAATGGAACAGTGTGGCTGCTGCCAGTCCAGCCACTAAGTTGGGACAGGATCACAATAAGAGTTTAGAAAAGAATAGAAATGCACTGGGGAAAAAGCAAATATGTTTCCTTATAAAGAAAATAATTTTCTTATTGGGTTCAATCTGTTGAAGTTTTTCGCCCACTTAAAGGCCTTGGGTAAAATTTTGTCTGGAATTGTGGCAGGGTGATGCTGTGACAGCACTGCCACTACATGCTGAAAGGCCTTGGTGAGCCCATCAGAAGGGGTTTTAAGCCTCTCTGTATTGTTGATATATGTTTTGTTTCTGGGCTAAGGTTTGCTGGAGGGAGGACATGTTAGGAACTGGAATTTACAAACTACCTACTGCCTATTTCCATCCATCTCCAGCCCTTTCCATGGACCCCTACTCCCACATCATCCCTGCTTAGGTTTCCTATTCTGTTTTCCTACATGTATGATGGAAAGTAGTAATATGTATTTATTTTGATAATATACTTTTGAAATAATTCTTGAATTTTTTTTTAAGCTCCTAAAAGACGCAGACCTGCTCGCTCAATATTCGATGGCTTTCGGGATTTTCAGACAGAAACCAGTAAGTGTCTACAGATCAGTAAGCCTGATATTCAATTGTATTTCTTTTAATGTAAGTAAGATGGAGAAATCATTCCTGTTGTGAGCTAGGACAGCTTTCGTTTGTTGAAATATTTTTAAATTGCCTACTGTATAGCAGGGTACATTATTAGAAGTACAGAATCATAGAATTATGATTATCACAGTGTATTCTGTCTGCTTTGTTATGGCAAATGCTTTCTTGCTAACTCTCAAAAAAACTATTTTTGTGCTCTAGAGGGAACTAAAAAGGGGGAAGAATCTTAACACCCAAGGAGAAATTAAATTCATCCACTGAATATTTTCTGGCTAGGCAGTGGACATTCTGGCACTTGAATTACATTTGAGTAGCCCTGAGGCTTCTTCCTTGGCCACACACGACGTTCTCATGGCCTTAATTGCTGTTTGCCCTTGGCTGTTCGTACACAGAATGTGCAGATGCCAAAGCACTGGCTGTTATTTAATCCATGAAGTGTCACAGAATGGGATTCTGTGACAGCACAGCACCAGCTATTTCATATCTGAGTTATGGCTGTTGTGCTGGTGTTGCTGGAGTGTTCAGAGGTGTAACCACAGAACCAGTAAGGTTGGAAAAGTCCTCTGAGACTGAGTCCAGCCATTCCCCCAGCACTGCCCCATGTCCCCAAGCGTCACATCCTCGTGGCTGCTAAATCCCTGCAGGGATGGTGACTCCACCACTGCCCTGGGCAGCTGTGCCAGGGCTGGACAACCCTTTCCATGAAGAAATTTTCCCTAATATTCAATCTCAGCCTCCCCTGGTGCAACCTGAGGCTGCGTCCTCATCCTGTCGCTGGTTACTGGGGTCCATGGACCATGGTCCCACATATCAGTTGGCTGCCAAACTGAAAATAAGTGTTGATAGTTACTTTATTTCCTCTGACAGGTTTGGTCAGGGTTTTCCAGTAATGAACTCAGCAAGTATTGAAATCACTGGCAGCTGTGTAAATGAAAATGCACCATTTACAGAATCAATACCCTTACATTTTTTCTCACCATCTTCCAGCCTGGTCTAGTGGAAGGTGTCCCAGCCCATGACAGCAGGGTTGGAACTGGATGATCTTTAGGGTCCCTTCCAACCCAGACCATTCTGTGATTCCACTCTTAAGACATTTAGAGATGCCTAACATGTGAGAGATACACTGTGGGGGTTTATGGTGAAACTTTTTCATGCTTTTTGGCAAAACTTTACGGGTGGACATCACTGTCTGGCTGTCTCTGGAAAAGCAGCCATGAAGTTCCAGATGATCTCCTGGCTCCTGTGGCTGCTCCACAGGGTTGCTTTATTTCCTATGTGTCTGTTCAAGCGTGGTTTTTACCCTTTGGTCCTACCTTACACAGTGGAAAATTTTTGGTTGTGGAATAGTTATTGTTCATTTCAGCTGACCTGGTCCCATAAAATACATCACATATCTGCTGTGATTTACCTTTATTGTACATGGTCATGTCTGTGTAGGAAATGTGGTCTGTATTATTTGGGATGAAATTGATACACTTAAAGGAACTTAAAGGAATCCAGAGAGATTTTGCAGTGTAAACTAAATCTGTTTTTTTCTTTTCTGTGGGATTACTCCACAGTCCAGTACTGGAAACCCGGCAATAGAAATAATCCTTTTATAAGTTATATTGCTACAGTCTGCCTCAGTTTCCCATTTAAAAGCATTACTGGGGACAAGTCATGGCTTTTTTTTGACTCATTTGTTTTCAAATACTGGTATGTGACCCCCTCAGGTTTAATAAGATGCTGTTTAAAAGTGAAAGCACGTGAGAAAGCTGAGGCAAGGGGGTTCTGCCTTACACACCAGCTAATCTTGTTCAGTGGGATCTAACCCTGTGACTCTCCCTAAAAGGTATCCTCGGATTTGGTGCTCATATTCCTCCCACTAACTGGTCGAGCCCTGTTCTCCCCCAGTCTCCCAGGAGATCGAGACTTTTTCACCCCAGAAGTTCTGTGTTTGAGCATTCAGCCAATAATAAATCCCCCTTGTGAGTATGTTTTGTCTAATTCCGCTCCCTTTCCTCTTGGGGCCGTGCAGTCCGGCAGGAGCAGGAGCTCCGGAATGGAGGGGCGGTGGACAAGAAGCTCACGACGCTGGCAGACCTCTTCAGGCCTCCCATTGACCTGATGCACAAAGGCAGCTTTGAAACGGTGAGGGCTCACATTTGGGGTGGCTGGGGAGGGTGTCAGCATGGATCCGTGGCTGGACCATCAGAAGGTTGTGAAAGACTGGGCGGTGATCAATATTTGATGGACTGCGTGTAAGAATGTTGGTGACACATTGAGGGACTTCACTAATGATGGTGGCACCTGGAAGGGACCCACAAGGATCACAGAGTCCAACTCCTGACCATGCAGAGCGCACTGTTTTATGTTTCAGTGTCAGTGTGGCAAATCACACGTGGTGAAAGACTTCAGTGAGCAAGGGAGGCTGGTCAGAATGGGAAAATGATATCCTTTGGAGTACCTCCATAAGGGGTGCAGAAAAAACTGGAGTAAGATTGGTTTGGATAGGGGAGGGAGAACTTTGCAAGGGACGGTGTGGTTTGCAGCACAGCCCTGCTGAGGAGCTCAGGTGGAGTTAACATGGCTGAGTGGCTTCTGATACCTGAGTGAGTAGAAGTATTTGAATGCAGCTTTGCCATCAAGCCACAGCTTCATCTTCAGTGGCAATCTTGCTCTTGTGTAAAATCCCAGTGGTTGTCTTTTGTTTCTGGCAGTGCTGAGAAAAGTGTCCTAGAGATACAAGACACTGTCAGCTTTAAGTTATCTCGGGTGTCACCTTCCCTCACTGTGTAGACATGTGTGGATCTATTCCTAAATTGTTATGATGTGGATCAGTGACTTAACTAATGATTGGAGAACTTGCAGCTTGGTATATATTTTAAATTTTTGAGTCCATGATTTCCAGATAGTCTTCATAAATTGCTGTAACTACTGAACTTTCTCCTGCACATCTTTGAATAGATGAGCTTGATGATGATGATGATCATTATTGTTACTGCATGAGAATGCAAAGTAATGATTAAATGGTGCAATACCAATGTTGGACAACTGACTTCATGAGCTGAACAAAAATATTATTTACCTTGTTTCCAAATGTGCATTGACTGCTGTGCACAAATACTAGAGCACTGCTGGAGAACTTCTGGTGAAACACTGTGCCTTTATGGAGTCTCCAGCTCTCATCCTGTTACCCTCATCTCTCCCAAATCACTGGGGATCAGTTGCCTTGTCACTAATGCCTGTGTTCTGAGGGTGCCCTCCACAATCTCCTAATGAAATTCCAGGTGTGAAAGGATGCTGGCAGAGAACAGCAGTGTCCGCCTTGGGAAGGAATTTGGTGCAATGGCAGCGGAGGAGCAGCCTGAAGCAATTGGTGCTCAGGTGTCCCTGCCTTGTGATCTGTGGTTTAGGGTTTACTTCAAACGAGGTGTATTGGGTCCAGAGCTGTTGGTGAAGCCAGCAAATGTGTGGTTAAAGGCACCAGAAAGGGGAATTCACATGGCAACAACCAGTGCTGCTGCAGGAACAGTCACCAAGTGCCCTCTGGGCTCTGCTGTGGAATTTGAGATGGGTGCTTGTCTTTCCTCAGATCTTGCTGCAAACATATTGGTTGCGGCATCTGTCACAGTCAAAAGTGGTGTCAGAGAGTGAAATAACTGAGTGATGGATTTGTTTGTCCTGGAGTCTCTGCATTCTTAGTCTTGAAAATTTAAAAAAAAGAAAAAAAAAGGGGGGGGGTGGGCTGAGTGTGGGGAAGGGGTTTGTATATACTGACCTTGCCGTGTTCTGTGCAGCAGCCGCACTCTAAAGACCTGTGCTCTTCCTGGTGTTGGTACTCACTTTGCTGTGTTCTTGTACAGTTCCTTGTCCCCTGGGATACCCTTCATTTCACACTGATGCTCCTTGACTTCATTGCAATATAACTCCACTTTTTCAATGTGTTGACCATTTTCCCTTGCATTTTATGTTTTCTGACTACAAACTGCCCTACTGCTTCAGCCTGGGACAGTGTCGGGCCTCAGTGACCACAGTCTCTCAAAATTCATCTCTAGCGAGCTGCTGTCGGCTTCTCCCTTCTCTGTATGCTGAGATAAATGTACATATAAACCATATGATAAATCAGAGATGCTCATCACATTCTGGATTATCAAAGACTAAATACTGTCACTGTGATGCTCTTGTAGTCAAGTTTTGATCTAAATGTGGTTTTCTTTCCAAGGTTGGTGTGTGGTGTCTTCCAGCCTCTGGAGGGGTATGCAGGAACACTCTGCCAGGGTTGAGCCACGTACATTTATCAGAGAATCACTTAGGATTTAGGGCTTCATTCTCAAGAGTGGTGACATCTGGTCTTAGGTATCTTTGGTGCTCATCAGCTCCTGCTGTTCTTTGGGCACTTTAAGGTTGTTTTTTGATAGTAAGCATATTTAATTATCTTTAGTTTTCCCCAAGAAACCTCAGTTTCTTTAGTACAAAGAAACTTTGTTACCAGTAAGGTCCAAAAAGTTGCTGTTTCATTTTAACTCGGTAATACTAGTTTTAGGAATAGGTGAGGTTAACTTCATGGCAGAAAAGTTTTCAAGCATTGAATGACATTGGTTTGGGATTTTTTACTTCCTGTGTATGAAAAAGCATTGTGCTGCACATGCAGAACATCTTGTGGTCGTTGTACTTGTAATGTTGAGTGTGTGATTGACTAAACTACAGTTCTCTCCTAAATGTGGAATCTGCTAGGAATAAATCACTCGAGTAGGATAAATAAATTGCACACCAAACATGTCTGATAGAGGACAGTGTGGGTTTGTTCTCGTCTTAGACCGCTTTCAAGAATTGCAGGTGTTCTCTCTTCATGCCTGTGATGTGAGAGATGATTTAATTTGGAGGGTACACACCAAATTTACTTAGTTTGCGTTTCGTGTTGTAGTAGGAGATGGTTCTGGTGTGCGCAGTTCTGTGCTTAACGCTCAGTAGGGTTTCAGTGAAGTGACAGAATGTCGTGTTGCAGAATTTCAAGTCTTTCTATATGACTTTTTTTTTTCTCATTTATCAATAACCTTTTCTAGCTGCTCCTTGCTTTACAGCTGAGACTGAATTTTTTCTGTTTCTGCTTAACAAGCAGCAATCATTTGGAAGCTGATCTGGTCACTGTATTCAAATGGAGCAATTACCTGTGCATAAGGTGCTTCCAGCCTGGTTTGGGTCAGCACAGCTTCAGGTACAGCTCAGGAGTGGCTGGGTGCTGAAAGGATCTGATCCCTGCCCCAGGTAGGAGGGGAAGTATGGCCCAAATAGGAGATTTTTTGTTTGATAATGTGACTCTCTGTCAGCTGTTATCTTCCACACTGAGTCACACACATGTCCAGAAGGTCACAAGGTGGTGGCTCCACTTCCTTCTCTCTGCTGACTTGAAAGGATTGCATTTCAACAAAACTGAGCCAGCAGAAATACCCCAACATTTTTAAACCATACGTGTTCAGAGAAGTCAGATGAGAGGAAGAGTTATTTTTAGTAGTGCAAGAGCCAGAGTTACACAGGGAGATCCAGCACTGAGTGTAAACCAAGACTTGTCTCACAGATTGTCTCCCCAGGTTGCTGATTTGCTGCCCTAACTGTAATGATGAAATATGTGACTGGGTAGAAAGGGTAAAGGCAGACTTAGGACAGATTGGATTGTTTGGTTTGATTTTTGCATCTGGTCTCCACTGGCTCTGCTCTCAAAGAGTGGCTGTTCTGTCCTGCCCTGTCTGTGGGCTCTGTCAGTGCCTGGCACTGGCCTTTATACCTCCAAGGAGGAGGGGCATGGGGGGGCACGTGGTGTTGGAAACAGCAGATCTAAATCCATCAGATCCCAGCTTTTGGGGTACACAAGCCAGCTCTTGAGCCTTCCCTTGTTGTTTTGTCACTTTCCAAAATGACCCACCTATAGAATCTCCAACCCCACAGTGTTTCTTCTCCTCACACTCTTGTCCTTCCACCCCCTCAGAAGAGCCCTTGGAGCTGTGTAAGAGCAGAGCTCTGGATGTGAGATAGCAGCAGTTTAACTGTGTCCTTTTAAATGTTAAATCCAAAGCTTGTTTCTAGAAGGAAGGTAAAAGTAGTTTCAAAAGCTCTGCCTGCTCTACAGGTGAAAACTCAGTTTTGCAAATTTTCTGTGTGGAATTTCCTGCTTGCATCCTTGCAAGGCCCTTAGCTGGACAGAGGAGAGGTAGAGCCAGAGGTTTTCATTAATATTGAAAGATACACAGACGGAGTGTAGAAGAGTGAGATGCACTTTCCAGCTTTCTAATTACATATTTTTGGGAGTGTTCTTTTAACTAACAGACTACATTAGAATACAGGATTAAGGCAATCCAATTGATTTAAATAACATAAGGATTTTTGTTCCCTTTAAACTTGGGCAGTGCCTCCAGGCCTTGTCATAAACTGATTTCCTAGAATTAATTTTCAAAATGCACAGTTAGCTCCAAACAAGTCCTTTAAATAAAAGCATGACAACTATATTTGAGAGGCTTGCCAGTTCCTTAGGTGTCACCTGCCCCACTTTTCTCACCTGGTGACCAAATGCTGGAATCTGGCGGTGTAAATTAGTGCTGACTAGTTAGAGGCTCCTTGTGAGAGCAGGACTATTCCATGCTTCTACCTTCATTTTTTTTCCTGTGAGTAAAACAAAAGCTGCCTCTGCAGGGCACTTGGCCAGGCAGACTGACTTTGTAGGCTGAGATTCTTGCCGTGGTGAAGCTGAGTGTGTGGGGTTCACGTCTGTCTGTCACAGTGGACAGGCAGTCTGTTCCAAACTGCACTGGCTAAAATTAATTTCAAAAGTAAAATCTTTGGTTTGGGGAACAAAGTAGTGCCCAAACAGCAAAATCTTGCATAACATCCTGATTCCCCTGAATTTTTTGTCCTTTGAATTCCTTAACAGTAGATTACCAGCAGGATGGTGAGCATGACTTTTAATTTATTTTTTTTTAAAGCAAAGGGAGTGCCTATGCCAGTTCCAGTCTTTCCAGGTGGTAAGAGCATTCCTGCTGTTGATCTAGCCCTCTTTTTTTCAACAGGTATGACAGTTCAGCGATCAGAATTACATTCTTGATCAAACTCCTACCATTAACTTGCAACCAAGCAATCAGACAGTGCCAGCTTTGTGACTCAAACCAGTAAGATTTCTTCCTGCGCCTTCCTGTCTCCCTCCCCACTTGCAGTCTGGATAAGCAGCATCAAAAAAGGATGCCTAATTTGGCAGCTGGACAGTCACAGAGTAACTCAAAACTTGGAGAGAAAAAGAAAACATGCAGAGAAGGGGTCCTGTTGAATCAACGCAAGTCCTCTGTCAATTATGCAACCTACTTCACTAGATGATCCATGGGTTTATCTTTAGACTGAGCAGGTCTTTGTTGTCAGATCAGTGGGACTGACTACACTTTTCTCTGAATAAATACTTTATTCAGCATTGCCATGTGTGTCCCCCCTCCGAGTTGCTTTTCCCACCCTGTGCTTGGCTTGTTGAAATCCAGCAGCTCTGTTCATCAAAGTGATTCTGTAATTCAACCAGGCTCCTTTAAAGCAGATCCTTCAGCCCTGCCTTCTGTTTTGTGGGTGTCTTCTCACTAGCTCTGTCCATCCTCCTCACTGTGAAGGGGTTTGGTGGAAAGTCTGGCAGTGGTAGAAGCCATCTCTGGTCATTGCTGCCATCAGTGGTGTCTGGCCCTTCAGCCTGATCTAACCAAGCTTTTCCCTCTGCTTCCAGGCCAAGGAGTGTGGTCAGATGCAGAACAAATGGCTCATGATAAACATTCAGAACGTGCAAGATTTCGCCTGCCAGTGCCTCAACCGTGATGTCTGGAGCAACGAAGCTGTGAAGAACATCATCCGGGACCATTTCATTTTTTGGCAGGTGAGAAATAGCCTGGGGATGGATGTGTGGGCAACTCGGTGCCTTGGTAGATGGGGCAGCGAAAAGAAAAAAAAAGATTTTGCTGAATCAGATGGAATTCTCTTGGCCAACTTGCAGAAAAGATGTATTTCACGGAGTGTATGTGGTTTATGGATGTAGATATCATTCATGGATATGCATTTGAAGGCACAAACTGCCTTTCACTTGTACAATCAAGATGTTACCATGTAGCTTCTAATACATGGAAAGCTGGAGGCTTATTTTCAGCTTGGCAGACTTACTGAGAACTGTGTGGGCCATTTGTAGTTTACACTGTGGAATAGAGAAAAACTCTGTGCATTTTCAAAGTACAGTTTGCTTGTGTTCCCTCTCCAGCCACTAATCTGCCCAATTTTCTAGGTGTACCATGACAGTGAGGAGGGACAGCGGTACATACAATTTTATAAATTAGCAGACTTCCCTTATGTCTCCATCCTGGATCCCAGGACAGGTAAGACAAGTGGCAGCTGGTTACCTGGAGTTATCCCATGGGAAGAACTGGCAGCTTTAGGCTGGAATACCTTCCACTGCAGTTTATGTTATATTTGGCTGAAGAACCTCTTCAAGACCTTGAAGTCCTTCAAGTCCCTGAAGGACTGACTTAGTATGTTCCCAGAGGAACTCAGGGAACAAACCACCCAAAACTTGCAGAAATTTTGTGTATTTGAAGCTTAGTGAATATTTTGCTTAGAAAGTGAAAATAGTTCCACCTGGTGGAAAAACTCTGAATTCTTTTTTTTAAGTCTTTTAAAAGCTTCTTGAAATCATGTGACGAGTAACTCTAATACTTGTAAGCACTATATGAATCTGCTTTCTGCACCTCCCACAGGTCTTTCTGAGGCTCAGCGATGACTTTTTGAATTGCATCTTAATTTTTAAATACCATTTTGCCTTTGAGTTTTTGTTTTCTTTGGTTGTTTTTTACCTGAACAATCAAACTTCTCACTTTCCCTCCAGCTCTTTCAAAGTTGTTACTTTTTCTTTTGTATCCAGCAGCTTCTTTTATCATCATGTAATGCAGCTGTCTGGTTATATAATGCTGGTCGGTCTCCTGCTTCTAAGGGCTGAAGTGATAGTGTCTGTGATCAGAGCTGAGATTTCTTTGTAGCTGATTTAAACCACCCAAAAATACATATATTTTTAATGTTGTGGCTGAAGTTAGGATACTCTTCCTGGCACTTCTGGGAACAAATGCTGTTTGCCAAAGGTTAGAATCAGTTTCGCAAGAAATGCTTCTTCGTAAACTGAGTGGTTTGGTGTTTATGAATTTTGAAGCCAAATTCACCATTCTGTGCTCATAGATAAAAAGAATGGAAATAAGCTGAGTGTGTGTCTGTGTCTGTCCCTTTTCAAGGGCATGGAAGGAGGAAGCTCCATAACTATCAGGCGGTAGCACGTGGGAAGCTGCAGTTCCACAAATAAGGATTCTTGCAGCAGTGAGTTTGACCACTGTACTGCAATGTTTTGCTGAAATTTTGCTTCATGCCCCCTTTTGTTCCCTAGGCCAGAAGCTCGTGGAGTGGCACCAGTTAGATGTGACTTCTTTCTTGGACCAAGTGACTGGGTTCCTGAGTGAGCACGGCCAGCTGGACGGCCATTCCACCAGCCCTCCCCAGAAATGCTCTCGCTCAGTGAGTATGAGGCTCTTTGGGAGAGCTGCAGACACCCCAAAAAACACTGAGCTGTGCTTATCTAGCTCTCCTGATTTCCCAACGAGTTAGTGCAAAAATACAGCGTGCCAGGGAATGCCTTCTCCCAGGGTCCCTGTTCCATTGTGCCCTTTGTGCTTTCGGCACTCACTTTGGATTTAGCAGTAGCAGTGTGAGAGGAAAATGGATTACCCCATGCAGAACTGCAAGGAGAAGCCATTAAGTAATTACAACGTGCCAAGCTTTCCCTGCTGTGTGCTCCTGACAGGTTTAGTGGCTTCCCTTCTGGAAGACTGATGTCCTTTTGGTTTTCAGTACATGTTTGAAGGCAGTTGTGATGTATGTGTGTTGTCTGCATCCCACAGGAGAGTCTCATCGATGCCAGTGAGGACAGCCAGCTGGAAGCTGCCATCAGAGCCTCGCTCCAGGAGACGCATTTTGATTCCTCGCAGGCCAAGCAGGAGAGCCGGTCGGACGAGGAGTCGGAGTCAGAGCTTTTTTCTGGAAGCGAAGAGTTTATTTCTGTTTGCGGATCCGAGGAGGAGGAGGAATCGGAGATTCCAGCCAAGCTGAGGAAGTCTCCACACAAGGACTTGGGGTTTAAAAAAGAGGACAGCCGGAGGCCTCAGCCTGAGCCCTCTGCAAGGACTGAGCCTGGGACAACATCAAACCACAGAGCCCTGCCCTGCATCGATGCGGGGGCGCTGGAGGAGTCACCTGACAAGCCTGAAAATACGTTCCGGGGCCTCGACGCGAATGGTAAGTGCCCACTTCTCATGCGTTTTGTTGTGGCTTTTTTGCCTGAAACTGTTTATAGGCTGCCAAGCCTGGTTTCATCCCTTGTTTTAAAAATCCCTTCTGCTTTATACCTCCTTGCCAGCAGACATGGGAGTGATTCACCAGCAGCACCGCTTTGGCACAGCGATGTCCCAGCCTGCAGAGCCCCCTTGGTCCCTGAGCTTGTTTCTTACCCAGCAGTAAAGCACACTCTGGTGTAACACGGCTGCTCTGGGCACGCTGCCTGGAGTCAGCCACTGCTGCTTTGGGAGAGTCCTGAGTCTGATGTGTGTATTTTGAGCATTGTGGCAGAAATTTATCTCCACAGACTGCAACCTTGTGTTTGTCTCCAGTCCCTCACCCTGCTGTGCTGTCTCACCTAAAATCTACACAAGGAGCTGGACTCAGCTGCCCTGTGGTTAACTTGTAACTTCTTTGTGTAGGACCAAAGGCACAGCTGATGCTAAGGTATCCAGATGGAAAGAGGGAACAAGTTTCACTGCCTGAACAAGCTAAACTTCTGGTGAGTGGAGTTAATGGGAATCCTTGTCTGGGTACAGGAAAGCCGAAACTGGAAATTTCTGTACCTGGGATGACACTGTTGAAATTGGATCTAGTGGGAGAGGAGTACCCAGGGAGTGCTTGTGCTGTCATTCCTCTCTGAAAGCTAATGGCTCTGTGAGTCTCCATTGCTGCTTGGGTTCTGTGTGCACTTCAGTGTCTTCCTTAATCCCCACACTGCTTATTTCCATTCTAAAATGACTCTAAATAGCTTTTGCATTAATCCTTAATTACCTCTCTCTACTTTCTCATTTCTGGAGCTTTGTTTCTAAAGGTTTAGTTGGTTCCCATAGTAAAAAGCAAAACTTTCCATTCTCATTCTCCATCTCTCCCATCATACGTCCACCCTCCCTTCTGGACATGGTTGTCAGAGCAGACTTTGGAAGAAGTTCTCCCAAAACAAATGTATTACAGTGTTATTTAATTACTGTACTTCAGGTGTGCATCTCAACTGTGCTTTGGGCTCGCTTCCCTTGGAGAAGTCCATGTGAATGGCATTTCCATCAAAATTTTGCAGGTGCTTACCTGGAAACAGTGTAAAGAGGTCACTGTGTTCCTGTTTGCCATGAGTTTTCAGGACACAGTGGCCAGTTAAGCTCGTTTAAATGTAATTGGTCTAAAAGCTGGAGTCATAGGGCAGGCAAAGGCACACCTCATCAGAGGATTTTAAGTAGATTTGGGAGAAAAGTGTCCTATCTTACAGAAAATGAGGCTGTTGCCAAGTCAGCAACTCTAGGAATGTGCAGTATCCTTAGCTCATGTTCTCATCCTTAATGCTGGTCCTTGAAAATAAAAGGGAAAAAAAAAGCTTGATTGTTTTTTGAATGCAGCCTGTTAATTAAATTTGCATGTATTATTAAACATGTAGCCCTTTTGAATACTTCAGTAATTTATTTAGGCATTACATAAATGTAATATTGAAATATCCCTGGTAATCCTGACTTCTGCTTTGGCTCCTTTTATGGACTGTGGAAGTTAAAGGAAATTTATCTCAGCATATGATTTCCCTTCTGCTTTACAGTCAGCAGAGGAATTCAGCTGAGTCAAGGTTTGTAGGTAAAGATATCTTTTGGTTGCAGAGCTGAACAGGCAGCTTTTTTGCTCATCTCATGTGATCTTCTCGAGCCTTTCCATCAGATCCAGATTGAGTCTCAGGTGTTTCTTTGTGAGCATCATTTCCATGCTAATTTTTTTCCAATCCTTAGTTGCTTCCATTTTAAAGCTGGCCAGAACTAGCAAAATAAATTGCTTATGGAGACAGTTGCACTTCAGGAGTTTTAACTGATGATACTCCACAGCACTGGTTTTAAAAATATTTTATTTTTAGTCACTGTGTTGTTATTGATGAAGTACTGGCTTCTTTACACACGTTATTTCCAAGAGGTGCTTATGCTTCCAATATTGCCGTGATCCCTTTTTTCCCCTCAGGGAAAAAAAAAAAAAAAAGGCAACACACTCTTTTTATAGAAGCAGTTGCTCATTGTGTGCAAATTAAGTTGACTTTACTCTGTTCAGCAGCTCAGCCCTTCCTCCACATCCTGAATACCTTTGGTTTGCCAAGTGTTTCAGGTGTGCAGGAAAGACTGGCCTTTCTGAAGGGACTGAAGGGACAGGGAAGGATGTGGGCGGGAAGCTTGACTGAGTATTTTAATTCGGTGGTTTGTAAAGGAATTTCCATCATCTTTGCCTGAAAAGGAGATCGTCCCATTCCTTGCATTCCCCATCAGGCACAGGCACTGTAATCTGCAAAGCCTTTGGAGAGCAGTCCAGGTAAAGGAGGAGGTTGGGGCAGCAGTCTCCTAATGCCAAAGGTGTGTGTGTGGATTTTGATGAATTTGGAAGGAACCTCCATGCTGGTACTTGCCTGGCTGTTCTGCACCCATCAAACCCTGGGAAAAAAACAGGTTGAAAAGGATCCCTGGAGATGACCTGTTCAAGCAGGGCTGTATTTGGGCTTGTCCAGAGCCCTGTCAAGCTGAGTTAGGCTGGAGTTGGGTGCCTCAGTCCCCTCTGTCACAGAATCACAGGGTGGCTTCGGGTGAAGGGGACCTTAAAGCTCATCCCATTCCATTCCCCTGCCATGGGCAGGGACACCTCCCACTGTTCCAGGTGGCTCCAATCCCCATCCAGCCTGGCCTTGGACACTGCCAGGGATGGGGCAGCTGCAGCTGCTCGGGGCAGCCTGTTCCAGAAGGGTGCTGTGGGCTGCTGTGATTTACTGTGATTTACTGGCGTAAGTTGCCCACCAAAACAAAGAGAACTGTATTGATGGGACCCCCTGATTTTTGAACATTTCCTGCTTAGTTACATGTGAATGATCTTTTTTTCCTCTCTTACAAAAGCTATGACTTCTCCTCCTGCCTACATCTTGCTCTCTTGCTGTATCCTCTTTTCTTCGGCCAATTCCCACTTCTCTGCCTCGGTCTGTGCTGTAGGTTCCCATCTGCTGTGTTTCCTGTTGAAATTGGGAAATCAGTCTCACCACAGCACAGGCAGGGGCTCTTCCTGACACGGCTGTTTGTTGGGGTCTGAGGCTGGTAGCCCCTCATACCAATGCTCTGTATCCTGCTCCAGTTCCTTCTGTAGGCAGAGAAGCCAGTGAATTGAAAAGATCTTTAAAAGAACCTAAATCAAACAACCCTGAAAGCTGCTGCTTCCTTTCAGAAAAAAAAAAAAAAAAAAAAAAAAAAAAAAAAAAAAAAAAAAAATTTTTTTTTTTTAAAAATTCCCCCCCCCAAAAAAACCTTTTTTGG
>VZTX01026640.1:0-38181 GCA_013400915.1 Pardalotus punctatus | reverse complement strand
AAAAAAAAAGAAGTAAAAATAATGCATTTATTTTGATCAATGCTGCCCTCATAAAAATGCTTCTTTGGTGGCTTTTCGCATTAGGGTAAGGGCAATATCTGAAAAACAAATGAGGGGACTTCTACTTTGGGGCATTTAAGGCCTTTTTTTCAGATTCTGTTTTGCTATGAAAGTGTGATGTGGAATTCAGCTGTCTTACATTAAGGTACTAGTAATAGTTTTGTGTATGCTGTACCTTGTGTGCAAAGAATCATTTAGGTGAGGGATCACCAGTAATTAATTTTTATGATCAGTCATAGCATGTGTGGGCCAAATTAGATGTTAGAGTAAAAGAGGGTCTGTACTCTATGCAAAATTTCCAAATCTTAAAATTTTCTTTGTCTGTGATTACAAACTTCCTTTTTAAAGGAAAATGGGATTTTTTTACATTCTATTTCTGTGACACTTGTTTGTCTTTCTTTCTCTCCAGGCTCTTGTGAAACACGTCCAGTCTAAAGGATACCCCAACGAACGCTTTGAACTGCTCACCAACTTCCCTCGGAGGAAACTCTCCCACCTGGACTATGAGATCACGTTACAGGAGGCAGGCCTGTGTCCTCAAGAGACTGTCTTTGTGCAGGAGAGGAATTAGCACTGTGGCCTGAGTTCTCCCAGCCTTCCCCCCTCTCCTCTTTGCCTGGGACAACGAGTTGTTAAATATGCAGTTAAGGGTCATAGGATTGCAGTGCTGGAATCTGGCAGCTGACTGGCCCTTCTCCCTCCTCCTCTCTCCCTCCCTTCTCCCGCTCTAGTGACCAAATGAGAGTGTGCAGAGTTTTATTTTCTTCCTCAGCTGCAGAGAGCATTGGGAAGAACATCTTTCCTCTGCTTTCCTGGAATAAAGTAAAACAGTGATCTGTGTATCCAGCATGCTGGAGCTTGGAGTGGCCATAATATACAAACCCTTCTCGCTGCTATTCTTAAATCTGTTTTGTTTAATTTATTTTTTAAAAGAGTGTGTGATAAGGCACTGAGGCATCTCTCTGTAAGGAGAGAGCATAATCTTCAGGACAGTCTTTCCTTTGTTTGGATTCCCTACAGTAAAGGTCTCCATTAACCTTCCAGCCTTCTCTTATCCAACTCTCTGGTTTTGGAAAGGTGTTGGGTTGAGCCTGATAATTCTTCCCCACCTAATTCAAAGGCTTCTAGATTGCCTGCATGTCTTCTTCCCGCGTTAAATTGCCAGTGGACATAGTAAAATAACCAGCCAACCCCCCCCAAAAAACCGACTATGCTCCGTATGGGATTGACTGCTTGGCCCAGAGGGAGAGCTGTGAGTCCAGTGCTGGAGCAGAATCAGCTCCATCGTGGGACTGGGTGGGTTTTCCATGTTCTCTTCCCAGCATCCTCCAAGTGTCTCCTTACTTGCTCTCAGGACTTTGCAAATGACAAGGGTACTGTAAAGGTTTTGGATTTTCTGGAAACACCTGCCACAGGGACTTGGCAGTCAGTTGCCTTTTTTCCTTGGCACACTGGTTGGTTTTTCCAGGAGTGAGTGGCTTTGTAGGGGTTTTACTGACTGCATTGAGCATCAATTAATGCTTCATAGAACACTTCCCAGCCTGGTGGCTTGAACTCCCTGGGACAATTTTTATTCTATTTCCGTGTTCATCTACTATCACTTACCTCTGCATTTGGAGGGCTGCATGGAAAGCTGCTCCTTGGTTTGGGCTTTCCTTGCAGCTCTGAAAGCTGGCACCAGAAGTCAGTGCTCTGTTTCTTCTCCAGACATGGAGCTGTTGGTCAGTTGGTGTTTCAGCAGCTGTTCCAGTGGGACAGGAGTTCACTAGCACAGCCCTCAGCAGGGTGTGGTGAATTTGTGTATTTACAGCTAAAAACTCCATTTAATGTTCTCTTCAGTCACTGGGGAGAAAGGCACGTGGACCTGCCATAACTGCTGACTTTTTCTGCCATTCTCAGATGGTTGTACTTGTTAAAGACTTAAGTAGTCAGAAATTTACCATATTCAAATTTTCCAATATTATTTTGCCTTTGGTTTCATACTAGCCTCCACACTTTGGAAACTTTAAATGCAAGAAATCACAGAAAATGTCTTGCATTCCCCATGAAAACTTCAGCTCACAGCTGTCTCCTGCTCATAACTGTAATCATGTAATTGCATAAACTGATTTTCCTTTCTGCTGCAGGATGTAGTGTCAGGAAAGCAGAATCTGATCTCAGTGTCCTGATCAGTGGTTGATGTGACACCAGATGGCATTTTTGGTTTGTAAAGACACCCTGGATGTGGAGGCTGCTCCCAGCATGGGAAAGTGAGGAGGGGCTTGTGTTTGGCCTGTGAAGCAGCAGTGGCACCTCTAGACTGAAGGATCCTTTAGTTCCTGGATATCCAGGTTCCTAACTCGTGTTTCCATGTAGACCTAAGGCTTCCTGAAGCAGCTCCAGCTGTCTGCTTGGAATAGCAAGCCCCAGGTGTGGTTTATTGGCAGCTTCCCTTCCCTGCCATTGCCTGGTGTGCTCTTGTACATAGGGCTGGGCTGAGCTCTGTGATGAGACCAGGAATTGCTCAAACGGGAAAGAAGAATGGGAAGTTGAACATTCACATTGAAAATGGCATTTTCTCGTGGTTTCTAGTAGTTTGTTTTGTTCAGGAAACTGTGATGCTGGGTTGGATTTTTTTTTGTTTGTTTCTGTGTCACAGTGTATTTTTTCTTATCGCTTTTCTTTTGCTTTGCTTTGCTTTGGGAGCAAGAGACCGAGAAAATAATTTTTAAGGAATGTGTATCCCTGCATGTGGCTCTTCTCTTTGTTCATTCCTCTCTCTCTTCTTCCCAACCCAAACCAACCCAGTGCTGTGACACATCAGCTGTGCTGCGGGGGTTGAAAGCTGATAAGAAACTGCACCAGCCAGGATACAACCTCTTCAGCTCTTCATCTCTTTGGATGAATGTGTTTTGCTGGCCTGAGGAGTGTGGTTGAAAACATGAACCATGTCCTGCCTGGGACAGCTCGTAGCAGTGAAGGTGGTGGCTGCTTGGGCACTGTTTAAAGAGCCTTTAAACAGTCACTTCTAAATATGAAATCTGAAGCTCAGATTGCCTTAGCTGGAAAAAATGTGTTAAATTTGATTTCAAAATAAGATGTTGAACTATGAAGGACAAAGGAAACAAATCCTTCAAAGGCTGTGGTTTGTGGCTTCCTGCGGGTGTCCCTTGGTCAGGATTTGCATGTGGTGTTGCAAGGACTGGTGGGGCCAGAGGAGCAGCACTGCAGGTAGGCAGTGGAGGTTTTTCTGTGTGGAGAACTGGTCAGGGCTGTCGTGTTTGAAGCTGGACCTCCTTGCTGCTGGTGGAGATGATTCCTTTGCCTGTGCTCTTCATCTAACCCAGCTTTGTTTTGGGATTTAATGCCCAGTAGTCCCAGTCACAACCAGGATTCTGGAACAGAAGGTGAAACAAGCACTGGCTTTCCCTGCCAGGTGCTGCTCACACATTCACTTCCCACTTCAGAGTCACACAGAAGGATTTTGGATCTCTCTGATGCTACGTGCTCTTAAGTCAAGCTGATTGACCAGCTTTGACCTCACAGCTTCAGCCTCAGCAGGTGAAGGCTGGGCCAAACATTTCTGGCCATACTTGTGTTATTTTCTTTAGGCCTTGAACTAAGGTCTGCGATTCTTACAGTTCCTGACATTCACATACTGCAGCACCTTGCTTTTCCTGGTAAATGGGCTCAGTTAACACCACTGATGTTAGAGGAATGTCCAGTATGTGCAGGTAGCCGTGTCAAATACAGTTGTCTGTAAAAGGCATCCAAAAGTACCATTGTTCCTAAGCAGATCTAAACAGGAATTTTCCATCTGCTCTTCCCAGAGCTCCCTGACCTGTTCCTCATTGTTGGGGGGAAGCGACACCTCTCCTTTGTCCAGCTTCTGTTTCACAGGCTCGACATCCTTCAGAGCTGATTTGTACACTCATCTTCCCCTGGGACTGGTGCTGGGGTTTGTACCTTTGCAGGAACTGAGTTTGGTGCAGGTTTTAGTAACTCAGCCTCTTCTGCTGAAGGGTCTCGAATTCCTGTTCCTGTTGGAGCACCGAGCTTGTTCACAGGGACTTGAGCAACAAGGGCTAAACTAAAATCAGTTTTCTTTTGGGGCAGGGCAGCATTTGGGCTGTGTTTGGCAGGTAGCAAACGCTGCAGACATGCATGAAATGTGGTGGTTGTGGTTTTTTGGTAAACCACGTAAAAATTAATTATGAGCATAGAGACCTGTGTAGGAATGTCTGTGTGAGTGGGAAGATCTGTGTCACTTCAGGGCCTTATCACTTCGTTTTTATTCCTTTTTCGTTTGTATTCAATGTCCCTACTTTCTTCTGGTTTAATCCCTGTTTAGTGAAGTTGATAAAACATGTTCCAAGAGGAGAAGGGGTGGCAGAGATGTGCTTCAGGTGGGTGAATGCAAAGTTGCTGTCCTATAAGGACAGGCTGTGCCTTGTCTGGGTGTTCCCATAGACTCAAATCCAGCCTCTGCTCTCCCTCACCCTTTCTATTTATTTATTTTCACAAATGATTTTCCATAAATGGAACAGCTCCTGTTTCAAAGAGGAAACAAACTGATGCTGAGCCTTGTGCTGGCTGCATTGTTGGAAGTACCCACGGGCCTGTTTGGATTTGGAGCTGGCGAGGTTAATGGATGCCCTTTCTGTGATGACTTTTATTCCTGTCTCCTCTTGTCCGTGAGATGCTTGGTGTCTGTGCACTCCCAACAAATAGAGCCATATGTATTTACACACACGGGGTTTTGTTGGACTCCGTGGCACTTGACAGCAGTGCCTCAACCTGCCCCGGGTTATCCCTTGTGTTCCATGGGCACCTTGTAAGTGGTGGCAGAAATTCAGGATTTGGTCACTGTCTCTGATCACTGGAAGTGTCTGCAGTACAGAGAAAAGTTGCTTCATAACTGCTTGTGAAAGATTGAAGGTGTGGAACTCAAACTGTGTGTGGAGCAGGGGATGAGGTGCTATTTTATAGACCAGATTTATATGAAGAGCATCTGGGTAAAACTCAGCTCAGAGACACCAGACTCTAGGACAGATGATTTTTTTAAACGAGGCTGTTTCCTGGAACTGGGGAACATCCAGTTTCTGAGAGACAGCTTTTTACAATGGTCACTTTATTCAATGATGGCAACTTCACGTGGGAGGAGGGAGAGGATTAATTTGGAAGTTTTCAGCTCACTGTGCTGGGAGGGACCAAACTCAAGGAAACCTCTGATCTATATACACAACTGCTGCATTTTTTATAAATATATGTAAATGTCCTATTGTAATATTTGATCCTGGAAATAAAACAGTTTTCAGTAGCTTTCTTCTGCTCTTGTTTTTTTGGGGTTGGGGTTTATTTGTTGGGTTAGTTCTAATGAAAGTCTGTCTCTGTTTTATATGGGGAGTTCATGAGTTTTTCCTTAAGAATACTGGGGTAGAATGATAGGGAACTGTTGATGACAGCGCTGCGTGTTTCGCCCAAGAAAGCTTCAGGTTGTTCTAGAGGATGCAAAATCTTGAAGTGAGACAAACTTACAGGACCTTGACAGGAAAAATACCCCCAGGAAAACTAACAAAAAGAGGCAGGATTTTCCATCGTTCCAATGAAAGAGCAGAGAAAATGGGGCTTTCTGTTCTGAGCTGTCAGTGTCCTCCTGGTGCAGGTGTTGTCAAGGCAGAGCCTCTGACGTCTGCAGTTGTCTTTGGGCTCCTTGGGACATTCCTGTTGTGGCCTCGTGTGAAATGCCGAGGAGCAGAGGCCCTTCTGGGCAAGGACTTGGCAGGTGCAGTGGAGAAACAGAAATAAAGAAAGGAATTTTGGGTCATCCTCATGTTCCTGGCTGTAGGTAGGTCTCCACTGAAACAGTGATGTCTGCCCCTGCCACAGTCTTGAACCTGGAAAACGAACTCTTCACACAGCTTAGGAAAATATTTCCAGTTCCAACTGAGTCAGAAATCTTTTTTCATCAGTCTGCAGGCTGAGGAACTACAGGGATAGTACAGGATACCTCAAACTCAAAATACCTCTTGGGTTTAATTATTTTTCCTTTCTGCAAACTTGCAATTTTTCGTGGGGTTGGTTTATCTGAACCATAAATCCGGGTGACATTTGTAAGCCCTAAAGCAAATATTGTCCAGCATCGTGTTGGTGTTTCCTGTCAGTGCAGGGCTTCTCTAAGGGCGTTTTGGAGAAGCTGGCTGAGTAGGGGCAGAAATAGATTTGCAGATGCTGCAGAGAGGAGTGGGAGAGACCAGAGTTGTGCTGAAAATCTTCCTTCCAGGCCAATGGCGGAGGCTGGTTTGGCACAGAACGGTTCCTTCTCACAAATTCAAACTGAACTCAGTCTGGTTCTCCTTGAAGCCAAACCACTCTTGAAACCCAGCCTGCCACCGAATTCCCCTGGTCCCAAAGGAGTCTGGGGAAGCAAAGGACAGGGGAGCAGTGAGGAATCAGCAGGAGGACCTTGCCAAGCTGGATTTGCATTACATGGGACCACGTTTGGCTGCACCAGCACTGGGTGATTGGCAGCAAGTTCCTTGCCCAAAATTGCTGTGCTGATACTTTCACCATTGAACTCTGGTGTGAGAAAGGCAGGCACACAGCCCCTCACGTGCAGGGCTAAAATCAGCCTTGTATTATTATGATTACTCTTACAAGAAGAAAATCAGCAATCCAGGAAAAAGAGTGTCACCCTGATGCTTCACACTTCCTGGCGTGGGGTTTTCTGTGTGAGATGATGGAGCAGATCATGTGTATGGTGGGAACCTCAGATTGCTGTGACGTAGGAAAGGCACAAGATGAGGTTGCAAAACATTTTCTTCCAGCAGAGTGAAGAACAGGTTCCCCTCTTCCTAAGTAAAAAAAGAGAGGAAGGAGAAATTGGACTCTGCTTATCCTGCATGCGTTGTCTTTGTCTTCATTTTGGAGACTGATTTGTCTTGTCTAAGGATGGGATTAACTCAGGTGCTTGAGCGCGGTGCTAATGATGCCGAGGTCGTGGGTTCAATCCCCACAGGGACCGTTCACTTAAGAGTTGGACTTGGTGATCCTGCTGGGTCCCTTCCCACTCGGACTATTCTGAGATTCTGTGACTAAAACGGGAATTTCTGTCCTGGTTCCAACTGCTCCTCAGCTTATTTTTCCTAGAGGAATGGAATAGCCTGCTGTAACTCAGCCTCACACATTCATCTTTTCCCATGTGGCTCTTGGTGGGCTCCAACTCCACCTTCTGTTTCTTCCTGTCTTGGACAAGATTTATCTCTTGGCAGTCCCGTACTCATTGATTCGAAAGCAGGAAAAGCCAATGTCAGCAAATGTCAGTCGTGTGGGTGACCCTGGGGACAGCGAGCTGGGGAGTGCCCAAAAGGCAGCACTCGGGATGCTGCCCGTGCTTACCCTGCCAGAGCACGGCTGTCTCGGGGCACTGAGATGGCCTCGTGCCCCTGGCAGATGGGGAGCCCCATCCCAAGCCTCAGGTCCTCACGATGAACGCAGGAAGAATAGGAACCTTCTCAAAACTCTTCTTGGAGAAGATTCTTCCTTCTGTCTGCACAGCCCACGAGCCATTCTTCTCTTTGTTTGTGCCACCTGCAACTCCTCTGCCAACAAAACTGCCCCATTTTTGCCATTTTTTGGTGCTATAGTTTCTCTGACTCCTGTTCTCAGACACAGAGGTCATTCAAGTTCTCCTGGTCCTGTTCCTGACCTTCTCTGTTGGAACTGGAATTTTATCATTTCACCTGATCTGCCAGCCATGGCAGATAGAAAATGTGGACGTCTGATTATTGGCAGTAATTAAGATATCCAGCAAGAACCTTTGTCTCTCAATCTTATTACCAAGGCCTGAGACATACACGTGATGGGGATACACACAAGACCTGAGGAACAGCTGGGACACCTGTGAGGAAGCAAAGGGCAGCAAGTAAGAACCAGCTGACATGTGGGGATGTTTACTCTGCAGTTTTATTGAAGTATTAGTGAGAGATCAAAGAGTTATCCCAACACAGTCACCCAGGTTGTTCCAGGAGCAATAGTGTTCACTACTCGGGCACTGCTTTGAAGCCTTTAGTGCAGATGTGGTAGAAGCCTTAAAATCTGAAGGTGTGGCTGCTTTGGTGAACTCCGCCGGTGTAAATTCTGAAATGGGGAAGAGCAAGGCAGAAGCGCAGCTACAGAGTTGGCAGAGGCTGGCTCATCCAGCCAGTCATCCTTCCTTTGGATGTGTGAGGGATGGAGGATGAGGATGTGGTGGGCGGCCCTCGGGGTGGAGGGGGGGAGCACACGCTGGGGCACCATAAATAGTCACCCATGGGTGATGCCTCCAGGACAGGGCTCATCTGAGGGGTGGACGCTGCTGGCTCTGTGTGGCATCACTCCTGGGTAAGCTGGGAAATGGGGAGGACAAGTTCCCTGGGCTTTGCTGGAATCTCTGTGCTTTTGGTCATGGAGATGTGCTGGCAGGAGAGAGTCCTGTTTTCAAGGGTCCTGATGGACGCTGGACCACCTGCGCTTTGGCTGTGCCTCCCCTGCACAGGGGTTTGTCTGCATTTTCTGGGGAGTTGCTCACTGTTTTGAGGGGACAGCACACCACGGGAGCTTCCTGGGGGAAGGAGACCTCCTGCCACCCCCAGGGAGAAGGCAGCAGTGGAGGGGAAGGAGCGTCCTTGGAGAGGTTGAGGGGAGAGGTGCAGAAAGGCTCGGGCTGGTGAGAGGCCAGGCTGTGAGCTCAGAGGAGCAGGTGCTGTTCCAGAAGGTCCTCTGTGGTGGGGAGGTGGGACTCAGCACGGGACAGTCACAGCCGTGGGGGAGACAACTGCACACAATCCCTGGACTGCAGGTGGGACCTCACTGAGGGCAAGAGGCCCTAAATTCCCCATAAACAAGGCAGGGAGGTTGGAAATCAAGAGAGGTGGAATTCCAGGATGGGTGGAGCTGATGGTCCACCTCTGGTGTCTTGGCTCGTGTCCTCTCCACACAGGTCTCACAGCCCTGTTCCCCACGCTCAGCCCTCCCCAGTGTCCTGCTGGGACTGGTGTGGCTGGTCCAGAGCAGCCCCTGCTGGACTGGTGCCCCCCAGCCCCCCAGGCAGTGCCGGGGCCGGACATGCTGCTCCGGCCACTCCTCTCCAGCACTGAGGCCCCGCGTGACGGGGCTGAGGCAGCTCTTCCCACGGAAACAACCATGGAAACAGCAGCCGTGGTGCCACAGCCACTTCTGCTTTGCAAAGCCAGAGCGAGCACAAAAAAATCAGCCCGTGAGAGAAAGCGCTCAACCTGGGGAACTTGTGCAAAATGGGTCACAGTCCAGCAGGACAGGGGAAAATGCATAAGCCCAACTTGGAGCAAAAAGAATTCAGTGTAGAAAATACCTGGGAGCCAGGACAACAGCAACCCACGCTGTTTTCAGCAGCCCCAGAGTGCCCAATGGACATCCTGTACAAGGTGAGGGTCTTGTAGGTGCAGAAGAGAGGCAACTTTGGACAAGGTATCGCCTGGAGAGGGGCAGGTGCTTTCTAGGTAGGCTTAAAACTTAATAAGATGCCGGTGGAACTGGAGGATAGATGTTTTCTTAATTAAATTTAATTGGTTTCAGCATACACAGACCTATGGTAGGAGTAGTATGTGACAGGGATGGAATTGCTGTTGGATTTCATTGGAGACTGATGTGCTTTCACAAGCCCTTGTCCAAGGATTTTGCCTCTTTCCTGGCTCCCTCCTGGTTGCTGTGAACACTGAAAGCCAAGCTGAGCAGTGGTGGGTGGTTGGCTCCCTGCAGTAACAATTTCATAGGACCACAGACTGGTTTGGGTTGGAAGGGACCTTAAAGACCTTGTTCCAATCCCCTGCCATGGGCAGGGATGCATCTTGGAGGAGCCAACCCTGTGGTCATACAGGTCTCAGGGCTCGGTGTGGGAACTCCATTGGTTATTTGGCAAAGAAATATTAAGATTTCCATTGGAAATTGCTCTCAAGTAGGAGCAGGGCCAGTGGGGTGGGCTGAGACCCAAAAGCACAAACCAGCAACCCCCGCCCACCCGCAGCAGTGAGATGGGCTCGGGGTGGGGAAGCCTTGGGGCACTGCGGGGCCGAATGCAGCCCTTTCCTCTCCTCCTCTTCCTCCCCGTGTCCCTGCAGGACAGCCATGTGCGTGGGGAGGTGCAGCCGGATCGTGGGGCCCTGCCTGCTGGTGCTGGGCACGCTGTCGGTGGCAGCCGGCATCCTGCTGCTCTTCCCGGGCGGAGCATCCCGGTACCTGCGGGAGGGGCGCATCAGCAGCCACGCCAAGGCCGTGCCGGGCGTCTGGGGAGGCGGCATCGCCGTGAGTACCGCGGGATGCGCCCGCCCTGCATCCCGGCTCCGGAGCAGGGCCGGAGGGATGGAGCAGGGCAGGTGGCTTCCCTTCGTCCCCCAGCTGTGTTTTCCCGACTCCAGGTGCTGCTGGCAGCGGCTCATGTCACGGCGCTGGGCTGGCGGTGCTCCGGCTGCTCCCACTGCGGCACCCGCCACCACGTAAGGCAGCGCCGGACCCCGAAGCAGGGCGGGCGGGCTGTGGCCGTGTCCCACCTCTGCAGTGGCCCCGCGGGGGGACACGGCAGGGATCCTCCTCTCCCATGACCCCGTGGTGGGTGGTGACAGGGTCCCCCCGTCACCATCGGGTCACAGGCCCCTCTCTCACAGTCCCTTGGTGGGATGTGGGATGCGGGATGCCCCCTCTCCCACGGCAGGTCCTGGCAGGGTGTCGCTCTCTATGGCCCTGTGATGGGCCATGGCAAGGTGCCACCTCCCCAGAGGGACAGGGCCTCACGTGCGTGCTGGGATGGGCTCTGCAGGTCACTGCCTCTCCCTGCCTCTCTCCATTCCCTGCCCATTTCGCTCCCTGCCCAGTGATGGCTCCATCCTCAGCCTCAGCTGGGGAGGGGAGCTTTCCCCCCTCCCAAACTCTGCTGACAACCTGCAGCTGCATTTTGGATCCCCCCTGACTTTCTGTGTCCCCACGGGGGCTCGCCACAGGCCTTCATCTCCGTCGTGCTCTCCAAGCTGGCGCTCCTGGGCGCTGCCGCCTGCTTCGTCCTCTCCGGGGTGGGCTTGACCAACGGCCCCCTCTGCTTCTACAACACCACCGAGCTCGGCCTCAGGCACGGAGCCCTCTGGGGTTACCCCTTCCTGGATGCCATTGACCAGGGCCCTGATGCCAGGTGAGGGGCTCAATCACTGGTGCTACCTCATCAATTTATTGCTAATTAAGTGGATTAATTAAGGTGGTTGGGTGAGTGGGTGCTTGCTGGTGGTGATTGGTGCAAGACTCTGGTAGCTCAAGAAGTCCCCACCTTCCACGGATTTCTATGTGGTCCTTTCCCTCTCCATCACATCCCCCTGACCCAGCTCATCCTCAGGATGAAGGATGGGGTGTCTGGGGCATCCTGCATGGTAGAAAGCAATGGCATTCTGGATCTGGTGCAGTCAGCACTCTGCACCTTCTCCCCTTCCTGTCACACAGGGCTGAGAATTACCTGTACAATCGGAGAACCTGGAGCATCTGCCTGGAGCCGGAGGGCATCGTGACCTGGCACGTCGTCCTGTTCTCCCTCCTGCTGCTCATCAGCGTGGCCGAGATGGTGCTGGCCTTGCTCCAGATCCTCAATGGCTGCCTCGGCTGCCTCTGTGGCTTCTGCGAGGGCAAGTAGAGCGCGGTGGTGGTGCCAGGAGGCTGCTGCTCAGAGCAGGTGTCACCCCAGGTGTCACCCCAGGTGTCACCCCAGGTGTCACCCCAGGTGTCACTTGGCTGCTGGCACATGCCACGGAGGGGCACAGCAGGAGCCGTGACACCAGCCCACAGCAAGAGCCCCGTGTGGGATGGACAGAGCCCCTGTGGGGGACAGACACCCCCGGTGCTGAAGCAGCACGTGGGGCTGATGTGCCAAGGGCTGCTCCTGCGCAGACCCCCCCGCCCAGGCCATACCCCTTCCCTTGGGGCTGGTGGCCATTTGGGGTTGGACACTGGCCGGGTCAGGGATGGAGGTGAGCACCTGGCTTCCAGCATCCTGGCATGAGCCCAGCAGCTGCCTCAGCTGCTCCTTGTGATACTGAAATGAGCCGGAGAACAAACTTGCTAACACAATTCGAAGCACTAGAAAGCAGGCATTTTTTATTACAGCACTGGACACATTCGGAAGATTTTTCCTGTAATTGAATGCCTCTCGTGAAATTTCACAACAGGGTGTTTGTTCCACCATGATCAGACATATTCATTACAAGGGACTTCCTAGCTAATACATAAACATCACTTTTCTAGTATTAATTTATATGCCTCTACCCCTTCCTGGAAGTCCTTTTTTGGTGCTAGAAGGTTGTCCAAAGTGGTCTGGTGGTTGTACTCACCGAGTGCCCCGATATTGTGACCTTGACTTTAACTTCTTTCCAGGCACGAGCTGTTGTTTCTTGTTTCATAACTTCGCCACAAAAGTCACTATGTTCCTCATTACCTGTCTCTTCACTGGTTCCACTTTCACACCCTTTTATCTACTTTGCAAGTTAGTCTTTAAGTTCTATTTTGCAGCTTCAAGGGAACTGGAAATTTCTGTTCCCTATGTTGTCTGTCACTTGTCAGCCTCCACCCACCCCAGTGCAAAATGAGCCACGGTGGTGTCACAGACGGAAGAGCTGAACACTAACTTTTGTTAATCAGTTCATATTTAGGGCAGCTGAGCTGGTGTTTGTCAGCTGCACAGCGCAGGAGAGGTGAAGGAGACCCGAGGTGCCGAGCTGGGGCACTTGGATGCAGCCGTGCCCAGGGAGGCAGAGCAGGAATTCAGGTGTTGCCCCCCAAAGTTCACCCACACACAAGCGTCAGGAGCAGCTGCTGCTCATTCCCAGGAGCAGAACCCACTCCTGTGCTCAATCCCCTCCCCACAACATTTACAGGTCACAGTGTGGGCCTGAGCCAGCCCATGCTGGGAGGGGGTTTGTACCCAGACTGACAAGGGCCAGAGGAGAGCAGGGATGGCCACGGCACATTAAAAAACCGAGGCCCTGGGCAGATTAAACAGCAACTGGGCCACTGTGATGGCTGAACGCCAGCTGGCACCTGGGCACCACCCAGCCACTCGTCCCCATGTCATGGGATGGGGAGAGAATTGGAGAGGTTAGAAGGGAGACGACTCCTGGGTTGATGTAAGAACAGTTTAATAATTGAAATAATGATAATAAATTGTAATGAAAAGGAAATTAACAAAGAGAGAGAACCAAAACCCCAGACAGACAAGTAACACCACACAAACATTTCTTTCTCATCAGCCCAAACATAAAACCCAGCCCCATCCCAGCTATGATGAAGGAACAGAACTCTACCCCAGCCCAAACCCTCACAGTGACTTCAGAGAGACCATTGAGAAAAAGCCTTTTCATGAAAAAGAAAGAATTTAACATTATATAACAGATTTATATAGCATAACTATTTATAACAAGGAGAGGAAAACCCTCAGAGCAGGGTGATGGTACCAGGTATGGCACAGCTGGAGCAGCACGTCCCCCTGAGCCAGCACCTGGCACCCAGGAATGGCACAGGGCACCCTCGGCTGCACTGCTGCTGCTGCCCTCCAATGCCTGTTTCCAGAGGTGGCTCTCAGTTGGAGAGGAGCCTGGAGCTGGGCTGGGGGCAAAAGCCTCCCCACCCAACCAATATATAATTTAAAACATAGCAATAAAAATGAGATAAAACCCAGTTTGGGGACACTAACACGCCTCTGTGTGATGTGGCTGTGTTGGACGGTGGCAGGACCCAGCCCAGGGGTCTGGGTCTGACCTCGGGGGGGTTCTAGGAGACAAAGCAGCTCCTTCGCCTCCTCTTCCCCCTGTGGCGCGTGGGGCCGCGGCCCCGGCGGGGAGCGGTGGCTGTCAGGGGGATGTTCTGGAGCACGTCGTGCAGTGTGAACATGCTGAAGGAGATCTGCTCATAGGGCGACCTCATCCCGTTCTCATAGAGGCAGGCGAAGGCGATGGCCGTGCCGCCGGCCACTGGCGCATCCCTGTAGGGCAGCTCCATGTAAGCCAGGTCCGAGTAAGCGCTCGGGCCCTCGTAGATGATCCAGGGCTCTGTCCAGCTCTCGGCATCCCTCGGGAAGGTGCTCAGGTGAACCCCCATGTTGACCCGCGACATGGAGCTGGTGGGGTGGGAGTAGAGGATCCATGTTGGTGCTTGGAAGAAGGGAGTGGGGCTGGGGGTTGCTGCAGAGTCCCTCTGGACTGAGGTGGCACTGTGGGCATCATTGTGATGCCCTGGGGTAGCACAATCCTCATCGGGCTCAGCTGGCCCATGGTGGTTGCTGGTGGGCAGCTCAGCACCTCCTGCCTGGCGGGTAGGCAGGTGCTGAAAGCCCCGGAGCACCCCAGGGAGCAGGCGGTGACCTGAGCCCCGGAGGGGCGTCACGGTGTCCCGGGAGGCGGTGGGGACATACACCAATGGTGCGGGGAAGCCAATGACGCTGCCGTGACAGCCGTGGGGAGGCTCGACCAGCCGCTGGACCAGCTGCCCGCCGTGGAAGACGGCCCCGTCATCCGTGCTGAGCGCTTGGACCCTGAAACCCAAGGGGCTGCGGGCGTTGCAGTAGAGGACATTGGATCCATCCTCCTCATCCACTGAGACCAGCTGGCACTCGCCCGTCTGCAGGTTGGGGATGAACTCCCCGAAGCGCCAGCCGCGGCCGTGGTCGTCGCTGTAGAAGGCGAAGGAGTGCGGGGTGGTCTTGCAGAGCTGCCCAAAGCACTCCTTGCAGTCAATGTGGTAACTGTAGGCGGGCACCAGCAGCCGGCCGGAGCGCAGCTGGATCCCGTGCCCAGGGCCCAGCGCGAACGTTGCCCAGTCTGGGGAACGGAGATGGGATGGGGTGAAGGTGGGATGGAGTAAAGAGGGACCACCATGGTGCCTGCCATGCCCAGTCTGGAAGGGTCCCCAGGGCTTCCTCCCAGTCAAGCCAAGCCAAGCAGGGGTGGGAGGGCAACAGAGCCCAGTGCTGCCTGGTTGTCCTCACACATGGTCTTACCTACGGCTACGGGGCCTCTCCATCTTCTCCCCAACTCCAGTAAGTGATACAGATATTCCCTCCATCCCTTCTCCCCTCTGCCTGAGGTCCCCTTCCATCCTTTTGGAAGCCTGTGGGCTTCCTATCCAAAGGTCACACCCAGTGATGCCACTGGTGGCTCCAGAAGGCCAAAACCCACGGCCCCCCAAGCCCTTGCTGGCTGCTGTCCCCTCTCCTCACCCCACCCTGGTTGGGTACCTTTGATGGTCGCACCAATGACCTGCTGTGTCAGATCCGTGGCTGTACTCCAGCTCAGGCCCTGATCAGCGCTGGTGACGCAGCAGAGGCGGGTGACATTTTGGCCAGTGACAATCTGGTATGCTTCGGGCGTCCTGCCCAGCACCGTGATGAAGAAGAGGAAGAGGGTGTCCGTGAACTCATCGTAGAGTGGGCAGGGGTTCATTGACCGATGGTGCTGCAGCGTTGCCGTCTCCAGCACACGCATGTCTTCCCACTGCCCAGGGAGGAGGAGGAGGGGGAAAGGATGGAGAGGGATGAGAGGGATAAGAACCATCCCACTTTTTTGCCCAGAGCAACTGTGGCTGCCCCATCCCTGGAAGTGTTCCCAGCTGGGTTGGAAAGCGCTTGGAGCAACCTGGTCTAGTGGAAGGTGACCCTGCCCACGGCAGGGCATGGAAGGAGGTGGCCTTTGAGGTCCCTTGCAGCCCAAACCAATCCATGACTGATTCACTTCACCCATCCCAGCCTCCCTTCCCCGTGTGGCTGCCTCCAGGAGCTTGGCTGTGCCACACACAAGCGATGGGGACAGCCCTTGCTCTGTCCCCAGCCCAGCGTGTCCCCCACGCTGGGTGCACCCTCCGGGGGTCCCACCTCCACGTAGCTGCCGTAGATGGTGCCGCGGCGCAGCACCAGCAGGTTGGCGTGGGCATCGTCGGCGCTGAGCCGCTCCTCGGCAAACGCCAGCAGCTTGGCCACGCAGGGCAGGTAGAGCAGGGCAGGCACACGGTACGTGACACCGTTGGATTCCTTCTCGAAGAGCACGGTCCGGGCAGGGAAGTGCCGGGAGCCCATGGCAGCTGCGGCAGAAGGATCTGGTGGGTTGATGAAGGGGGGGCAGACCGGCTGCCGGGCATGGCCAGGGGTGCTGGGTTGCCTGTGGTTTGGGGTTTAATTTGGTGGACTCGGGTCTGAGTAACCCCCTGGGAGCAGGGGCTGAGGGGCAGGGCTGGATGGAGAGGGGCTGAATGTGCCCTGGCAAATCACCACAGCTCAGAGGCGGGCCAGGACACAGGGTACCAGTGCGGAGGCTGACCTGGGGACCCCAAAATAAAATGAAATAAAATGGATTTGATCTTTAAGATGCTCTTCTGGGAAATCAAGGCCAGTGAGAAAAGGGCAGGGTGAGATCTGCAGCTCCATGCTCTCTTCCAGCGGGTGTTGGGAGGAAAGAGCCCACAGACAAGACCCCCAGACCAGCCCAGGCTCATCGTGAGAGCGTCAGGGAGTGTTTTGTCCTGTGCCTCTGGTGCCTCCAGTGCAAGGAACCCAGCTGACCTCTTGTTCCCCCTCCTATATGGGGGGAGCCCGAGGTGCACAGCACGGACAGTGGAGCTCCCAGCCAGGCTGTCCCTGTGGCAGTGGGTGGGGGATGTCCCCAAATGCCTTTCCTTCAGGGACAGGAGTGACACCACGCTCAGCTGTCCCCACCTTACATCTCCCTCCATTTCCCTGGAGATTATCACCCCAGAAGATGGGTATCCAGTCCAGGCTCATCTGGAGCAGCCACGACCCACTTTCCCCTGTGTTTTCATCAGGAGCTTTTGCTGCTTCAAGACCCCCCCGGAGAAAGTGAAGGCACTCACCGGCTCCTGCTCAGCTGGAGTGTCCCCTCTGTCCCTCGGCCCCACCGCGGGGTAACCCGGCTGTCGCCGTGGCCGGCTTTCTGCAGAGCTGTCGCCTCAGTGCTTCGCTGGCACCCCGTCCCCTCGCAGGGTCCCCCCTCCGATGGGTCACGGGGCTCCCACGGCGGCGGTGCCCGGGAAAAACCCCTGAGTCAGCAGTGGCGCTGCTGGTGCGGTGCCCGTGGCACAAAGCCGTCCTTATGGGCCCGGGCAGCGCCGGGGGCCCCGCGGCTGCCGGGCCACCTTGCTTGGACCCCCTGGCAGGGGAAGCAAGGGGATCCATGGGGTGGGGATTGCACCTCCTGCCTCAGTTTCCCTCCTCCTGCAGGCTGGGAGAGGCTAGACTTCCCTGTCCGGGTGCTCCAGCCCATGTTCATCACAGTCCACCCACCGTGAGCTCCCCAGTCTGGGGGCTCTGGTCCAGAGGGTCCCAGACCTCCCAGGACCCCCAACCTTCCGTGGACCCCCAGCCCTCCCAGCCTTCCTAGGATCCTGAGCCTTCTCAGGACCCCAGCCTTCCCCTGATCCCCAGTCCTTGCAGGATCCCCAGCATTCCCAGGATCACCAGCCCTATCAGGACCCCCTGCACCACAGAATCCCCAAACTTCCCAGGATCCCCAGCCCTCTCAGAATCCCCAGCCTTCCCAGGACCCCACCTACACACAGATCAGAAAAAAAGAAACTATCTTTATACCTATATTCCATCTCTGTCGCCAGTTTAGCTAAAAGGGCTTTACAAAATTCACATGGCAAGTCATGAATTAGAAGCTCCAAGGGGAAAACTGAGGCGGAGGCTGCAGAACTGCCTGGGAAGGGCCCCTGGGATGACTCAGGGTGACCACGTGTGGCTCCAGCAGCTCTGCCTGGCTGCTACAAATGCCTCCCAAGCCTTGGGTTAATTTTAGTGGTGATTCCTGTAGCAGGGAACCGTGAAAAGTGCTGTTAATCGGGGTTGTTCCTGCTGGACACCTGGGCTGGTTAACCCCTTCCTCAGCTGCTAAACACAGCCGAGGAAAACCCTGGCTCTGGTTCTCACCCCTCTCCCCCTGACAGCATCACTCCTGCTTCCTGGCTGGAGCTGCTGCCTCACAGCTTCACCCCCAGTGTGATGCTGCCAGCCAAGTGACCAAGTGACCCCAGATCCATCCTCCCCATCCCACCATCCAGGGCCCTGCTGCTGTGGCAGTGCCGGGAGGGTTTGCGAGGATGGCAGCACCAAGCCAAATGGATTTGTTGTCACCACTTGTCACCTGTTCCCAACACATCTGTCAGTGCCAACAGTGCGATATGTTTTAAAGGTGAGCCAGCAGCTCCTCCTGCTCCTGCTGGTCAGGGTGGCAGCAGGGACCTGCCCAAAGGGCAGGGTGGCAGCAGGGACCTGCCCTGCCCAAAGGGGAGGGTGGCAGCAGGGACCTGCCCTGCCCAAAGGGCAGGGTGGCAGCAGGGACCTGCCCAAAGCTGGGCCTCACTCCATCCCCTCCTAATCGGTGCTGGAGAGTTTGGCCAACACAGCAAAGGGAGCCCCAAAAAAGCCTCTGCTGATACAGGGTGTCAGGGATGCTGAGCTCAAGTGAACATCCATGCCCAGGGACCCTTGCCCGAGAGTGAGGGGCAAAACCACAAAACCTCCTCCTAGGGGAGCACCAACCTGTCCCATGTGGGACAGAGGCCCTGCACCTCATGACACATGTGAGAGGCACAGCTTACATGCCATTGGGCAAGGCAGCCAGCCTGCCTGGCTTTGGAGGATGCTCAGGACTGCCATCCCAAAGGCAGCCATGGCAGCATGTGGTGGTTATTCCTCACGGAATGTGGATGCTGCTGGATGGGACACCCACCATCTCTCCTGCTCCTTTGAGCACTGTGTCCCCTCATCACACTCCCCTCATTTCCCTCCCCGTCCCTTAAACCCCCCAAATCAGGACTTGCTTCAGTGAGCTGTGACCAGACTGGATGTAATGATGGATATCAAATAAAATCAAATGAAGGCAAATGATCACACTCATGGTTAATGATTAAGAGGCTGGAATGTCTGCAACAGCTGCAGCCAGCCTGGCTCTCTCCAGCTGGGAGCAGGCAGGAGGGATCCCCCAGGATCCAGCCAATGCAAAGCCTTTGGCCCAAGTCCCCAAAAAGGAACCAACCACCAACTTGGTGACCCCAAACAAAGCCCCCACTGCCTCCCCCTCATGCACAAGAGTCCAGTTGGTCAGTTATGTGTCAGACATGGGGTGATGCAAAGCGGTGGGAAGCCACAGCGGGTTGCTACATGTCCTAGTTGGGCACTGGGAGCTGCTTCTTCTCCTGGGGGCTGGTCCACAGCAATGGCAATCCCAGCGCTTTCCTCTTCTTGTGCGGGTGTTGGACAGAATAAAGGTAGGCCATGTACTGGAGCTCTGGCATGACCATTTTCTGACAGGTTCTCAGAGTCCTGTTGTCCAAGTCTTGTTTGAGGTTGTACCCCAGGATATTTGCAGCCCCTGACTGGAAAGGCAGGAGACCTTTGCTCCTGATATGATCCTTCCCCACTGCCTCCTGTTCTGAGAGACAAGTCTCCATGAGCTCCTTCTGTCTGGTCTGCAGGTGATCCACCTCCTTCTCCAGCACCTTGAGCCCTATGGTCTCCTCAATTCTCCTCCAGAAGCTCTGGTTGAAGTGCAGGTAGAGCTTCCAGTCAAGTGAACACCACGCTTTTATCCGCTCCTCGCTTTCTGGAGTCAATGTCTGGACAGTGTCGTAGCTTCTGGAATTGAGCTTGAAGTAAATCACATCATCCAGATCCCAGCACAAAGTATGCTTCAAGAGGATCATGGACTCATCAAAGTAGTCTGCTATCAAGATGAGGTGGAAGTTCTGCTCAATCTCCTCCAGGACGGCCTGGGTGTACTCTGTGTTATCCTCTGCATTGTTATCATAGCCAAAGTCAAACCACATGATATTCCTGGCGTAGATGTTTTGCCTGTAATCTGCTGGGTGGTAAAATTTTGTGGGTGATGCCAGGAACTCATTCACATCCTTGGAGCTCCCGAAGGCAGGGGCGTAGTGCTTATAGTAGATGTAGGAGGACTCCAGCAGAGTAATGGGGTTCCTCAGGATGGAGAAGTAGAAGGTGTTGGCTGCCATCACCTTTTGCACCTATTTGTGGGAGGAAGAAGAGGTTAGTCCTGCTGTCCCAACCAGGTTTCTCTGCAGGTGCCATGGCTCTTTCTTACCTCTGAGAGGTTAAACCGCAGGTGGTTGCACATGATGTTGTAATTTTGACCTATGGTTTCAAAGCCCTCCACAAAGCGGGCCAGGAAAGTCCTTGGGTATCCCAGGTGGAAGAGCTGGTCAGCAGGGAGGGCGACAGTGAGGTTGTACCTCTCTGCAAACCTGAACATGATGTTGAGCACGGTGCTGCTGGCCGTCTTGTGGGTCTTGAGGAACATGACGTTTGTCTTGGCATGGCACGGCGTGGGAGTGATTGGCAGCTCCTCATGGCTCTCTGAGATTCTGCAGGAAGGAGCCAGATGGGGCAAAGAGACTCTCCAGTGCTGCACCCCATCTCTGAGACCTGGCAAAGCCAAACCCAAGTGCTCCTCTGACACCACATCTGCAGCTGGTCCAAGGCTGCACTCAAACCAGCCCCAACCCTCCAGTGTAGGTGCCAGACAGCTTTCTCCTTCTCCAGATTCTCACTTACCAAAGACTTCAGCTCGATCCCCTTTTCTTTTCCCACACAGCTGACTTTGTCCCAAAGAGCTGTGCTTTGGCTTATTTGATTCCTTCCCCAAACACGGATCTAGGACCTAGTTTTGGACCGCCAACCTTCCAGCATTAGCCCAAGCCTCATGATAGATCAATCAGGTGTCAGAGGTCATGTCCCAGCTGCTCCATGCACACAAAGCTGTACAACCTTGCTTCTGCCTTGCTTACCTGTAATTCTTATTCTTCATATGCAAGAATCCCGAGAGGAAGCTAAATCCCAGGCAGAGGCCAAAAATTATGAGCCACCTGACATGCCTGGAAAAATAGAAGAGTTTCAGTGGATTTTTATCTGATAGTCCTTCCCCAAACCACCACATTTCACATCTTGTCCTTGGGGACTTTAATCACCAGGAGCACAGTTTTACATCTCAGTGGTGGCAGCCACCTTTGGCTTTTGAGCTGTGTCAGCAGCTCTGACGTTAGAGGCATCACAGTGAGAAATTGTATTTTCACTGTTATTTTCCTAATTTTGGCCTTTGGCAAGACACTGTGTGCTTTGGGCAGAGCCTAAGCTCTTCCCACAGCCTCCTGCTCTGCTTGGCTGCCTTTTGTTTTGCTTTTCTTTTGGTTTTCTGGGCTTTAGAGCTTATTCACTATTCAAACTCCTAGATTATTCACTAGAAAACGAGCCCTTTGTAGGGGTATAAAGACTTCCCTGGTGAGAAACCTGAGCGGCTCCTGTAATCACATCACTGGAGAAGATGGGAATCGGCACAAAAAAACACTAAACTGAGGTTCTTTTTCAATATAAATAAGATTTTTCAAGACAGAAAATCAAATAGCCCAACAGCACCTTTAATGGATTAATTATACCCCACTTTCAAATGGGAGGGCTGGATAATGATGAGGGGAGGCTTCCAGCACGAATTAAGCAACCACCATATATCAAGGTGTCCCTACCCATGGCAGGGGGTTGGAATGGGATGGTTTCTAACATCTCTGCCAACTCAAACCATCCTTTGGTACCATGATCATCACCAGTGCACTCCAGCTGGGACACAGGGAGGATCTTTTGAAGGTTTGATGCACACCTAAAAGGAATTTTTCACCACCAAGTTTGATCTGACTTCTCTCATCCTAGAAGCTTTTAAAACTCTGTGTGAATTTCATGTTTTCAGACATGCCCAAAATGTAGCAGATCTGGCTCAGGCTTTACACTAGTTTGAGAAGATAGAATCCCAATTTACAGCATGGTATGGTCACACTCGTGGTTTCCACTCTTCAAAGGCAGCAGGCAAGCCTTCCTCCAAGAGCCCTTCCCAAAGCCAGGGAAGAGCCTCAGCCATAGCTGGTACCAGCGTCTGACAGGAATTCACAGCACAGCTTCTGCACAAAGAGCTTCAAGACAGAGCTGCAGGCAAGACCTCATCAGGATTTCCAAATCTTCTGGTCCCAGGCCTGTTAGGGGGATGGGAGTGGAACAATCCCCTATCCTTGGAGATGAGATAGGAGAAGAAAGGCAGAGGAGCCCATGGGCAGCAAGCAGGCCACATGCAGGCCCTGCCAATCTTCTTGGTCTTTCATTTAAACAGAAGCTGCTGTCGGTGTGATGGTTTTCCAAAGCATGTCACCCTGCCTGCCTGGCGTGCCCTCCTAAGATGACATCCTCCTGCTGCACCTTTTCTGATGAGTTTATCGGGTGCAGTAACAGTCCATTTATTTCTGTAGGTAGTGTCCCCAAAATGGCAACTCTGAGTGATGTTTTATCATCAAACAAATCACATATACCCCAAACCATCCCAAAGGCAGATCCAGATCACAATATGCTCTAGAAGAACTATTAATCCCTTCTGCTGCAAGACAGGCTCTGTAGACCTCTATACCTTATCACCTCAAGGAATCCCACAATATTTTAATACTTGTTTACTTAAATAAAGCATTACACAGTGCCATTCTGCCTCCAAATATTCAGACACATTCAGTACACTGAGTTTATCTCCAGCCTAACTGAATTCTCCTTGTAGACCTATTTTGTCTGGATGTGGCCCAAACCAAACAACAGCTGGATTTTGTCCCCGGAGACACAGGGAGGAATAAAGGTTTGAATTATCTAGGCCAAAACTATGGCTACTTCCCAGAATGGCCATTTTTAAGGAGCAAGAGTGACTGATCTCTGCAGCACATGGTCCATGGAGGTGCCAGTCCCCACGCAGAAATGGGCAGGCTTCTTGTCCAAGGGGTGACAAACAATGAATTATCATGGCATGGTGCTTGTTCCTGGGATGGATGGATGGATGGATGGATGGATGGATGGATGGATGGATGGATGGATGGAAACAGTTCTCTGAAGAACACCTGAGGGAGCTGGGATTGTTTAGCCTGGAAAAAGGGAGGCTCAGGGGAGACTTTATCACTCTCTACGACTACATGAAAGGTGGCTGTAGCCAGGTGGGGGTCGGTCTCTTCTCCCAGGTAACCACTGACAGAACGACAAGACACAGTCTTAAGCTACACCAGGAGAAGTTTAGGTTAGACATCAGGAAAAAATTCTTCACTGAGTGATTGGGCACTGGAATTGTCTGCCCAGGGAGGTGGTGGAGTCACCATCCTAGGACATGTTTAAAAAAAGATTAGATTTGGCACTCAGTGGATTTGGTCCAGTTGATGAGATGGTAGGGCACAGGTCAGACTTGATGATCTTAAAGGTCTTTCCAACCTAGTTCATTCTGTGATTCTGTGAAAGGTATCTGCCTTCCAGCTCAGGGAGCAAGCAGGGAGCGAGGACATGGAGGGAACTCTGCTGCACCTCAGCCCAGCAATGGTGAGCAAGGAAGGTGTCCAGGGGAAGCGCCGAGGGCAGGGATCATGGAAATCCCCAGGGAGGAGGGTGGGAAAAGGGAGACCAGAGGGATGAGAGGAGGGTTGCAGGTACACAGGGTGCAGGTCAGTACAGTCATGGAGTCCTGTGCCTGACCACTGCAGGGGGTCCTGTCCCCATCACCCCTGGCCTTCGCCACCCACAGTTGCACCCACGGGGCTGTCACTGGCTTCAGTGTGACATCCCCACACACACAGTGGGAATAAGGTGGCTGAATAAACAAACGTCTCATGGAGCAATCTGATGGCAACTTTCCCTCCTCTTACAACAAGCTTCCATAATTTCTGCAGATGTTCTGCTTGGAAAAAATGAGCTCTTGAAATGTTTCAGGGTTTTTCCTGATAGAAAGCATGTAGGACTTTACCTAGAGCATACACTCTCTGTTTTGAACACAGTGTGACTGCTCTCACAGAAAACAGCACAGGGACAGCGTGGGATTTACTACCAGACCTTGCTTCCAGTACTCATTCCAGAGTGAGTAAGACATGACAACACCTTGAAAGTCTGCAGAGAACAACAATTACATTTCAGGCTCTCTATGCTTCAAATACATGTCAGTTTTAAATACTTGAAAATTATGAGAATATCAAGAAGCATTTGGACAATGCTCTCAGGCACTTGGTGTGATATTTGGGGTTGTCCTGTGCAGGACCAGGAGTTGCACTCAATGATCACTGTGGATCCCTTCCAGCTCAGAATATCCTAATTCTACGAGTGCAAACCTGCACTGGGGTTTCACCCCTGTGTGGCCCCCACAACCCTGGCAAGCCTCTGACCTGAACAGCATCACAGAATTGTTTAGGGTGGAAAAGACCTCTAAGATCTGGCAAAGCAAAGCTCAAGAGAAAAAGCCCCAACTCGAATGTTGTGCTGAAGTTACCTGAATGACCCTGGGAGCCCTTTGAGAAGCACTTGGGAGCTGACTGCTAAGACACAAAATTCTAAGAAGCCAAAAAACCAACAGAGCACTCGGCAGGGCTGGTGCCAAATGCTCCACTTGACTTTCCAGTCCGTGCTGTGCCATCTCCCATCTGGGAAGAAAACATGGAAAACTCCTTCTCTTAGAGGTGCAGCTATGGATGCTTTAAGGCTTGGGACCCCCTTCTTGTTCCTTTGGCTTAAGCTGAAAATAACAGACCTCTACATCAAACTAACAAGGTTCTTTTAAATTAAAATACCTGGAACACAGGCAAGAAATATTAATGGCAAAATTAATCCCTTCCCTGGAGCAAACTGTAACTAACTCTATAGGTTATTAACAACTTCCAGGGATTACTTGAACCAGACCTTCCTGCAAAGCAAGTTTTACCTTGGCACCCTGAGCACTCAGCTCCCCTCTGCCCTTACCTTGGAGTGGACCCAGGGCTTTTCATGCTGCTGCAAGCTGGGAAATATCTCCTTTGCGTATCGACTCCAGTACCTGTTTGTCTCCTCCAGCTCTTAGCGGCTGCGTCTCTATTTCTAGCATCCCTTCACTGCTATAACTGGCTGGGATAGGTGAGGACAAAGGTGAGGACAAAGGGAGGGGCTAGGTGTTCCCCAGAAGTGGGTGGGAGTTAATTAATAAGCCATGAAAAACACTGGTATGGCAGGACATCAACACGGGCATAAAGAGCTGCCTCAGGACACGGTGTTCGCGGCAGCTTTGCCGGGAAGGAAAGGTTTAACAGGGATTCCTTAGTGGGGATCTCTTTCTCTCGTGGCTGCAGGAGGGAGGTGCCGGGGGCTCACAGCAAGATCCAGGCAGGGGGCTGGTGGAGGGCACTGCACTTTCATCACCCTGCACAACATCACATCACTGGGGGCCACAGTCAGTGCCTGCTGTCCCTTTTCTCTGCTTCCTGCCTGGTGGGTAAGGACGGTAATTCCCTGCCAGATACATTTGGCAAGAGCAAATTAGGGATAAAACAAGAACGGTGTTCACCTACAGAAAATTCCTCTTAAAACATTTAGACTTCAAACTTTTTGGTAAAAATGCAATTATTGTAACTGGAGGTTAAGAGCTTAAGAGACTTGGCTGTATCTGGGCCATGGGAGGGAGAACTCTTGTCCCTAAACTGTCATTATTTTATGCTTTGTCTCTGGTGTTATTAACAACTGTTACAACTTGTATTATGCAGGAAGTTAGATACCACCGAGGCTGCTGTACACCAGCACTTCACAAACTGCATTTGATGGTTGCACTTTGCCCTGGGAGAGCAGAATTTGTCCTGCAGGTCTGGAGGTGGGGTCATGTCCCCACACCCCATGCTGGGATGAAGGCAATGCTCTCCTCATTTAGGCAATAAAAAGTGTACCCAAATCTCCCAGCCTGGATTAGGGGGGAGGTGTTGCTTTCCATCTTTTATGGCCATGCCATGTTCAATGCACCTTCTGGTGGTCCCCTTTCCCTCTCCACACACAGTGTGACCTTTCTAAACCTTGTATGCTGTTGGTTCAACACACCCCACCAACAGCCAAATCCTTAGCACTCTGGGATCCTTCATCTACATTGCTACATTTCCAGAGCACCCAAATACACAGCATTTCTTTCTAAATCACAGCTTTCCCAGACCAGCCCCAACCCCAGTGCTTACCAAGATGCAGAGATTAGCAAGGTGTAGGGTTGCTTTCCTTGAGCTTCTTGGTAGAACCAGAGTCAATGTGCTCTTTTATGGAGAATTTCTAGGGTTACTCTTGGCATAGCACCAGCAGCTGCTGGCAGGGGGGCCATGTTTCAGTGACCTCTTTCTCCTGTTACATTACACACGTCAGCTGTGCCATTTCTCGCTCAGGACCTGGTGGAGCCCACAGATCACAAAAGACCATTTTTTACACTTTTACAATTGATTCATTGCTCTCTCTTGAGGTGTTGTACAGGAATTGTCAGCTTTGGTTACACCAAAAAAAAAAATGGTGCCAGGCAGTAATACTTGTCTTCACATGGGGGTGGGCTGCCCGGAGACAGGGTCAGGAAAAGTCAACCAGGTGATGCAGGATTAGTGAGCTGGGGCGGGGTTCTGGATTCATCACTCCATCCTGCCTCTGCTTCCTGTTGGGGGTCAGTCCCTGGGGGAGGTCAGCCCCATGCAGCGGGATGGGGAGGATCAGAAGGGTGGAAGTGTAAAAACTTGTGTGTTGTGATCAAGGCAGCTTAACAGGTAAAGCAAAACCTGCACATGCAAGCAAAGCAACAGGAATTCATTCCCTGCTTCCCACTGCAGGCAGGTGTTCAGCCATCCCCAGGAAAGCTGGGCTCCATCACACGTAACGGTGACTCGGCAACACCGCCCTTCCTCCTTCTTCCCCAGCTTTTATTGCTGAGCTCAGTGTCCTACAGTGTGGGAGATCTGTGGTCAGCCAGGGCTGGCTGTGTCCCCTCCCAGCTCCTTGCACACCCCAGCCCCTCGGGGGTGGGGCAGAGTGAGGAGCAGAAAAGACCTTGATGCTGTGCAAGCACCACTCAGCAACAGCTACAACATTCCTGTGCTTCCATCGCTGATCCAAACACAGATCCAGAACAGCTACTGTGAACAAAATTAACTCTATCCCAGCCATAAACCACTACAGAGAGAGACAAAACCAGCAGAGCCAAGTGCTTCCTCACCATGCCACAAGACCACTGGTTTTAAGTGTGGAGTATCCACAACATTCTAATATTTAAGTCTGTCTCGGAAAAAATAGAATTTTGGACAAGAAACGCCTGTCACAACGATTCTTTCTGAAGAAACACACATACGTACCCACCCTGTCTCTCCCTCCTATAAACAACAATGTACCACTATGTGAAAGCATCACTGAGAAGGTCTATGAAAGACATTATAAAATACCCCTACACTAACTGCTCCCTTGTAGTCCCTCAGAGAACTGCTCTATTGTTTAGTGAAACAGTAAAACTTACATGGAGCTTTAGGATCTTCACATGTCAGGAGGATGGTTAAATGGAGCTGTGCCTGAATCTCCCCAGCCACAGCATGGGGTTGTGTGTCTCCCTCCCTAGCACCCTCTCCATACATAGCTGAAAAAGAGGAGTATGGAAAGTTCTGCTTTCCAAAAAGAGCCTTTCATGTGGAAAGCCTGTATTTTAAACAGTGATGGTCAGTAGTTTAGGGGGAAAAGGAGAAAGAATGGTGTAGGAAAAGGGCAGAAAATACAAACAGCTTGATCTGGAAAGAATAAACTGCATCAGCCTATCCTGGCAGAAAGCAAATCCTGCATATTTATTCTCCAACAAAATCATGGACTTCCCGTATTTTTGCATCACCCCACACCCAAGCAGCACAGGCTGTGTTGCACGGGCTGTCTTCTCTTTTCACAGAGCCACAGAATTCCAGAACCACTTGGGTTGGAAGAGACCTCCAGAACCACTGAGTTCAGCCTTTGACCAAACCCACCTTGTCAACCAGACCAGAGCACTGAGTGCCACATCCACACACTCCTCAGACACCTCCAGGGATGGGGACTCTATCACCTCCCTAGGCAGCCCCTTCCAACGCTTGACCACTGTTTCTATGATGAAATTCTTCCTTTTTGCTAATGATGGCATTGCTCATTTCACTTCACCCCAGCAGAGGATGATCAGCTCCTCTCTGACTGGTCCTGAGGAATGAAGGGAGAGGTGGGGAGTGCACCATAGTGGAGACAAAGAGTTGAATGGACAGTACTGGAGGGCAGGACTAGATACTGGCAGGCCATGTAACATATGGAGGTATTTCTGTCAAAAGCATCCATGTGGCCAAGCTGAGAGAGGTGTAACCTCAGAACTGTATTGAGAAGAGTGCTGCAACACGGTGCTGAACACAAGCCAGCATCCTTAGTGCAATCTGACAGCATGCAGCCTTGTAGAGATTGTGTTCTACCTTAGAAGAAAACACTCTTTAGGATGGTTTTTCTTCAAAGAACAAGGCTCTGGATGGAACATTTATTTCACTGCTCTTTGGAAGAGCCAAAGTCATGGAAAAGCAGGTAGTGGAGAAGATGGCTACTGCATAAGACACCACCTTTCCTACTCTCATGACATCCAGTAAGGCTTCCCAAACCAGTACCCCTGAGTAAAAACCATCCATTGGTACCCTCTGAGCACAGCCTCTGAGCCAGCTTATTACCTGTCTCGCAGCCCACCCAGGTGGTCCAGGAGAATCACAGAGTCACAAGATGGTTTGGGTTGGAAGCTCAACTTGTTCCAATCCTCCTGCCATGGGCAGGGGACACCTTCCACTACACCAGGCTACTCAAATCCTTGTCCAGCCTGGAGAAGATTGTGGGAAAGAGTGTCAATGGCTTTGCTGACATCCACTGCTCTCCCCATGTTGACAGAAAACACTCTTTTATTGTAAAAGGCTGTCAGATTAGTGACACTATTTACCTTTGGCAAATCTCCTGGCTCTTCCTAATCATCACCTGCTTCATTTGCATACCACAGAGCCTGAGTTAAGAGTGATATGTATCAGTAAATACGGATATGACCAGGAAGCACCAAGTAAACCAGAAGATGAATGACTCACAGCCCTCTGTAGCAGAACGGTGACAATGTGGTTTTGTACAACAAACTATAAATTACGATCTCTTATCTCCAAACAGACTGTAGGAAATAAAACCAAACCCCAAAACCAACAATGTTAGAATAGAAAAGTTCAGCTGGAAGGAACTTACGACTGTCATCTGGTTCAACTGCCGGATCAGTTCAGGGCTTCCCTAAAATTACGCCATCGTCCAAAAGCCTCTTTAAGCACTGACAGTCTGGGGCATCAACCACCTCTCCAGGAAGCCTGGTGCAGTATTTGATTATATGCTTTGTCAAGAAACACTTCCTAACGTCCAGCTTGAACCTCCCCAGGCACTGCTTTGAGCCATTCCCATGAGATCAGCACTTCCCTCTCCATGCCCCCTCCTCAGGAAGCTGCAGAGGGAATAATGTTGTCCCTCAGCCTCCTTCTCTTCAAACCGGACAAACCCAGAGCCCTCAGCCTCCTGCCAGGACACGCCTTCCAGCCCTGGCACCAGCGTGGCTGTCCTCATCTGGACACACTCGAGTACCTTCCCACCATCTTTAATGCTGGAGCACTCTGGGTGAGGCTGCAGCAGTGCTGAGCACAGCTGGACCATCCCCTGTCCTGGCCCGCTGGCCACGCTGTGTCAGATGCCCCCAGGATGCCATTTGCCCTCCTGGCAGTGGTTCCTACTGAGCTGCTGCCAGCCAGCAGCCCCAGATCCTCTCTGCAGGGCTGCTCCCCAGCCACTCCTCTCCCAGCTTACACTCATGCTCGCCATTGCTCCGCCTTGGGCCCAGAACCCAGCACTTGGACTTAGTAATTCCATGCCACTGGCAATTGATTGCCTGATGGTGCATCTTTCCAGATCCCTCTGCAAGGCCTGGTGGTGCTCCAGAGAGCCCACAGCACTCCTAGAATAGAATCACAGAGTGGTTTGAGTTGGAAGGGACCCTAAAGTCCATCTCATTCCACTCCTCTGCTATGGGCAGGGACACCTTCCATTAGACCAGGCTGCTCCAAGCCCCATCCTTTTGGATTATCACTCAGCATTATCCCACATATTGTCCAACCAGGTTGGGAGGGATAATTTTACACCTCTCTGTGAACGCAAATCATGATTTGCTGTGAAGGACAGACTGGAAGTCAAGGAAGCAAGGAAACACTGGCATGCCTAGAGCCTGCCGCTGGCCAGGCACTTGTCCTGGGACCCCCTTCCTCAGCCTGGCTGCTGGTATTTCTCCTCTAGTTGATAAAATCCAGAGGCTGGGTCTCCACCACCCTCTTTTCTCTCGCTAGTCCTTCCAGCACTGCAAACCTGTACATGGGACAACACTGATGCCTATTTGGGACAGCCTGGAGGTGGCATCACTAAAGAGGCCATAACCAGACGCTGTTGTGGGCTTTGGGACAAGTGTATTACATAAAACAAGAGAGGAAGAGCAACACCTTCACTTGGAAGATTTGCATCCACAGGTTCTCCCCATGCTTCACTTGCACACCCCAAGAGAGAAAATGCTTCCTTTGGCAGCTCTCACTGATAAATCAAAGCAAACCTAAGGGGAAAGAGAGCTGGAATACTCATACACACACAATATCTCCATGTTTGGTTTCAATATTCAGACTAAATAGGAAACCCAACAGTGTGTTCCTCAGCAAGAGCAGGCACCCCTGAAAAGAGCAACCACGTTCCTCTACTTGTTCCATCCCACTAAAGAAATCAAACACAGAGCACTCCACGTGCTTGCTGCTCCACCAGTGTGTTTATGGCTAAAGTGCAGGTACAGAGCTGCAGCTGCGCTGCTCTGCTGGCTCGTCAGCACGTGCTGCTCTCAGGAGTTGAGGGCAGTGTCTTGTAGGGGTTGAGGATGCCTTTGGGGTCCAGCATGGCTTTGAACTGCTGCATGAGCACGACTGCCTCGCTGGGTTTGCTGTACTGAATAAACTGCTTCTTCTTGAAGCCCAGCCCGTGCTCTGCACTGATGCTCCCATTGCATCTTGCAGTCCACTCATACACAAAGGGCTCAATGGCATCCAGCAGGGAATGGCTGTAGGACTCCGCTGTGATATTCAAGTGCAAGTTCCCATCTCCTGGAAGAAAATAATGCATAGGTGAGTCTGGGAGAAAAACTTGGTGGCTCTGCAATGGATACTCATTCCTGGCTCCTCCACATACTCAAACAACAAGGCCTTTGTCTGCAAACTGTGCAAAAAGGACAAGCTCACTGTCCTACAAATGTCAGCCTCTCCGTGCACAAACAAGTCAAATAGGATCTTTGCTATTCCACGCTCCCAGTGCAATATTTGAGGAAGGGTTCCAAGTTAAGCTACTTTCAAACTCTGACTTTTGTGATTTTACAATTCCCACTGTGCTGCATTAGTGATTGTGCCACCATCGTGATGCCATGAAAAAGACTTCCCCAATGGCATTTCATAATGATCATTAGATTTTAACATGGCCCTTCATTACTTTTTTTCTCCCTATTGTGTTTGTGCAATGTTCTAAATGCACTTTGGCACCATGTCAACAGCAACAAAGAAAGCAGAACAATTTCTCCTTTTGCCACTGCATGTGATGGTATTTGATTAAACACAGAGTTGCTGGGTACTCCGAAAGACAAAACACACAAAGATAAATACAACTTACTCATCCTCCTCCCTCCGGAACCTCTTCCTGCATCCTAGCAAACGCTCACAGCACACAGCTTAGTCCTCAAAACCAAGAGCTACCACAGGGAGTCTTTGTTATGCAATGTGTCTTTCAAATGATCCCTAATGAAGCATGCTCAAGAGTGTTCCCTGGTGTTTTTGTAACAGAAGAGCTTGGCTAAGCGACCAATTTACCTGCTTGTAAAATCAGATTAGTTCCCCAGTACGCTGACAATCTATCTGCCTTTCTGTGCATTATCATTATCACTCTCTGTTGGAGGGTTAATGGCTCACAAAAAATTGATTTCCAGTATGGTTAATCACTTCGGACAAGAAAATGGTTATCTGCCAAATGTGTCTTAAGTACTTTAATCAAACTGACGGTCCAGTTGAACAAATTACCTTTTTTAATAGAAAGTACACAGCAAGAAGATACAGATGACCAGTTCCATGGCTCACTGGCCAGTAACCTGCCATCAGTGTATGGAAAACAGTCTGAAAGCAGTGAAATTCAAACACAAAGATCCTGAGGCACCCTCCTCTTCCACAGCCCTCAATTTTAGCCTCTCACTAATTGCTGCACAGCGAAACCTGCAGCACAAAAGGGCCTTCACCTCCTTTCCCAGCACCCCCACTTACCCAAGTGGCCGTAGCCCACCACATTTTTGGCATTCTGGCCCAGCCGAGCCCTCGTATCAGTCACGAGGTCATAGAGCTTTCCCACAGGCAGAGAGATGTCGTACTTGTAGACATAACCATCATGAGTGAGAGCCTCTGTGATCCTCTCCCGCAGGCTCCACAGCACCTGAGGAATCAAGGATCACAAAAGTCCATATAAACCAAGTAGCTCTTGGGTTCCATGTGCATAACAAACATCAGCCTGAACACTTCCCTATAAAAAATACAAATCCACATCAAAGAGATTTGTGGAAGAAGAAACATCAACTTGCCTTCATTTTCTTATCGTCTGTTGCTACAGTTCCATCAGCGACCAAACCAGAAGCCATGGCCTGTTCTAGGAAGTTGTTCAATTTTTGTTCATCATGAGTTGAGTTGGAGCCCGAAGTTTCAATCAGAACATAAAAAGGGCTGTCTGAGAATGAGGGAGAACAAAGTAAGTAAATACCCTGGGGCAAAACAGGAATTTAGGGCACGTTTTGGAGCCTTCCCCACATGTTATGTGCCCAGACTCTCTGGTGCCAGAGAAGGCAGCCTTTTATCTGTAGGGCACTTCACTGACAGGCTATATCTCCTATTTAGAAACCACTTTTCAGAAGTAAAAAGTCCCATCTCTAAAGATAAAAGGCGTTTGGAATGGATATACTAGATGCAAAAACTATGAGAGATGCCAACACAATCACTGACCTTTAAAAAGTCAACTTATTTTAAAATGAGTCACTTTTTCGAAGTGTTTAAAACTAGTCTAAAAATCCCCAAGCAGTACAATGACCCTTTTCTATAGTGTCAATGCAACTGGTACCTGTCACTGGGCAGGACAGCTTGAGATGTCTCTCAACCAATTCCATGCACTTCTCATCCATGAACTCATAGGCAGACAGGATCTCACCCAGCATGGCTCTGCAGGTTGTGAATGTTTCCAGAACCTTAGCAAAACTCTGACAACCTTCAGACAGAGCACAGAGAGCAATCAGGACCAAAAAACAGACACTGTCCCAAGCCCTTTTGGAGGTTTTTGAGAATAAAAAAAAGTCTCACTGAAGGCTCCCCACAAACAACTCTGGGCCTGCTGAGGGACACCCAGAAGCAGCTTTTAAGCAGCTGTGCCTGGCCACGTACTCTGCTGATCCAGAGCGTGACCTGCAGACATGACTCCTCATCCTTGCCTTGTCACCTTGTCACTCACCTGGTGACCCCTGGATGGTGGCTGCCTCTGCCTACTGTCACAGTCTTGCCCTACTCACCTCTTGAGCCTGTCAGACCAGGCCCTTATCAGTGAGAGGACTGTCCAGCCTGCCTCCTCACCCTGCTAAGCTCCTGGCTCAACTTTCCTTACAGAACAACCTGCCCTTGCAGGTATTTCAACAGATATTAAATACCTCCTGCCATGGGCAGGGGCAGAGCCCTACACTATTTCCCAGAAACCAGCTGAAGATGGCAATGCAGCTCAGCAGGCTGAGCAGTGCTTTCTCCTCTCCATCCCTACTCCCAGCCCCTGAATTCAGGTGTGAAATCATTAATAACAGCTTCTACCTAGGAATGCCAGATTCACAGCCTTCGGCTTCTGAGGACAGAGTATGGAGACAGCAGTGATAACTCCCAAGGTGCCCTCAGATCCGATGAAGAGCTGTTTCAGGTCATAGCCCGTGTTATCTTTGCGCAGAGAGGTCAGACAGTCCAGAGCTGAGCCATCAGCCAGCACCTGTGGGAACACAGGGCCCCAGTCAGAGCACCTGGGTAGGAATTTGCTGTCATGAACCTGCCTATGACCAGGCTGATGGGAAGTGTCACCCACCCTGAGCACGGGGACACTGCTGCAGCCCATTCCCGCACTGCTCCTCCATTCCTAGCTCTTCCCCCCCCTCTACATCCCATTTGGGTAGGATAGAGTAGATATTCCCCCTCTACTTTACTCCTTCCATCAGGGCAAGTAATAACAGAAGATCCAGTTTGCTCTGCTTTTCTTACTAGTGGTGGAGAACACCAGCCATTCTTTGCAGCCCTAGCTCCTGTTATCCAGCAGAAACAAGGAAAGCTGCTTGAAACAGTGAACAGAAGTTAAGCAGAATGAAGCAAACACTTCTGTCACTTGAGCCTTAAATCAAGGCTGAGTATCTCCAAGACAGGTTATTAAAAGGTATTTTGACACTAGAGCCAAACTGACCTGAGACAAATGCTCTCCCTTCTAAGCCTACACAATAAAACCAAGCCACACTTTTGTTCCCTACCCAATTTTTTCCCATTAATGCTTTGCTCCCCAGCCCTGAAACCTTTTAGAACCCCTAATCCAGCCTTTACACCCCAAGGCACTCAGCTGTAGGACAGGAGCAGCTGAGAACAGCAGAGACACAGCCAGCAGCCAAATGAACCCAAAGCAGATAGCTCTGTTATGGGGTGGGCTTTAAACCTTAAGATGATCTTTAAGGTCCCGTCCAACACAAACCACTTTGTGTTCCTATGATTCTATTAAAATCTGAGTGAGCAGCCACCAGAAGAGACTGATGCAGGATGGATTTAGCAGACTGTTCCAGAGACCCACTGCTCAGAGGAACCAACTCCATGCAGACAACCTGGGATCTCCCAATCTCACCCTACCTTCTTTTCACTTGTCTCGATTAGAAAACCAACTAACACCACCTCTGTCAGCAAGCACAGAGGTGGAAGCTGGAAACTGCAGCAGCAATAACATGCTACACGCATGAAGACATGTGCTGACCCTTCTCAAAAGAGTCCAACAAGGAGAAGTTAAGAGTGGAAGCCTGGAGAGGAATTTTTTTGCCCGCTGGATAGTTAGAAGAGCAGGAAGCAGTAAGAAGCAGAGGATTAAACAGAGAAGGGAAGTGCCAAGTACTCGCCTTACCACTTCCAGGCCCAGCACTGTCCCTCGCAGAGAGCCATATCTCAAGAGCCGCAAGCCCCCAGCGTTGGTGGCCACATTCCCCCCGATGTGACAGCTGCCTTTGGCTCCCAGGTCGAGTGGCATGATAAACCCCTGCTCCTCCAAGTACTCATTGAGTCTCTCCAAGACACAGCCTGCTTGGCACACAAGGATTCCTGGAACAGAAACGCCCTGCTACAAGCTGATGGCTGAGAAGAAGGTGCCTCCTCAAGAAGCAGGAGCACTATGAGTAGATGCAGCCACCTCTTCCTCCAAAACTTCCTGGGATTCAGCTTAAATGCACAAGGAGTCTGTGCATGCTTCAGAGAACTGTCCCCTCCTCAAGCCTTGGGGAGCTTTGCATTGCCTTAACATCTGCTCACCCCCAGCTCTGGGCTGGTAAAACACTATCACATTAAGTGTGCCTGTGCCTGTTTTTCTTTCTCTCTGAACAAAGATACTCACACCAGCCTGACCCCTAACTCCCCAAGCCCAAACAAACCTCCTTATGATGCTGCTGGGATGAACCCTGCTGATCCTGCTGTTATCTGTTCCTAGGAAAATGCCTGGTTTGGGGCCTGGGGCTCATTTCTGTACCTCACATCTCTGGAATATTTACCAGACACCTTGTCAAAGCTGATGATCTGGTTCATGAGAGCAGTGGAGAGAATGATCTCATCAAAGACAGGAACGCTGCCCCCAACGAGGCCCGTGTTACCCCCTTGAGGGTTCACCGCCAGGTTCCTCTCATGGCAGTACCTGGAAGGAAAAAAGGTTCTTAATTTTTATGCATTTTAAGGGCAGAATCAGTCTGTCAGAGAAATTTCACCTCTACATGAATGTCTACTGTTGTGACAGTGCTCCTTAAAATTAAGCAGCATTTCACCTAAAGATTAAACTGATGCAAGAAGACAGTTTCAATGACAAAGTGAAAAAGTGCAACTCCTGCCTGAACTCAGCCCACTGCTGAGCATAGAACCAACACTTGGGGTTAGCACCATCTGTAGCTACACACCTGGCACACAACATCTGCCTGGAAGGCACTGCTTATGTTTCTACAGAAGCTGTTTGTGCAGCAGTCGGTGTTAACAGCTTGGCCTCCTCAGTGGGCTCTGACAGCCAGCCTCTGGCAGTGGTTTCAGACATCACTGCCCTCCTCCTCCTCCCCTCAAAAAATTAATGCCCTGTAGGCAACAAAATGCACATCTGTGCCTCAGCTGCTCCACCTGCCACATCCCTGCCAAGCACCATCCACCACATCCTCCCTGAGCTCACAGCAGCTCTTGCACAAGGCATGGCACAGAGCCCCAAAGCACCAGAGGCCCTTCAGAAGCCCAGCCTGCCTTTCCTGTGCTCTGCATCCCTGTTTTAACAGAGCCAGGAGCAGGCTCCTGCAGCTTTCAGTTCCTCAGCCAAACAGTGATCTGGCACAGTACTGCCCGTCCATAGCTGTGCTCACACCAGTGAACCACAGGATGTGGATAAAACAGATCCTCAAACTGCCCAGTTCTGCCCTAACCTTCTTTACCTTTTCAAACAGACCCTCCTGAATCCTTCACACAACTTCCCCTCTCTGAGCACCTGTACAACAGCTAATTTTAGCTATTTATCAGACCAGAAAAGTCATGAAGAAAACTGCCTCAGCAACTCCAATGCTCATGGAATTGGTATCTGAACACCTGCAAGTTCCCTTCACCTGCCAGATCCTCCCCGACAACCCAAGTCTCCTCAGCACCAAGCCCAGCAGAAAAGGCACATGTTACCTGAGAACCTGAGACACCTCTGCTGTCGTCTGTGGCTTCAACACCAGTTGGCTGCAGCCTGCAATGAAAGCAAGGGACTCTCAAGGCAAGCTGTGGCTCTGCAGAGGTCAGAAAGAAACAAGTGGGAAAGGATGAGGTGGGAAATAACAATGCTCCCTCCACTGTTAGGCAGTTCAACCACTTTGACAACAAACATTTCAACAGCAGCCTTTCTCTTAAAGCCCTGTAAAACCTTTGCATATATAGGCAGACTTGGCTGCCACTGGTGGCAAAGGGAAATGGTTTAAATTCTCATTAAATCTTTGACAGAAGCAAAAGAGAATTCACAATGCTTGAGTTAGAATCACAGGATGATCTGGGCTGGGAGGGACCTAAAAGTCCATTTCATTCCATGGGCAGGGACACATTCTACCAGCCTAGGTTGCTCCAAGCCCCGTTCAACTTGGCCTTGGACACTTTCGGGATCCAGGGGCAGCCACAGCTTCTCTGGGCACTCTGTGCCAGGGCCTCCCCACCCTCACCGGGAACAATTTATTCCCAATATCCCATCTAACGCTGTCCTCTGGCAGTGGAAAGCCATTCCCTCTTGTCCTGCCCCTTCAGGCCTGCATAAAAAGTCCCTCTCCCTCCTTTTTATAGGCCCCCTTAAGGTACTGGAAGGCCACAGCTGGAGCTGCGTTAGGAAAGAGTTAGGTTGAATATCAGGAAAAGGTTCTTTCCCCAGAGGGTGCTGGGCACTGCCCAGGCTCCCCAGGGAATGGGCAGGGCCCCGAGGCTGCCAGAGCTCCAGGAACGTTTGGACAGCGCTACCAGGGATGCCCAGGGTGCGGTTGTTGGGGGGTCTGTGCAGGGCCAGGCGTTGGATTCAACAATCCTCATGGATCCCTTGCAACTCAAGATATGCCACGATCTGTAAAGATACGATCAGCCATAAACAAAGATGAGATCTCTTTTGGCAAACTGCTTGTTCTGGTAATTACCACAGGCAGGCAGGAGGTTTCACCAACCGAGCCAATCAACCAGCTCGCTTACCTCGCACCGATTTCAGCCAGTCCACGTTATACGGCTCGACCTCCTCGCCGGTGAGGACCCTGCCGGGCATGAGGCGCTCGAAGAAGGCCACATCGCCGTCCGCCAGGCGGCCGAACGGGAGCCGCCGCACCGCGTAGCGCTCGCAGGTCGGCACCACCTCCCGGGAGC
>VZTX01026627.1:595903-606027 GCA_013400915.1 Pardalotus punctatus | reverse complement strand
TGACCCATGCCCCCGCAACACTACTTTTAAATTAATACAGTTTCATTAACTTCTCTTTACTCTTTACCTTTCATGCATGCCCTAAAAAACTCCTGAAGATGTGCAAACAGAAATCTTAATTTATAAAAGAAATCTTAATTTATAAACCATTATTTATTTCCAGAGCTTATATAAAACAAAGATATTATTTTGTAAGCTGCAGTAAAAGCTGCGCCTTTTATCAGGGTGAATGACAGCAGATTTGAAAAGAGCGGAACTTATCTTTGTTTGCCTGTCCATGGCTGCAGTAATGGCATAGAGCACTAAACCAACGCCTCTTAAGAGACCAAATAAATTTTCTATCAGGATTAATGGTCCACTGCTAATGTGAAGGAGATTAAAACTAGAAGTAAAGAGACAAGAGAGTCCAGGGGCTGCCCCAAGGTTCATTTCTATGGAATTTGTGAGTGAGCAGAGCCAAGAAGTCAAGCATTTGGGTAAACAGTTCAACGTGAAATTGCTTACTGAATGCTATCAGACGTTATGGTCAAATACATCTGCTGCACAGTTAGGCAGGAGATGGAGTGATTTAGCGCTGCATACAAATCACTGGGATTCTGTGTGCTGGTACCAACTGAAATGCTGGCAGCCATAAGGTTGCCAGTCACCGAGTGCCACTTCAACATTTACATCACATTGATATTCAGACAGTGGCAAGCAACCCCAAAAGTGAATTTATTGCTACAAGAAAGCCAATATTTTACAATAACTGTAGGAATCCTGAAGCACTAATTTAAAAGACTACTTAGAGCAAATCATTTACTGTTTTATACACATGTATATTGCTGGTCATTGCCACGGATACCTAAAATCAGAGTAGTCCTGTGAAACTCTTAATTTTAGACACTTGATCTTTTATGAAGCAAACTGCCAATATTTAGTTTACTTAGTAAAACTGAGTTATTAGAGACCTCCTCGAGTTTCCTAGAACAATTATTTACTGTACATGGTTCATTTGTCTCTCTCTTTTTAATTTTCTTGAAACAACATTTCATTAGGTTTTCTGCCCTGAAATGTGCCACCAGGCACCCAAATCAAACCACCTTATTTTCTTTGGAAATGTCAGTCTTGCAAAGAACTATCCTTTTGAAAAATAAAAACAAGTTGAGCCAACAAAATGAAAAGTAAGGAATGCTCTGATTTTTTCCACTTTCCTTGGAGCGCATACAACCCCAACTGAATTTAAATTTCAGTATCCTTTCAATGCTTTTTATGTACCAAAACAGAGAAACATTCTACTAAACACAAACCCATAAATTACATGAGTGCTCTCTTTTGTCTTTGGAAGTACAGAAATCCCTAGATCTGGCAAATATGAGACTGATACTCAGCATTCCTGTAATTCAAACGTTACCTGATCACATGATTATGGCATTTTGCCTACAATGAGCTGTCCTTAATTATGTAACTTTCTTGCTATGGATGGACTGAGTCTTCCACTCATCCATCACATACTTATCAATCACAATTTTTTAAAATAAATTGGTGCTTTTTCCCTATTTGAGAAAAAGGAAATCTTCAACAAAGACACAAATCTATCAAGCAAAATTTGAATTCTATCCCATGGACATATATTTCCCATCTGGCACTGTTTTTTTGTCTTCCTCTCAAGATACATTTCAGTAGATATTTCTGCAGCTGCAATACAGAAGAGGTAAAAGGCAGCAATAAGCTTTGTTTTCATTAAAGTTCTGCAATTTGTGAAGGGGAATTCATTTTGAACACAGAAGGAAGCATTTCTCAGCAACTAATAATGGTAGCTCACAAGTCTGATTATGTCAGTACTGGCTCCTAGAAAAGACCAACCGATATAATTGATCTTGTAACATTTAAAGTCTCTTCACTTCAAGCGTATTTTATTGCTGCCTGGCTACAATTATGTTGACCAGAAGTGAGGCCAGCTCTGGGGTTCAGAACTCAGAGGAAAATCAGTTCAGCATGTAACCACTTCACTCCTAATGGCAGAAGTTGCATGGGAAATTAATTTTCAGGATCACATTAAGTCAGACTGCAGAACTATTGTGGGATTCACTTGGATAAAATTGCTCTAGCTGCTGGAAAGATGAGTGTCAGTAATGATATTTATTAAACAAAATGAATAACGTTTGGAAGCCATGGAAACCAGAGAACTAAAATTGGGTAGATGCACTAAGTGCAAGAGGTCACCAAGAGCTTTTAAGACAATCAAAGGACTTCAAGTGCAATTGTAGATTAGATAAATTCCTACACATTTTTATCCACCTTCTATCTAATAGAAGATAACAAGGTAAAATTAACACAGAAAATAACAGAATGTGTAATCAAGAAAATGAATGTCCAGCATTGCTATAGAAGAATATTTTTATCCTTTGAATATCAACCTCAGTTAAGCTTCCATTCCTCTTTATGATTCAAAGACCAATTCATTATTTAGATAGACTGCAATACAGGAAAATAAAATAAAATAAAATAAGGGGAAGGGCAGAAAAATACCCCAGTTAGAATTAAAATTTGTGAAAAATGTATAGATGTAGTTCATAAAGGTGTTAACCATATAAGTAAAACAGAATACATTTGACAGAAATAAAATTAGAAAATATAATGGATTTAAAAGATTTTAAAGACACATGGCTCTGAATGACTGGGGAGTTTATTTGCTTTTCTCTGGAAGTCTGCTGTACTCTAAATCTTCCAAAATATCACATCCATGTTTACTTTTATAACTACTGTTACTTCAGTTGACTAGTGGAACAATTTGCACTGTGCAAAGTTAAGATTTTAAGACTATAAATGAGGAGGTAGAAGGCGGAGGGGATATAAAAAAAAACCCATTAGTTTTTTTTCTAAAATGCCAACAGAGACCATTGTTTGTGAAACCCAGCAAAATATTTTTATTTTGAATTTTTTTTTAAATAATTCTTTAATAAAAGAAATGTTAGATCACTACAGTTACCATAAAAATTCTGCAATACACTTCCTATCTCTTGTACAGTTCAAAAGAAATAAATGAAAAATACATTCACACAGATTCCTTATTTTTTTTAAAGCAACTGTCCCGTTGTTCAGAATATCTTAACTTGGAAATGAGATTTTAGTTCTTTCACAGAGCATTTTGCATTGCTTTATGGGCAATACAGCACTTACTACATTCAAACTACTGCTTCATTAGTTATATTATCTATAGCGATAATAGCGTCATGTACTTTGCCTTAAAAATATGTGTTTCAATGCAACTGATATGACTAAAAAAAATAGGGATTTTAAAGATTTTAAAAAGCAATTAGTCTATTCAAAATTACTCTGTAGCAAAAGAGCAAAAAGATAATGTTACTTCCAGCAGGAGCATTCAAATTTGAAACACCATCTTACTGTGTTTCATTTGAGGCCATATTACATTATAAGGGATAAATACAGTGAGAGTTAATCAAGCATACCTAGTATCTAATGCAGCTGACAGCTCTCTAAGATAATACAAGTGGTTCATTTTACCCATTAGTGGGAACATCATAAGGGTGAAAATGTCTTTTAATACTCAACTTCCATAAATAGGCCATCTGTTTTCCATTAGATCAATATGAAGATGTACTGAAATAAAGCCAGACTCCTGTATTTGTTAGCAGAGACATCCTTTACCATACTTACAATGACTTAGTTAATTCACCTACAAAAGCTCAGAGCCACAGATGCCATTTGTATGGCATATTCCCAGTTCTGGAACACCTGCATTGTGAAGCATATCCATATATTACTGCACTGTAAACACTTCTGTTCTAAACTGATGCAAAAATTTTTGTATAGGTGAGCATGCTGGTAGGGAAGAGAGCAGCACCTTCAACTGAAATATCCAATATTTGGTGGGGAAAAAAATAAACAAAAAAATAGGACATTCTGAATGACATGACCACACTTCCCTCAACTGCTCACTGCCAGCATTCTTTCCCAGGTCCTAAAAGCCTTTTTTTTATTTGAATGGGCAGGAAGTAATAAGACATTTCTCCTCCCTTTCATGTTTTTTACAAGATGGCAACACTAAGGTAATATCATTCAGAGAAGAGAGCAGTCCCATTCCAGATCTTGCAGTCAGAATTGGATGGATTTATTTCCACTGTACAGGGATGACTATGCATCCGTGGTGCCAGAGATTCACAGAACTACATGTCCTTGGTTCTCACCAGTGAATGTTCCAAGGAACATTTCAAAGAATTCTGTTCATATTATCGAGTGGCTTCTTGCACCCTGAAAATACAGGCTGATTTAAGAACAATAGATGTAAAAGCATCTTAACAATATAAAAAGAAATACATTATGTACTTTGTTTAAGTCTCTACCTGAAGTAATTTTTAAAAGCTTTCAATTTGTTTTTTTAATTGGTACAGGGTCTGAACAGGTGCTCTTTTCATTTTAGTGGTGGGTCTTTTTTTTGCCTGTATATATAATATAATTACTTTGTGATCAGAAAAAAAAAGAAAACTTTGAATCAAAATGAAAAAATACTTTCCATGTTTAGTTAGGAAATAATTATATAAAGGATACATGTCACCAACTGTTCTCATTATCCTAATCAAAGAAGGGGGTTATGATTATTTCTCATTTATTTCCTTAATATTATGTCTTTAGGAAATTTGAGAAGTCCACTTAAAAATAGTTTTCTGTAAATACTGAATCACTGCAAGGTAGGCAGAGAAACTTATATATATATATATATATATATAAAGCCACAAATTGTAAGTGTAAATGGTAGGACTGAAGACAGAAAAGATAAGATGTGGATGATAAGAACTGGGGAAATAAAAGTCAGTCTCCTCATTATAAGGGAAGAGGTATTCCTGAACAAAATCATTTCCCTGAGGGAAGACAATCATCATGAAATAATGCAAAAAGTAACTAATTTTGTCATTTGCTGTAGCCAAAAGCCCCCAGTATGTCCTCCAGTATCCTTTTCCACTAGCCAAGCTGCAAAGACTTAATTTGGTTCATTCTGTAGTAACTTTCCAGACTGGCATCTGCCTCTGTGACAATGATGCCTGATTATTGTAACTCCTTGCTCTCAAGCTTGTAGCTTGTTCAGAGCACTGCAACATGATTATTAAGTGGTTTTTGCAAAACTGATGCTAATGCCTGCATCCTTTGCGTTTACTACTATTTGTTTGATTAGCCTAGATGTGTTAGTGTAAAATCAAAGCCCAGTGTTGAAGCACTCTGTTAAAAATGTGCTGTGAAGAATAAGGAGTAGTTTGCCTTTCTTTCCACCTGTAAAATAGTCTTTTATTTTTTTTTCCCTGAGGTGCCTCCCCTCCACAGTCTGGCTTCCTTCTCAGACACTTTTGGATGAGGCAGCCTTTAGATATAGCATGCAGGTTTAAACATTGTCTGGCAGGAAGCAGCTGAAGTAATTATTATACATGCCTTCCAATTTATATTTCAATATGGAACTGATAAACTTCATGGGGCAGCTCTTCAGCTGATGTAAGTCATCATAGCATCTTTAGCTTCAATGAACCTTTTTAATTTTACAGTAGAGGAGATGGCTCTTTTGCTGTTTACCATATTTAGAACTGCTATTCAGCAACTCAAGTACTGCTTTTGAAGCTCTGATTGAAATTACTGCTCATTACAGCCTCTGCTATTTTTTTAAATACAATCATCCACATAAAATGCACAAACATTTTATCTCTTCTAATATTATTTCATTTTGAGTTTTTTCTCCTGCAGGATTACATATGACTTGATTAATCTCATTCCACATTTTAGTTATTTGCTTGGCCAATTCTCTTTAATATTCTTCATATCACAGTGCCGTATTTTCCATATTTTTGAGGAGCCTCTGCCTCTTTTTCATTCCTGTAATTTTTAACCTTAGGAAGATCAATGCAGAAATATTGAATTATCCCATCTACTTTTAAGATAAAATTGATGTTTTCTCTAGATTGCTGTCATTTAGAGAGAGCACCACTTCTACTAACTTTGCCAACCGCAGTTTAGATGTCCAGTCTAATTTAGTCATCCAAATCCCCCTGTCACCAGTGGAAGGAGGTAAGTTGAAAGTTGTCATAAATCACATTTCAGGGCCATGCAGCCCCCTCCACTGATTATAAAGGACAAAGAAATCTAGGCAAAGGCACCATTTTAAAAACCAAGAGAACGCTAGGGAAAGGAGAGAAAGTCTCCACTCTTCAGCAGTGACTCCAGCAGTGCTCTGGTCAGTGTATTTAATTAGGAGGGTTTTGTTCTCACCTATCCAAAACCACTCAAGTACTCCCTTTTGGACTGAAGGCATTGCTATAAATTGGTGGAGGTGATGCACACTGCCTCATTTAACAGCTCTAATGTCTCTGTCAGTGAGTCATTACCATTTTTGTTAGCCCAGCCCTAGGGAGTATGGAAGTGTGACAAGCAAATAAAAGAACTTTTCCTGAGCAGATTTTGACCCTAATCACTGGCTCTGTTAGCTCCAGCTGCCTCAAGGAGCAACTGATGATAAGTCTGTGTCATCTGTCACAGATGTTGTACCCACTGTGACAAGGCAAGAACCTAGTATGACATTTTGTGAATTAAGCATGCTTCTAAACTGAGGCCGCATGGTTAATTCCCATTAAATGGACAGGCAGAAAAGTCAGTCCACTTCAGTTTGCTACACCACAAGGTGTAGCAAACAGTGCTGAAGAGAGCACTGGATGTACCTGAAGAGAGCACTGGAGGTACCTCAGTCCATTGTCCAGACAGCAACTCCCCAAGGCAAAGTCTCATCCTAACAGCTGCTAAAGCTGACTGACTTTGGGGAGCCAAGCATGCACTGATATACAAGCTTTATCTTCACGAGAGTTAATAACTCTTAATCACCGTACTATTCATGTGATAAGAAGCATCATTTGTACAACATTTGCCCAAATTACATTATTTTCATTTTATACTATATGTCACAGTACATTATACACAGAAGTCAAATTCCTCCGATTTTAAAATTTTCATTTTTAGTAAGATTGACGACTCTGCAGGCAATTAGACGCACAGACAAAATTCAATTCAAGCCTCCATAACAAACAACTTTCAGTTTGAATGTATTCTTAAGAATATTAGTTCAGTGGGTGCTCCCAAAGTCAACCTGTTGATTAGCAGCAGAACCTTTCCAACATTACTTTTTAGGTGCTTTCAGATTACCTTTATCCACTGCAAAATATTTGTGCCAAAAGAGTGCAGATTTTGATAGAAGTAGAAACCTGTGATACAACAGATGATTCTGACAACTTATGATTCTAACAAATTTGTCTTTTTCAAAGCAAACAAAATTACCAATTTCTTTTTGACAACTGAAAAAATATTTATACAAAAAGGAACTCCAGCGTATACTAGCTCAAAGCCTCACCTCACTTAAAAACAACTCCACACCCTTACCCTAGAGTGGGCTCATAACTGTCAATTTAATTAATTTTCTCTCTCTTTTTTAGAGCAATATATTTATCAACTTGGAGAAAGTAAATGCAGCTAAATTAATTCATGTAGGAGGAACAGGAGAAGCAGAAAGCCTTGGCTGGAAAGGTAAAACCTTAGGAACATCTTGACCTAGTTGTTTAATCTGCTATTTGATTCTGGACATATATAATCTTAAATTTTGATATACTCAATTTCAATAATTTGATGGAATCAATTCTATACTTCTCATTTTCAATAACAATAAGTATGGAAAATACAAAATGGAAAACTGTTAAATTAAATAATTAAATTCTGCAAATGCAATTTGTTGTAGTGATACCAGATGCCTTACCCTTGTGTATCTTCTTAGTCAACCACCACCCATTTAATCTCTTATGGTCATAGACACAGCATTAGGACAAAAAAAAGAGAAAAGTTCAATCAAATTCTCATGAAATTAATTAACAAAACACATGCACATATCAAACCAAATAGAAGTTCCCAATCCTGAAAACACATTTATCCTACTTACCATGAGTCCTGCTTATCTTGTCGTGGTATGATAGAAATTATTACTACCCCCAGGGTGGGCTAAATTTGCCATGACAAGATACAAAGTTTGTATCAATCACACAACTCCAAACCATGCATTTTTAGCATCAAGACTTCAGTATTTTAGGGTGTAGGATAGTTAGGCATTACTTTTTTTAAACAAGCAGCACAAGCATTTCTGGCCTTGAGAGTTTTTCATCCAGATGGAAGACATAAAGTAAAACCAGGACTGGCACTCTGTGGAAAAAATTGGCTTTGCCATAAACTCTAGCTTTCGACAGCAAATTATGAGATTACAGTTCTCTAAACCCTCAATGAAAATACTCATTTTTTACCAAGGCACCTTTGAGATACTTCCTAGTCTTGCTTGTATCGATGACCCTGGACAGGTGACTTTTTTAATCTCCCTACAAAGCAGGACATCAGGTACTTTCTAGTTTGTCTTTTCCCACTTCTGTTCCAAGAAATAGCAACCCAAAGACATGATACTTTCTCAAAAAGGGAGAAAGAATGCAATTTGTACTTGCAACACACTTCCTAGCTGTCCTTGCTCTCAGTCCTAAAATACTTAGTGATGCATCTGAACACCAGTTCAGCAGTATCCAGGCAGGTACCAGAATGAAGAAGACTCAGAGATCCTAGAGTTGGTCTTCAGCCAACAGACCTTGTCATGAACACCATTTCAGAGATCTGATGAAATACAATACTTCCAATATTTTGTGTATTCTATGTCCAGAGACAAATTCAGAATGAATATGAAGGAAATAGTGCCACCTGCTGTGATACCAGTAATATTCCTTCCAGTACACAAGCCAGAGAAAAGTCCAGAAGCCGAAATGCAAACAGGATAAATTGCTCAATAGTTAACAATAATTAAATCACAAAGGAAATTATTGCTTGCAGATGTCATTATTGTGGAGGAATTTTTTTTTTTTATAGAGCTAAAGGGTTTTTTTTAATTACATTTTCATTGAGATATTAGACATGACTCTTTTCCCCATCACACTGAAGTGCAATTGTCTTTGTTGTGCTACTTTTTTTTCTTATGCAAACCCTGAAACTAATCTGTTTCTGATGTGCCATCTATGTAGTGTGACATGCAATATGCATGTTCCTATGTTTTGATTCCTCTTTAACTTTCTGCGGTCACAAAGCCAGTGTATGTATTTAGAGATTTTTCTTCTACATTACTAGTTCTGTCTTCTTGACAGAAAATTGATTTTTCTCATCCTGATCCATGAACCAAAATAAATCCGCTGTCTTATTACTCAAGAGCTTACAATACAATCAACCACAGCTTTAAAGCATGTCATTAGAGACAAGAGACATTAGAATAACTATAAGCGCTCTGAAACAATTTATTTATTATAGAATTAAACAACCCCTATTTTTCTGTTGATAACAAGATACAGACATCCCTTCTTTCCTGCATTTACTGAATAGAGAATAAACCCCCCTTTTTGGTCTTTGGAAATAATACTCAGAAATATATCCTACTATAAATGGTATTCCATCATGCTCATCTTTAAGCAAGATGGAAACTCTCATTTATTTCTGCATTCACTTACTTTTGAAGATACTTTTAAGTGCAATAATTTAAAATTATTGCTTGTAAGGTGAGTTTTTACCCTAAGTTTACAGAGATAAATACTCTTCTGACCACATCACACCATCATCATGACCTATGCTCTGTCACTCTACAGAAGTCATACAGAGACTTACACAGAGCTTGCTGGTGCCTTCTGATAATGTTGAGGGGGAAGTGTCCGCATCACATATCTAAAAACTAGATCTATTCTTTTACTGAGCTGTCTCTGGGAAACTATTTCAAGACAAAACTCCATTACTGTTGAGCTTTCTTCCTCTGCAAGTGAAAGACACACAAATCAGATTTGTAAGACACGCATATGTGGTGGTGCATGGTGATGCTGCATGGTGATGCACAACCTGGTTGTCTCTGAAGACAGGTGTCTGCTAAGGAAGGTGGGAACCTCCCCTAGAACCCACAAATGTGAACCCCCTTCCCTCCGAATTATTATAAATTTGGAATCAAGGGCTTTCAGGCAAAGATATGGGGAAAGAAATAACAGTTCTTTACTAGTATCTATGGCAAGGCAAACAATCAATAACAACAGTAGCAATAA
>VZTX01026627.1:566954-595671 GCA_013400915.1 Pardalotus punctatus | reverse complement strand
CTGCCTCCTCCGTAGCCTCTGGTCAAGTGCCGTATCTGATGACCACCTCTGCTCTTCCCTCCCCTCGCCCAGCTAGCTCTTTGTCTCTTACAAAAGAAGTTAATAGTCCTTAAGTATCCAGTCATTAGTAACCTAGCGACAGGAAAGGGGAAAAAATTCCACACCCCTCAAACTCCAACACTGGTCTACCTGTGCTACAGTGTTCAAGGGTGCCGAGGGCTTTAATCCACTTAAACTCCCACAATAAATCTATTTCTATACAAAGACACATTTGTAAGGATTGCTTCTTCTGATACTGTTTTCCTGGAAATAAATGCATGTGAAAGATATTGTGTCTAACAATATCAAATGGTTCACATCATGATGTTAAGGCTTTCACTTTTTTTAAAATGTAAATTTTATGTAGTAGCCAGAAAAATTATCAAGGCCTCACTTTTTGAGACAAAGGAACATTTTAGGTTTCTCCTGTAACTCACAGCTGACTAACAATTAATTTCAGCATCCACTACAGATAAAAAAGATGAAGTGACAGATTTAGTGTTAGTACTGTAACTTCTACTAAAAGGCAACAGGTGAGAAGGGAGATGTCATTATTCTTACAGTTGCCTCCAGGCTTTTCTAATTTACACAAAGGGCAGAGAATAAACTAGAGTAAAACTTAAAAAGATTATTTGAAACTCCTCTTTCTAACCTTAGTTATCTTTTCTCTGTCCAAAGAATTAGGACCAATTCTGTAAAACAACATCTGTTCCTCCCAAACTTAGGAAAATAAGGGCACTTTTCACAAAAAGTTAATAACATGTCTTGTGTAATACATCTTTCCCCAAATTTGTTGGCAATACAAGCAAATTCTTATATTTTTGGAATTTTCTGTAATGTTTTTAAAAGTATAATATTACAAACTAAACTGATTTGACTAACAAGTTTTATAATTTGTTTATTTTGTGATAGGATTGTTAGAACCTCATAAATTGAAAATTATCCCAATGAAATGTACTTACATAAACCAACAAGCAAACCAGGTCCCATTTTCAAACTTGGGTGCCTAAAACAATGGAAAACTTGATATGAATACGAAAAAAAATTAACTTTTTTTTATTAACAGCTGATTTTTTTCTTTTTTTTCAAGTTTGTTTCAGTGCTCTAAGACATTCTAGTTTGAATGTTCTGGCTTTTAGTTTTCCTTTTCTGACTGTGAAGATGATCTCTGTGTATAAGTGCTAATGAAGCCACTCTGAACGTCTGAAGTTTTAAAAAGATAATATACATGAACATTTGAGAGCTACTGTGTCTGTAGAAACATCAACCCAGTTAATTTAATTTAAGAATGAAAGTTCATTTAATATAAAGTTCATGTAATTTAAAAGGATGTTTTGCAAAAGGCAATTTTGAATTTGAAAAGCATGAGTACCCACTAACTTAGTAGTTTCTAGGAAGTTAGAAAAGCAGTTCTTTCTACCATTTCCAGATGAAGGCATGCAGTCTAATCACATGCAGAGACACAGAAGTTCCATCTGACTTTACAGCCTGCTCTTATCTGCACATCCATCAGCACAGGATTTACCTCATCTACCTTTAGATAGACCGATGCCTTCATGTGAGCTACATGCTGAAGACTCTCTTTAGTGTCAATAAAAAGAATCAAAGGCTCTTCGGGACATGATTAACCAACCAAAGCAGCTGACTGAAATAGGTCAGATCAACCACAGCCTAAAAATGTCTGCCTCTTCTCTCTGGTGGGTGACTACTCAATTGCAGATACCTCTTGGTTAGGTATCTATGTTTGATCAGGCTAATCCCTCCTGTAACAGCAACGGGTGTTTAACCTTTAGGTATGGTTCCTTCTGGTGCACTGGGTAATTGCAAAGGGTGCTGCTGCAACTTCCTTTTAATAAGGCAATAAGACTATTCTTAATTACTGTGGGTACCGAGTGTCTTTTCTGTGGAAGAGAATTGGCTAGGATTCAGTGGAGAACAGAAGCAGAGTGATGCAAAAAGTTTAGAGAGACTGGAGAAGTATGCACCTTATCTGGGCATGAAGTCAAACAGCAGTAAAGACTATTTTAATTGCTTGTCTTAGCTGATGGACATCCAAATAAGACCATGAAGGCTAAAAGGGCATGCCCTTTCTGAGCTGATCTGTAAAGCCATTACTGTCTTCTCAGGCATATACCTCTTACAGGCCATTTTCAAGCATAACATACGTCAGATGTCACTCAAGCTGGATCCTTCTACATGTAAAAGAGAAAGTATTCTTGGCAGTGTGTTTTCAGTAAAGTCTCTTTAGTCTGAAATAGTCCAAAACTAATGCCCTTGAGGGCGTGCTGCAGGACATATCTTTTTCAGAGAGCTGCTGAAGTGGCAAACTTGAGCAAGAATTGATGTATAGTGAAAATGAAGAAACATTGATCTTCATTATTTATCTGCTAAATGGTGATTGAATATTATGAGATGTAGTAGATTTCCATTCATTTCAACACACTGATTGGTTCTCTTTAAAAATAAAAAAAAATAAAAAAACTTCTCAAGAACATTTAATGTGTAAAATGAAAGTATTTTGTCACTTTACAATTTAAAAGCAGCGGTAAATGGGAACACTTCTGAAAGACTGTGGCTGATGAGTTGGTACAGGGAAACAAATCATATACCTCTAACATCACAAGAATGTGTTACCAGAACATTTTACAGCCTAACCTGGGAAACTAAGTTATTTTTACTTTCCATCTAATTTTCTCTATTCTACCTGTATTTTGATCCTACAAATACTTACACATATACTTAACCACCTGAAGACTCTTCCTAAGTTCTAAAGCTATGTTTATTTTACTAAACTGAGGAACACTCCCAAGTTCCCTTGAGCAAGGGAACAATCTAGCCCTCTTCAAGCTCCTTTCTGAAGCACTGTCTTCTCCACACACAGACTTGCACATGTTCACGTGAAGTGGGTGCCACAGGAAGAAAATTTGCATAATCACTGAGCACATATATCTTAATTATGAACTGAACTGGAGGTTTAATTTGTGAACACTAGGCTGTCAAAATCTGTAGAGCCATTAGAATTGTTTCCTATTTTTACCCTAAGGCATCATTTTCATGGGGATCACAGATTTCTTCCTATTAGTAGAGTTAAAGCCTAACATATTACGAGCTACTGTAAATGAATCATAACAAAGCTTTCAACCATGGATACTGAAAAGCATTTCTTTAAAAAGTTTGCTTTTACCTTTCCTAAAAAGATGGCCCCAGAGGGTTGGAATAGGGCTTTGAAAAAGTAATTTTGTTAAGAAGAAAATTAAATAAATTAGACAGATGAATTATCGTAATAACATTACATTTCTAAGATGTTGCTGCCTAAAAAACAAAGTGTATCTGCATGTAGGTCTTAATCATGATTCTCTAGTTCATTCAGTTAATATTTTTTAAATTATTTTTTCTTTAGAAATTAATTTTCATAATCAAAATACTGGTTTAAGTATTATGTTCTAATTATTTTCTTACCAAAAATATTCAAGTTAATTGTGTCAAAATAACATATTAATGGAGAAAAGAAAAAAAAAAATCTTTCTTTGAAATTACAATACCAGTGAGCTATTTTTGCTGGAATTTTCTAAAATTATTCATCTTACAGTAAATATCTGTCATGGGACATTTCAGTCTGAACAGTTTAAATATGGCAATTATAGGTGATTCAAAACAGGGCCTTAAAGGTAAAAATTGTAGTCAACCTTAGCTAAAAGCGCTTATTGGAAGTAAAATAATATGAATCATTAAAAATTTTTTATACTGTATATGTGAATAGACCTGTATAGTTTCCTCAAGGCCTATCCATGTGTACATAATTATGAGTGCATGGTTAGGAAACTGTCTTTGAAAAAAATCTTTAGGCAAAGGCTGAAAAAGAAAAAAACAAAAAACAACCACCAAAGAGTTAAAGTTGTCATTTTTTAGCACACAGCGTATCTGTTCCTTCCAAATTTATTTTGAGACGTCAAAAGACATAATTGAGTAATCATCTGCAAAATGCAGTACTATTGTTTGAATTGTATACATCTTTGTCAAAAAATACTTTTATTTCCCTAATGCCTTCTCTAAACTTCATTTTTTTTTGACCCATTTTGTAATGCACTACATAAAATCTCCTGGATACAATAATAAGAATTTTCCATTCATCTTGAGAGTCAAAGACATTTCAAACTTTAAGACAGGAATACTGTGGGCTGATTTTCAGTGGAGACAATTTACCTCTGAATTTTTATTAATTGAAAAAACTAGGAATAATGCTTTGGAATCATTAATGCACATCATTTTCAAGGCAACCTGAATCCTTTTCATTGACGTATTTCCAAAATCTCTTCATTGGGACACAGACATACTTTCTGGACATTTAGGTCAATCGCTGTGAATATTTCAGTTGGCAAGGAGTAACTTCCGTGGACAAGGACTAGCATTCACCTCATTAATGTTACTCCTTGCCAACAGAAGTTACTCTTTTCAGAAGCATAATGAAAATGAACAGTTGTAAACTGAAAAGATTTGCAGCGTTTATTAATTCTGCTGTCCACTCTTCTGTCACACTAAGCACAAATATAGCTGTGCTTTGGAAACTTCTAGACCTTTCTGAAATGATTAACCAACACAGATCACCTTCTACCCATATTAACTTCATGTTTACTAGAAAAATATGAAGATACTGAACAGCTGATATTTCTTTTGATATCTAGTTCTTGTAGACTGAAAATGCCTGTGTTTGTGAGATCCAGAAGCTTTGTTTGGAATGCCACAGGTAATCTGTCAATTTGTGATACACATCTCTTTAGCAGAATCTGGTTACTTGTATTACGCAGGGTAATCTTTCACAAAATATTGAGGCAGTCTTCAAGACAGACTGAACAGCCACAACAGCACTGTCATCTTAAGCAGAGTAACAGTACTCAAATAATGACTGACTCATTCATCTGTGAGGTCTCTAGGCAAAAAATTAGTCCTTTTTTTTTTTTTTTCCACTGGAATATGAAGAAAGGCTATGAAAAGTGAGTTTTGTTGTTTTGGTTTGAATTGGTTTTACCAGGTAGACACTTATGAAATAAAAACCTAAATGCCTGTCACAAATCCTCAGCCACTTTTGCTCAGTTGGTATTAAGGCTCTTGAACTGAAAGAAATAGGATGACTGCTTCTCCCAATTTAAAAAGTGAAAACATCAACAGAAAAAGCTATTTACCCGGGCTATAGTGAACCAGCTACTATACTGTATAGGAAATGAATTTTAATTTTCACAAAATTGCTTAGTAGGTTGGTTTCCTCAGCCAAGTAATTCTTCTGGTTAATAGCTTTTCAGGAGATTTTGCCATTACAGATATACTGGAATTCATATTCTTCAGCAATAATACAAGTGGTTTTTAATTCAAGACCTGGTTAAAGCAATTTTGGTACAGATGTAGCTATCACATCATTTTTTCAGTGATTATGGTGTTAGGTGGATCCCTTAAGATTTCAAATGGATCCAAAATAGTATAGATAAGATTCCACAAGAAAAGTCATTAGGCATTTTCCATCTCAACCCATTGATATTTAAATATTTCATGGCACCCTCTACATTATGAAGTAGTGTATTATATTTTCAAGGCACTATTAAATCATCTGTGAAACCTCCTCATGGAAAGCTTTGCAGAATCTCAACTACTGAAAACTAGGAAATAATTGTTGTGCCAAACTTTAATCTCTATATGAATATGAGGGGAAAGGATTGATTATTAGTTTTTTTTAGAAGCAGGGTATCTGAAAAACTTTCATACTGGCATTTGGGTTTTTCAAAGTTAATTTCCTACCTTTCTTAATAATTTTATAAGCAGAGGGGGAAATTTTATCTCTTCCAGGAATATAATTCTATAATAATCACCATGTGTGCTTTTACTTCCATCTTCAAATACCCTTTTGGGTTTATATTCAGACTTCATCTCCTCCTAAAGTAGATGTCTAATGTGGGTTAGGAGAATGCTAAATGTGCCTAAGGTGATTAGCTCAGATGTGGATTTCTGTGTTATATGTGTCTAAAGTTGGATGAGACAAGTACACCTCTGAAACAGGCTTACTAGATTCTCATATCTTATCAAGAGGAAGCAATTTTTCCTGTAATTTGCTGCTGCATAAAGAATTACGGAATTCATCCTTCTGACCGTAGTGACACAACAGAGCAAATATATATGTATATATGTAATAATGTGCTTAACACCATATGTTGGTTTTCCATAGTAAAATTGAAGAATCCAAGATATTTTCATTTTATGTGTTTAACTAGGGCCTTTCTTCTTTTTTTTTTCCTTTTTTTTTTTCCTTTTTTTTTTTTTTTCCCAATTTCAGCTGCTTTTTGCTGACAGGGATGTCAACAGTAGTTTGAAATGTACGGTTCATTAAAGCAAGTGATGATACCTGCATTTCATAAGAATTCAAGCTAAACACAAATCTGTTCTAGAATAATAGCCTTTAAAACCAGCACAAACCGTCAAAACTTTTGTTGCATTTTCTAAACCTTTTAATCTGACTTCATTTTTTTCCAGCTCCTTGTAAACCATCCCATAATTACAAATGGCTTTGATGTCAGGTATTTTCTGTTCATACATTACTTCATAAATTTGCTGATCTGGGCTCATTGGGGATATTAATGCCTATTTTCTTTCTGCATATAAGAAACTAGTGGCCTTTTTTCTTATCAGTTCATTTAATATTATTTGCTTCAAAAGAATGTCTAGCTTTCTCAATATTATTATGAGTACTATCCACCTTTTATAACAGTTTTTTCCTTATATGCCATCATTTACACTTGTAATACATCTCAAGCACTGGTTTATCATTTCAGTAGCACCGCAAAAATCTGTCAATGTGTTTGCATGAATTATTGTTTACCAAGGGAACAGAAAATCAGTCACTTACTAACTCTTGAACTCACTCAGGTTAGGTAATACAATTTTATTTTAACTAAGAGATATAGAGTGTTTCAAGACACAGATGCCCTAACAAGAATGTCTCTAAACTTTTGAAAGGTTTTTTAATTTCCCCGGTGGTCATTACAATAACCTTGCTTGACTTTAGGGAGTGCCCTTCAAATCAGGTTTCAATTTTTATGCCAGTGCAATGGCAATAACAATGCCTCCTTTCCTCTTGTAAAATGTTAAAAGTCAGTCAAGAAACAATAACCAACAGCAATAAATTACTAGCAAAAGTAGTACCTGTAGTCCACATATATTGATGGAAAAACTCAAAATTAGGTAATTTTTTTCACTGTTAAAATAATTTTCCAGGAGTCTTACTTTGGAAATTTGAAAATGTTTTGTTCCAATTTGGCAAGAAGTTTTTTCCTCCAGAACTACTATAACAGCTGCTAGGACACCAGCTACCTTGCCCTCCATGACACCGGGTTTGAAAACAGATAATCTTTAACGTCCATTCCAGCCCAAGACACCATTCTATGATTCTATGATGCTGTGATTTTATGATTCTATTTAATCATGTCCTTCTTAGGAAAACTTTCTTGGCCAGAATTACATTTCCATGGACAATTTGCTCATAATTCATCCCAGCAAATCAACCTAAAATTTCTCAGAGAAATTTATAGTGAAATGTCTCCAGTTCATCAGCAGAAGCAACCACAAACAACCTCTTCATCTCCCCCAAAATAAGTGTGAAGTTTACCAGTTGATGTTGCTCTCAAAGGCACAGCCTGAAATGAAGAATTCTATTCTTCCTCTAGTTTAGACTGAAAAATACTGTTTAGGAAATTATATTTTTTATAACCTTATAACCTTTTTATAACTTTCATTATACACTTTTTTATAACCTTCATTTGACACTTTTGAGTTAAGTCAAAAGTGGCTATCAAAGGGTTATCAAAGTCTGTAACAAAAATTGTCATCAGAATTCCCTGACTCAGTTCCAAATTTACCATTCTAACTCTGAGCACTTTTAAAATGTTAGATACTTTAGGAGAATTTAGTGGAGGAATGTCTTGTTGGTGACCCTGGTATCTTCATTGTAATTGAAGCTGATTATTGCTGTTGTGTTTTGCCTTGGCAGAAGTTTGGCATCCTCAGAGCTTTCATAAAGAAAGTCTGCTCTTTTTCTTAAATGATCCTCAGAGGGGCCTTTTTCTGTATCTAAAGGGAAACAGCTAAACTGACAGTCATATATCCTAACTTTGGGCATCTACCTGACGTGTCTAAGGACATCAGCTCATCTGCTTCAGAGTCATTTAAAAGCTATCAATGTAAATCAGCCATTATATGAGCTGGTGGGGAGGAAATTCTGAAGTGACGTATCTAAAACCATCTGAAACATTCATCTTAAGGAGCAGTGTAACCAGCCTAGACGGAGACCAGCTGGATCGTACCTAAAATTAGGCACTTAACTGCTTCAGCTCAGGCATTCTGAGTCATAGTCTGAATCACCCTGTACACCACAGTCTACAGAGACAAAAAAACCTTAAAATTAAATATTCAGCTTTTAAATACTTGAAGTCATAGCAATCTGAGTAATCTTGCGTAGGTGGCATTTATTCACTTTCCCATAGAGGCCATGACTTTGACAGTATCACCAAGAAAGTGGGAGCAGAGGAAATTAGATGCTTCATCACATCTATTTGAGTCCCCAATAGATTTGCACCTTCCAAAGAAAAGACATCTGAGAGGAAGATTCAGCCTGACTGTGGTACCTGTGATGCCAGGCCACAGTACAATCCACAGAATTGGGCATGAGTAGCCATATGGATTCACTCTGACTGCTCAGTCAGGCTGTGTGGGAGCTAACATTCACGTTTTTCTAAGTTCAATGGGGGTTAATTTTTTTTTCACACATAGATAGATACGTATATTTTCAGCATTGTTGGCTTCATTCTGCCATTTCACAAAGCACATATGCAATAAAGAAAGAATCAAAAATTCAGTCAACATCTAAAATACTTACTTAGTGAGGTTTCTCAGATTGGGATATCCGGAAAAAAAAAATAATCAAATTCAAATAAATCATTATGGAAACAAAGACTATTTAGATATGCCAAAGTTCATAAACATGGAAGCTGTTTGAAATCTAGCCAGGCATTAAATTTAAAAAAAAAAAAACAAACCTGTAATAGTGAGTCAATTAAAATAAAAGATCAATGAAATCAGTGTGATTTGAAGGTTAAATATGTATATGTGCAATTGCATGGCTGTATTAAATGCAATTGCTATTAAGAAGTTAGATATTTTATAATAAACACCACATGTAGTTAATTGCAAACAGAAATCATAGAATGTGGAATGGTGATATTAAATGGACAATTCCATTAACCTCGGCAGGTCTCTCACTTACATGGGTGCACAGTCTGCTCAAGGGCAAGGGTATATACAGTCTTTTCTTATCTCCCATAATATCTGTTGAAGGAAAACTGGAAACTATTAGCAGTCTAACTGGGAGTACAACAGTCTTCTTGTACACAGAACCATAAAACCAGATTTCAGATAAACATTTTTGGACATTGTGAAACAATCACATATCTGTGTCTACATCAAAGTTCCACATTTACTAAGAAAAAATGGGTAGAAATATCGGGGTTAATTTCAGCAGTCTTTCTTTCAGTTTCAGTTTAAAGGTGTTTAGAAAATACTTCATTTTATAATCAATGAAGATCAAAGGTATCAAAGTGTTTTAATGCACTAGGTCCTTTTTCACTCCTCGGGAGACTAACTTTCACTTCTGATTTATGGTACACATTAAATTAGCTTGGTAGTAGTCTCCATTAATTCCCTTGTCTATATATATGTCCCGATCCCAAAACCACTAAGTAATTTTGTGTGATTGGCAAGCTTTGCTCAGGAGAAGCTCTGGTCAGGGAAAGTGCATTGCAGGTCTGTACTGACCTAAACCAGCAGAGAAAAGCTCAGTGTTTGCCTGTACTTGGTACAAGTCTATTATCTGTTATCTACAAGTAAGTGGGAAAAGTAATGACTGACCAAAAGCCTCTGAATTCACTACAGAACTTTTGACCATAGCTCATTGTATTTTCCCTATTTTTAAAGTCTCTTGACATTCCAGTTAATTTCAGTAACTCATGCTGACATAATAAGAGCAAATTGCTTCAAGACACATTCATAAAAGCAATAGACTTCTGCTCTTTTAGGTTTTGTTACTTTTGATACTGGCATAAAGTATCCAAGTAACTGCTATTCATAAAACAAGTGCAGCTGATGTCACCTAGTGTCATAGTGAAATTGCTTTGTTATTTTTATTCATGATTGTACCTATTGTATCTTTATTTTATCTGTAATCTTCTAAGTTCTATTTCATTTTCCAGTACAGGGAATGTATGCTTTGTTGGTTTGCAAGTTTTCTCTTGCAGACTTATGGCAGAAATAGTTAAGCAGAGCAGAGTTTTCTATCTATCTTGCTTGATAACAAACATATTTTGGAGTAGTTTCTCTTGACTTAAATTTTCATGTTCAACTGAATTTAAATATTAACTATTCACTAGTTGCTATAGTTGGACCAGTTTTTGTGAACAGCATTTATTCTTAGCTGAACAACCCCAGTGAAAATCAAGAACTTATAGATACTAAAGAGTTTGGCTTGGTTCTAGTGTTGTGTGTGTCTTTTTTCAGAAAAAGTTTGTCTATTTCAGGTGTTTGCCGTTGTGAAAGATGTTAATCTTCACTTGACTGGCAAAGCTTCTCTGTCCTTCAAGTGGCTCTGCTAATCTTATTATGCAGGTGAAGGAGCCACTGCTAGACAAGCGGGGTTTCAGAAAATCCATATTTCAGTGCAGCAGCCTAGGCAGTGTGTTCAAAGCAGCTGCTGAGCATGAAACCATCCTTGTCACACAGCACCATGGACAGACAAGCAGCCCTGCACAGTTTAAATGTCTTGCTCCTAATTGTTTCGCTTTAATCAGCCCTTGCCCTTGAGTATGTTTTGTCAATATATAACATTGGGTTTTCTCCATAAAGAGCATTATTAAACATACTAAGCTTGCCTTGCCATCAATTTACAAGAGAGAAAATGTCTCTCTTTTTCTGTTGTAAAGGGCAGAGGGAGCAGCTAATTTATACAGAATTATTTCCTGGTTTTGGATACAGAGAATATGGCTGTAAGAGAGTCCCTGTCAAGATAGTCTCTTTAGGACTAGAACCAGAATGTCAGAAATATATGGTTTGGTCAATAGTTTGGGTTTTGTCACAAACAGGCATTATAACAGGAGGTCTAATAATGAAATTAACACTTGCTTTATTCTTTTCACTTGAAATAGAAATTATTATAAAAGGATTGTACTCAGTGAAGATTCTATTGAGTACAGAATGTGAGAAATCTGAATTTGTATGTGAGAAAGACCTCCCATTTTTCCTTTTTTCTTTTTTTTTTCTTTTCTCTTCTTAATTGTTACACAGTCAAAAGACTTCTAAAGGGCTACTCTATCTCAAGAGTAAGAATTTTTTTGAGAAGAATTCCAGAGACCTGACTTACTTTTGATAGTAAAAGCCTACCATCCTTTCCATCAGGGAGGGACTGCTTATCTTAAATCTCATCATTTTCCAGTTTCTACCTGTTGGTACTATTGCTACTGAATCTTTTCTTCTTTGGTGGAAAGCAACAAAAAGAGTATGATGCATACAAAGTAGCAGATAAGGTTGTATCTCTGTGACCCGCAAAAATAAATAGATAAGTTAAAAAATATGTTTCAATACCAACAAAACAGATGGGAATTTAGCGCAATAACTGCTGCTCCAGTATCAGGAAACATGCCTGTATTTTTTTAAAATATATTTACAACTGGCCTATTCTTGCCTACAGACAGAGCTTGGTCTGCCAACACCAGTAATAATGAACACAGCCAAAACTTTATTTGGGGGCACAGCTGTTGAAATGCTCATGTTGCCTCTGGCATGTACCATGTGTAGTGAGAAAGCTACAGGAGCACACAGGAGGAGGTCAGAAGGAAACCAGACCCACACAATGTGGTGGCGCAAAGGGAGAAACACCTAGCTAAGCCTGATGGAGAACTAACATACAGGAGACACTGCCAAAAGGCTAAACTCAGAATATTTTGTGCAATTCCAGCAATGATAGTCTGTTGCGAAACATACACAGACTTGCTAAAGGATCATTTTCCCTTCCTTATCCGTACAATTTGTGGAGGACACACTACCAGTTATGTTTCAGAGAAAACAGGAACTGTTATATCACCTACCATTCACCTAAGAAATGGACACTCATAACTCCATCTTTGCCTCTTTTTGAGCAAAGATAAGCACAAAAACCAGCTTTGCCCACGCAAAAAATGACATATATAGCTGTCAACCACATAAATTGATGAATTTCTCAGGAAAGATACGTATCCCTTAGTAACAACTTCACTCTAAGAATTTCACAGATATGACAGGTATATTTGAAATGCTGTGTCTGGTGATTAACTTCAGTATTTCTAGGAATTTTGAACTCATAGGCAGGTTGTGTAAGAATAGCAAAAGTTAAATTCAAAGCTATGTACTTTTAAAAACAAAACACTCTTTTGTTTTCTGGCTTCTTTCTATTTCTTTGGATCTTGAAGTGTGTCATATTAATTTTCCTATGCATTTTATGTGTTTTGACTTTTCTATGGTTTTGCCAGCAAGACTAGGTGCTGAGATTTGCAAACTTCAGAAATAATTTCCAAACCTTAGAAATAAGTAGGGAAATAGCAAATAAAAATAAGACCCTGAAATATTATACAAAGATAAATTAAGCAAGTTGCACCAGACTAAAATATCTGAAAGTCCATCTTTGTGGTACACAGGGTCTCTCATATCTTTTGGAAATTGCCAGGGGTTTCCTATATGAATGACAATAATATTCAAAGGCACCCAACAAGACATAAGAAATTATATTTTAAAAGTTGTATTTTTTAATCTGATGCTCAACATCAAGCAATTGTAAAAATATAACAAACTTGGTACAATATAGTGCTGTGACATGAAATAGTGTAATGATGGAGGAAGAACAGACAAATTACTTCTAATATTTTTGTAAAATATGACAGCAATTACTAGGCCTGAGGAGGTCCATTGCTTAGATACTTCCTTTATTAAGTATCTACCTTGGTTTTAAATTTCAGAGGAATTTAGATATGCGACTTTCTTACACAAGGGGACAAAAATAACCAGGATTGCATCTGTATTAAGGCCATCTCCAGATGTAGCATTTTTTATGGAAATTTGACCAATTGAACCCTTATATTTGAGTATAGCAATGCAATACAATGCATTAATATGTATTTCAATAATATGCTAGTCAAGATTGCTGCTGTTCAAAAGGGAAAATCTAATGTGTTGCCAGTAAATTCTATCCTTGCTAACTGATTAACCTTTTGGTTCCATTTCCTCTTTTCTCGTTGATTGAGCGATATTGTGTGGAGCACCTACAGCTTCATGCTATACAAAATGGAGTGTTGTTAAGGTACTGCTCTCCTTTCTTTTTTGACTAATTTTAAAAAAACAAAAAACACCTGCTAGCCAGCATATATTACCAATCATGTTAAAAAGAATTATATTTATGAATGCAAATTAGACATGAGACAAAAAATGAAGATGTAGAATAATGATAATTATCATAATGCCTCAAAATACTTATATATTAAGCAAAACAGGATAAAGGTAAAACTATTTAAGAGGTAGTAATATGGGGATACCTTAACAATCCAGAAAGTACATGGGCACCCAAGAGCTGAAAATATGTCCCTTTTGACGAACCTTCAGAATATAATCAGCTGCAATTCTTTCCTCAAGTCCATTTAATCAGAAATGATTTTTCATAGCCTAAAGTCTAAAAGAAATCATCATACCAACTGCTGAGTTTTCTAAAGTGCAACTGGACAGCCTAAGGGGAGAAGAATAATGTGCTCCAGTGGAGCAAGTTCTAAAATATTCTATGGCAGATGGAGTTTTCTCTGGAACAACTAGATTACAGATCACATTTTATTTTAACTGTGTGTTCTGTCTTTTTTTTTTTTTTTTTAATGTTCATAGTCCTTCCTTGTGAAAAGGACATAAAAAAGAGTTTAATTCAATATTAGAATGCAAAACATCTCAACACTTATTAGAAAGAGAGAATGCAGCAATTTCTAGAGTTAATACTGCCTGGTGACTTCTACTTCAAAACCCAATTTTCCATTCCATTTCATATATCTTTGCCAAAATATAACCTTGTGCTGAAAGCATCATTCTTATTAGAATTCTTACCATTATTATTATTCTCAATATTATGAGAAAAAATACTTCAAGGCAAGAGTTCTGCTATTTTTCAGAATAAGATTGTGCAAATATTGCAAAGACATTTCATTACCTGCACTCTGTAGAGGAAAGAAGACCACCTTGTCTTATTCCTACAAAAATCTCCCTAAATATGATTTAACAGAAGTTGCTTTCTCTGTGCTGAATACATATCAAGAGGTGGCATAAAAAATTTTGGTTTGCACATTTGCAAAATTTTAGAACAATCTTCGCTGTGACCTTTCCTGGAATTTTAATGTTGAATATGAAAACTTAATAGTCATTAAGTATACTGTTTTGCATGCAACTATGTAAAATAGTTTAGAGTTAAAAAAGGGTGAATGATCTTCTAATATTTTTACCTCATACATCAGTTTTGCCTTCCCATCCCATGGGTGAGCTATTAACTGTCTTCCATGACTTACAACCCAGATTACTTGAAATGCACTTTATTTATTCATATTGCCTAACACCCATCTTCACACCATTGTAAATGAGGTGTTAATAGAGTTGTGGAACCACCACTTTAGGTAGCCTGCTCCCAAGGAAATGAGGCTGGAGGAGGTTATCTAGAGAATTACTAAGAAATGGCTGAATCTGGTCAGAGGTGCTCCTGCAGGAAGGCAGCAGGGGAACTAAAGGTCATGGGGCTCATGCTTAGTTCTTGGACAGGCACAAACACCAGTGCAGGCTTTCAGCTCTTTTACTGAGACTGGCAAAAGTGATGAGCCTTCTATTATGGTACTACCACTGCTAGTAACGTACTGTTTGTGAGGCCTCAGGATTGCTGCCTGCCAGGTGTTACACGTCTGAAACTTTCTTCACCTGCCTTCACTCTGTCTGACTTGATTTAGCTGACAGCAATTCCTTTAATTGGCCAGGTGTACGCAGCTAATTTATTTTACTTTTGTCTAACTCTGTGTTGTTTAAACTCATAATTTTATACATATAGCAATACTGAGGAATTATTTTATGTAGAATGAGGTATTTACAACTTTTTCACAATCTAATGTAGAGAAAGGCAGGCCTGGCACAACAACAGAAGTCTTGGGAAGGGGAAACAGGAAATGTGGTGTAGGGAGAAGCAGGCATGGGATGATTAAAGATAAGGCACATGTATGCCATGGGAAATCTCACAGATATATACCACTCACCAGTAATCAGCTAAAGAAAAGGAGACCTGGTAGTAAATGAAACTGGTTTTAGAGGTAATAAAGAAAGCAAAGAAATGGTATCTGTTGTGCATAAGAGACACCATATAGAACAAACTCAGATGTAGTTTTCAAAAGTTAGTCTCCAAAACAAAGAAGTGGAAAAATGTATAAAAGTATGCTAGTGAAATGTTAAAACAACAACAAAAAAAATCCATCCCTACATTGAACCAAAGGTGATGACAAAGAAAATTGTCAACGTGAACATCATATTCCACACATCAAAGAAATACAGATGCTCTCAAATTGCTCTAACACCTCTCACTGGCCATGACCAGAGTGGAACCACCTACCTTAAGACCTGGCGGAGAATGAGAAGTATGAGCATAACACCAGGAAAAACTGAAGAATTTAAGTGTGTACACAACAGATTTAAATCCATTATTGTTTTTTCTCTTTCTGTAACAAAATATTTCAGTTACATTACAAGGTTACTTTTATATAAATATCTTGGTTTACAAATGGCATTGTTCAATTAAGTGCTTCCACTGAAATTATGTTCCCCTCACTCTCTCCTTTCCCTTGCAGTGGTCTGGAGAGGAGAATTAGAGCCACAAAAAGTAAAGATAGCAGGTTGAGATAAGAACAATTTACCAGAAGCAGCAGTGAGATAAGAAAATGAACAGTAAAGGCAACTATACTAATGACAGAGGGTACAAGAAAGAGGCAAATTGTTCACATGGAAACAACACCTGTTTGGTCCCTCCACCACACTGGGCTGATCCAGGTTCGTCTTCTCCCTGGAAAAGACTCCCCATCCCCCTGCCTCCGGCAATGACATGAGGTGGTATAGAATAACCTCTGGCTCCTACCCATGTCCCCGCCTGACTACTGCAAAAATTAACCCTATCCTGGTCATGGAATGAAATGTGTTGTTTCTTTATCTTTGACCAATATTGTGAGCACAGCACTGGAGATCCATTGATTGTAGTGACAGATATAGAAAAAGTAACCTGTTTCCCTTTACTCAGGAGGCTGACAGGTAAATTTTAAAATCTGAATTATCCCTGCCTTTGGCTAACTGGAAGATGTGTAGTTCTTTCCTCCTGAAGTGTGACGTGTAGGTTCTTGCCTTTCATGTTTGTGAAAAGGAAAACGTTGTATGCCAGTCTTTCTCACTGTATTTCTAATAAACTAGCCACAAATATAAGAAACATAATTTATGATGACAAGAAAATTAACTTCTTTTTCTAGTTTGCTGATTCTTAGTTTGAGCATGGATCAAAAGTCAAATGGAGTCATTCAGGATAATGATCCTTCTCAGGGGCAAAATTCACTGCAGTTACTTAAAGACCAGGTAATTATGCTTGAAAAAGCATAGCATGAATTTCAGCCCCCAGTTCAACAGCAAGTCCCAGAGCAACACTACAGACCCTGTGCTATCACAACTTAAATCTATAAGCCAAGGAGCTATTACAGTCTCTTCCATGGCACTTAAGAAGTTTTCCTTTTTCTTTTCTTGTCTGAAAACCTACACAATTGGCTGTCTACTCCTTTTCTCCTTATGAACTACGCTGCTGTAAGTAGCATGGTAAAATATGTACTATAGCCTGTATTCAAATGCAAATTTTCTAAATAAATACAGCATCTTATAAGAGTGGGGATAAAGTTTCTATTAAAAAATAAAATCTGAAATGTTTTAATATTTGTTAACAAAACTGGAAAAAAATAGTTGGTTTTGAGCTAAGACTAAAGCTATGCCACAAAGAGGCAATATTTTTATTAGTGTTTTCTAACTTAGTTTCTATGACCAATTCTCTTAAATGAGTATGTTGGAACTTCAAATTCATAGCCCTAGGTAGATGGTAGTCTGAAACAGCCTTCTCTTGGACTTTGGTCCACAGTAAATTAGTTCATAAATAGCAACTACTCTGAATATAGATCAAAGTGATTACCTTTGAGATTTTTTGCAAAGATAGATAAATGTCTGGAAGTTTAAAAACACATTAAAGGATATTAAGTTTGCTGAAAATTGTGAGAAAATATATGCCTTTATTGCATTTTAATGTCAATAATTTTGTAGAGTTTTTAAGAGTCTGTCATGTAAGTCATCTAGTATAACTGCTTCTAAGTAAATTATCAAAGAATAATAATTTGTTTCTCTACAGTGCCATATGTTACTCTTCTAACTAGCCACAATGAAGCAGGCTGAGACTAGACAGTTATAAATATCCCGCAGAGTATCTCATTCCACCATTGTCTCCCTAAATGAAGGACAGAGCTCTGATAATTGGGGAATGTAACCTCCAGAAAAAGAGGAAAACACATTCCCTCAGGTAACTCCGACCCCGTTATTCAATCACTGAAATGAGGCAATATAACTTTCAAAGCACCTTTGTACCTGGCAACAGCATCACTTTCTATCAGGAAACAGCAAGCTTTAAAATGTGCTGGTTAACCTGTGAACAAATTAGCATGAAATTAAGCTTGTGGAAAAGATGCAACTAACTTGAAAGGCACAGTAATTTTTAATATGATCTTAATATGTCATCTCCATAACAGCACACCTTCCAAGATGAAAGTGTTTTTCTATAAAGACACAGCAGAAAACTATAGCCCTAATCCTTTTTTTTGCACAGAAAATCTGTCACCTCTGAACTGGAAAAGTAGCTATATTGTACCACTGAAGTAAGGGTAAATCAAGGACAAGGATATACTGTTTTGACTAAAACAAAAAAGAGACTATCTTAAACAATGAGATAGCCATCTATATCCATGCCTTAATGTGACCAGTGAAGGTCAGCTTTGTGCATCCTTCTTGAGGTTTATCTCAGATTGTGGTCTGATGTTAACAGATTTTACATGGAGATCACAATCTTGATTTAGCTTCCCTGAGCTACAAAAACCCTTATTTTTGCTGTAAACACTGTCTTTTGCAATGTTTTTCATTTACCTGAGCTGCCCTTGCATCTTCAACAGCCATAGAGAAAACCGACATTCTGAATGCTTGATCATTATCTGGTGAACAACAATTGCATTACATCACTCACATTGTCATAGCTGAAATCAGAATGTGGTAGACAGACTCCAAACCATGAATTAGGCTTGGTGCCAGGTGACTGAAGAATGTGAATGTATACAAAATGTCAAGGTTATTTCCCTGCACATACATCCTTTCTTGAAGTGAATCCAGAGGCCAACAAAGATGGAGCACCCCTCCTCTGAAGACAGGCTGAGAGAGTTGGGGTTATTCAAACTCAAGAAAAGAAGGCTCTGGGCATACCTTAGTTCAGCTTTCCTCTACTTGAAGGTGGCTGAAAGAAAGTTGGAGAGGGACTTTTTACATGGACATAGGAAAGGGGGAATGGCTTTAAACTGAAAGAGGGTAGATTTATATTAGATAGAAGAAAGAGGTCTATTACAATGAGAATGGTAAAACCCTGGAACAGGCTGCCCAAAGAGGTGATGGATGCCTCATCCCTGGAAATGTTCGAGGTCAGATTGGATGAGATTCTGAGAAACCTGATATACTTGGAGATGTCCCTGCTCATTGCACTGGGGTTGGCCCAGATGGTCCCTTCCAAACCCTTCCAAACCCACTGGCCATTGTTGGGACACTGGTACAGCCATTCTGACTTTGTGAAGGGTATGCTTTTAGAAGAAAGTAAAAAAGTTGGGTGTGGAATTTATAAGTTCAGCCATTTGAAACTTAAGCACTTGGCTTAAAGCTGGTTGCCTAGACTTCCTCTATAATGAAGTGAAAAAGAGAATTAATTCAGAAGAGTCTATATACAGATATTTAGGATAGACAGGCCCAGACTTTTGTAGGATTGTCCCTTTCTCCATCTCTTCCCTCTGTCTGGAAAAACCTAATTCTTATCTGAATTCTAATCTGGTTTCAGACAAAACTGCATTAGACTTAATTCACAAAAAAAAAAAAAAAAGTGTATGCATGTGTCTCTATGTTCATCCTATTCTGGGACGCTCTTTTTCAATGTAAAAAGACACTATGTAAAGACTAGCATCATGTTTGTTACTATTTCTATGACAGTGCTTTTTTCTTTGGCAGACTGTTCTTTTTGATAAAGCAAAGTGAAAGCAATAGTTAGCTGGATACAACATCCCTTGAAAAGTAGCATACAGTAGAGTGTAACCATTTTGTTTTTCAAAATTTCAGATTCAATAGGGTAAGTCTAATACTCTTACCAGTCAAAGAACTGCAAGTCTGCAAGTCTATCTAACAAGATTGTCAAAATAATTTGTTCCTGACAGCTAAATTGAGAACAAATAAATTACAATTAAATTTTTAACCTTTTTTACTACTGGTGATACTCATGAGAGTCTGTCTCCACAGCCTGTCAGACAAGCTTACCTCAGAAAGTCCCTGAAACACACATGCATGCACAAAAAAATCTGTGGATCAGATAAAACAAAATATCCTTCCATCAGAATGCAGAAGAGTGCCTAGCAAAGAGTTTTTAAAGACCATTATTGATTGCTGTGAATTAAACATAGGCTTTGTCATATAAGCAGAATTTCAAAATAATTGGCAGCCGTTAAACAGAGGGTTCCTAAAGTGGTATGTAGATGGAGCTGAGGTAAGATGAAGATGAGCCCAAACTTAGGGAATTTATATCTTGTGAAGACTTCAGGAATAGCAAGCACCTAGTGGGCTGAAGTTATTTAATAGTTTTGTATAACTCAAAATAAAATGGATGGACTCCCCAATATGAAGTGCTGACTAAAGCGTGAAGTTAATTTTCAAATCTGACTCTATTCATCCATGTTTTTTTGGGCAAAATTATTTTAACCTGAATTCAAGCTCTTTCCAGGTTTTTAAGACAGGACCTCCAGTGATCCCCTCTGCCTGACAGTGGGCCCCTGACACTCCTGAGGGCAGTGAGAAGGAAAATGGGATATGTAGACATGGCAGGCAAAGCACAAACTGGGACTCCTGTGCTGCATCTGCAGCAAGTGAATTTCATCCTAATGTCAGATTTACAGAGAATGGAAATCTAAGAAACATTTATAGAATCAAAATCATAGAAACATTCTGAAACTTTTAAATTTGTAATTCTTTTTTTTATTAAGCCACTGCCACTACCCCTGCCCCTTCTTTCTGGAACATTTAAATTAAATCTAAAATATTTTCTGTAAATTATATGTCATTATAATTACTAGATAAATTTTGATGACTCGTTCTGTGAGTAGAGGTATTTTTAGATGATCACTATGACTTATTCTTTTTTTTTTTTAATTTATGAGAAATAGAATTGTTGCAATGAAATGTAATATGTATTGGCAGAAATCTACCTACACTTTTGAAATGCCTGGGGTTTGTGCTAGAGACCATCTCATATCTGATTTAATTATGTATAACTAAATTTAAACTGCACAGTGCAGGTGAAACTGCAGGAATGCAGCAGCTTTCCAACACCACATCTCCAGCGTGCCCTTAAACAGGTGAAAGTCTCTAAGAAGTGATTGTCCCTGGTTCACTCTGTCTCCTTCCCCAAAGCTTCAAATTTTCAAGGGCATGCTCCAAGAAAGAACTTTTAGACCTCAGGAACATATAATATTTTTTCTGTGGGCATGCCTAATTTCGACTCCTAATTCCCAGCAACCAGAACAGGCTACAGCATTGCTGTGAAAGTAAAGGGGCTGTGCCTCCCAACTAAGCACACTTTGATGGAATACATCAGGAGACATTGCATGAGAATTGTGAGTGGATATCACAATTTGCATGAATTGCAGTACATGCAATTTTAAACAATACAGTTCTGTTATGAAACAGCATCTGGGAAAAGGCGTGAATGAATAAAACATATATGCTTTTGTATGACTAAGAAGCTCCTGTGCATAAGAGCCAGTAATTCTGTAATTTGTAGGACATTTCTGGAAACACAGGTAACATGTGGCAGACAAACAGCCCAGTTGTCACTCCTGATTCAGTTGCAGGACTTCACAGAGTGGACATGCTGCCCAAGAGCAGCTTTGATGGTGGTTCATGCCTCAGTGTAAACCAAAGAGATTAGTTCAGTAAAAGTCTTACCAGAGAAGTGCTCAGGTTGCTGACAACTCCTGCTTAGGTGTGGCTTTAGGGACAGGATTTAGTGGTGGATTTGGCAGTGCTGGGTTAACAGCTGGACTTTGTGGTCTTAATGGTCTTTTCCAACATAAATTATTCTGTGATTGAATGTATATAGGCATTGAGAGATCCTTTTTGCCAATAAAAAGATTTTGAGATTTTAAGTTAAAAAATTGAGAAGCCTGAGCTGTTGCTGTGATAATTTTCATTGCATGAAGGTTCAGACTTGGTGGGGAAGCAATTGTCTAGAGGAAGCTGGAGGGGGATATCTCCCAAACTCTCCATCCCAGCTCTACCTGTAATTCTCAGTGCTGGTCAGCCAAAACTAAACCATAACCATTCACTCTTTTGGCAGCACACACTGCTGGGGAGCTGGGAAAACCTCTCTGCTAATTGCTCAAAAAAAGAATAGGAATCACGGTATTAAAATGTTATATGCTTTAAAAGAATGGCCCTGCAACATCTTCTTCTAAATTAACAAAATTAATGGGTGTTTTGATTTTGCTTTTTTAATGCCTTTTCCCCCTATCTGTAATATCTACAAATTCCTTACATATATGTGGACCTTCAGAAACTGTAAGATTTAGTGTTATAGAAGAGTATTTGACAAAATAAACATTTTATTATAAATAACATCCACAGCCACAAGTAAAGCAATGTAAAATTAAATTGTTAAGACCCCTGTCCACTACAAATATGGAATTGCAGTCCAAAAGAAAAAAACTGTATATTATCCTGTTATTGTAAGGGAATGCCAGGTCATCAGCTACTATCTGATATTAGCTGATAGCTATCACAGGTTATTATTACAAAGTATATAAAATTAGCAAATTAAATTAATCTTGAATTTCATGAAGACTGACTTTTAAACCTTAGTTATCTGTTTTTAATGCAGAATTTTCTTTTTCAAACCAATTTTTTCTTAATTAAACCAAGAAAACCTGCACTTCTTTTCTGGGCTACTGCACTGCAATTCTTTAATACCTCTTGGTTGTGTTATAAATGCCATAGACACATCTCAGAGTGCCAATTAATGACTGGTTTCACTTGAAGTATATATTAATATTTTTTTTTAAACCTTGCCATATGCCTTTTGTTCTTTTCTCCCACAGTATTTTTATTTATTCAGTGAGGTTTTTTAATTAGTGTCTAGGGATCTTTCCAAGATCACAAACTATAAAATGGTTTTGGGAAAAGAAAAATCTACCAGGTGGCAACACTGAGAGTACTTTCATAAATACAAATCATATTCTTCCTGTGCTATCAGGCTACATCCTAGATGAAAAATTCAATGTCTCACACAGATAAAAAGTCTTCCAGTTCAGCAATTCTAGATGAGTCTATGATGTCTATGACCTCTGAAAATACTTGTTTCTGGCACAGCAAAAAAGCTCTTTGCGTCTAACCTTGGAGAAATACCACAGGCCACAAGCAGTGATTTGTGTAATACTTCTGATACATTAAGTTAAAAACAGTTTATTTCCAAAAATACAGACACAATTCAAATATAATTATGGTCTCTGGAAAACTAAATTGTGACTCAGGGGACCAGAATTGAATTAGAAACGCCAAAAGACTGCAACTGGTCTTGGACATGTAACTAGGAAGAAAGTAGAGCAAGAAAAACAGTTTAATCTATCTACCAATTGCCATGACACTTGTTCGTAGCAATGCATGTACCACAGCTGGGTACCAGTCCATGAAGGCCAGGTATCCAAGGGAAGCTGGATTTGTGGCCAACCCCTGCATTGACTAAATAGAAGAGTGAGGCAGAAAATTATCTAATGCTTTAAGGTGAAAAACAGAGGATAAAGAGAAAAGTGGAGGAGTAAAGGTCCAGTCTTCTGAACCAAACTCTCTTGAGATTTCTGGCATAAGAATTTTGTCAAGGTAAATGAATCAGTGCCTTTGTACAGCAGCACAATATTTCAGAATTGATCCTGCCACTTACAATTCTGTCCTACAGACTCAAGAAGTCAAGCATCCTTTTCTATCTTCATTTGAGGTGATGATTATCCACCACAAATTGATTTCTCTACCCAGTTCCCTTGTTTCATTATTCACTTCTGTGAATCCTCCCCATGACTCTTATTTGCCGTTCTCACTATTTCAACTGTCAGGCTGCTGTTCCTTGCTGCTGCTCCTGCTTTTACAGTGCAATTCAAATCATCAAGTGCTGTTATGCCATAAGTCATTTGTGACTTCTGTAGTCAGCCACAGGCAGAAAGTTGTCACAAGACCAAGCCTTTTTATTAGGAGGCAAAGGGGACTCTTTAACACAATAGCTGGAGATAGAAAGAAGGAAACACTCATGGTGATAGGCCTCAAAGCACTGGGCACATAGCTGGGCAGAAAATCCAGAAGACAAAGAAATGTGGCCCTAGCCACGAAATGAGGCATAACTTATGGGAGAGAAAAAAACTGATTGGAGGAACAGATTTGAAAACAATGAACATGAAAACTGCATTTAGGCAGGGAAAATGGGGCTATGACCACTCTTTGTAAAGAATTTGCTTACATGAAAAAGGAAAACAATATCCTCATCTATTTCTTCTTCTAAGCCACTTCAACTTTCAATAATGACTTGAACTTTGAAATGAAGAAAGAACATTGCTACCTATGCTACCTGACCCAACAAAAATACACCATTCCATAACAGCTGCAAGAATTAAACCAACTATACAAAACCATACAGTTTGGTAGAGTAGCAGATTCTAGTGGCTTCTACCTACAGTTACAAATTTACAATGTCTGACAAACTCAAGCTTTCCCTTACAGTTCTTTTTCCAGCCATAATTCTGCTTTCTTATCCAGTTATCTTCTGCACCAAAAATGACCATCCTTTAGATTAGCTCTGAGGGAAAGGCTTAGCCAAATTTTGAGGGACAAAGAAAGGCCCTTTACACAGCTGAAGTTCTCTTTGATGAATATCAAAAGGCCTGTTGCATACATTGAAGAAACCTCAGCTTCTCAAAATAACAGGTATGCAAATCCCTTACACGTAGAGTTTTGTGGAACCTAAACATGGGGCTTACAACTAGCTATTAATCCTGTCTCCTCTTGAAAAACTGTCTCTGTATTCTATTTTTTCCCAATTTCCTTAAACTGTTTTGGTGGTGATACTGTCAGTTTCTCATTAAGCCATTTGCTAGAATATCCCACTCCTACCTTCTCTTTTCTCAGCTTTCACATGTGAAATCAATTAGCTATTCACTAAGTAGAGAAGATGTCATTCTCTCAAATCCCATCTTTCTTTTTGTGTCTTACATATATGCACACATATTTTTGCAAACAAAACAAAACACAAAACCTTGACATGAATTAATATGATTCTTTCAAGTGTTTTAGGAAAGCCTTTGTGGCTTAATCTTACTGAAAATGTTCTGGTTTGTTTATATGAATGAATTTTATCTTCTTTAAGAAAACAATGCAAAAATAATACATTTCTCAAGTATTCACATGTGGTTGATTCCACTGAGTTAAACAGTATTGTCTGGTTTTGACTTAACAGTTTTCCCTCATAAGAGACAACACATTTAAAAGAAAAAAGTGCAATAAACAGGTTGCATACTAAACATATTTTGTATTATTTACACTCAACCACTATTCAAAAGTGAGAGCTAAAAAGAAGATAAGACAGGCAAAACTAATCCAGGAATAGTGAGTAGTTACCAGAAATCCTCCTTACCTCCACTGCAGCCAGCTGGAGCCACAGGCAGACAGAGGAGCTGTCTTGGCTCTTGTGGCAACTTTCTGCTCCATGAATCCTTGCAGTACAAAAGTGGCATAATCATGGTGAATGGCACCAAATCATGTCTTCATAATTGTAAAATATGCTCCCTCGGCCAGGGAAGAACAATGACAGCAAAAATATGACTACTTCTGATCTGGTATCATAAAAATTATCCTCAAGGTCCACCGGCTGGTAGGAAATTCTTTTAAGGTCCTGTCCTTACTCAGCACAGAAGGTAAAATTTCTTAGTTCAATTGGTCTAATTTGTAATACTTTGCAGGTAAATGCTCTGTCTTTGTGGGAATGGAGAAAATTACTGTATTGTTGATAATGCCAATACAAGATGTAAATAGTGATTCTGTGGACTGTACACAAAAGACTGACCATCTTCCAGTCCATAACATACAGAATTTATCTCAATTAACAGAATGAAGATATTGTACTCTCTACTGTTAACAACAATATTAATTGCATTGCTACGTGTTTGAAAAATCATAACTGTTCTTAGTAGAGTAGGAAACAGTAACTCATCCAGTTTCAATATCCCTGAGTATATTGACAATGTTGTTCTCTGAGACTGAAGACATCCATCCAGATCCTTCCAGAACCACAACTCCTAAGTTTCCTGAGGTAAAATAATTTAATTGAGCACACTGTGAGATCTGGGCTTTTAAGAAACCATCTCAAAAAGTAAAGTACAGATTTTGTGGCTGGGTTTTGAAAAACTACAAAGCAACACTTGTAACCACAAAAACCTCCCACATGATTCTTATTCTCTTTTCTGACCACCTAGGCAAGGACATAGCAATCTCTCTCTCCATGTTGGCACAGCAACCAGCAGCAACCTCGAGGAGTTGCAGAAATGTAAGGCTGCTCCAGAACAACAGGGGAGATATAGAAAGAATATTGGGCATCCCTTTGGAGTGCTGTGAAATATGAACATGCTATTACAAGTTTTCTATAGTATGCTATTTTTTCAAAGCCCTTTGCAGTCCACTAATGAGGCAAGAATCTCAATCTCATGTTCAGAATCCCAAAAGATTCTTTTGTTTTGTTTTCCCTAAAGTCTACCAGACCTCATGTGGTTGGCTTGTCATTGTTGTTTTGCAGTGTTTTGTTTTTTTAATCCTTTAAGATGACTGTGCACAGTCTCTCTTCCCCTCCCAAAATCATATTAGTATTTGTTTGTATCAGCAAACAGAATCAGTTCTCTGTACTACAGAGTGAGCAAGCTAATACTTCAGTAAATTTTTGCTGCCTCCTGTTACATCTGTTCTGCTCTGTTCACTAATTGCCTGTCATAAGCACTGAGCCATGGTGCCAGCCATGCTGCCACTTCCTCTTTGGTCAGCTTGTCAGCTCCTATTAATCTGAGTCCTGTTGCTTTTTCCACAGCTAACGTTTTTGGACTGTGGATATCATGAAAATCTATTGCTTTAGTGTTGTATGAAAGTGACAAAATTATAATTCAACAGCGAAAAAAGTTAATGACTTTTTGTGTGAAAGTTGACAGTTTCCTACTGTAGCAGCAAATTATATTCTTTGATCCTGCTTCAATTTCAGGACTATATATAAAAGTTTACCTATCTTTCAATCTGATGCAATATTATTAATATTATTATTCATTATTAATCCTTATTATTGCATTGCATGAAAACAAACGTCTAGATTCAAACTCTGTGAATGTGAACAAACTAAATCTGAACATAAGTAAATGATATCTACAATATGAAAATTTTAAAAGAAAGTCATCTGATTTTTATGCTGAATTTTGTCAGCTTTTTACCTTGGGAGGGAAAGCAGTAGGTTTTAAACTGATTTATATTTGTTAGACCTGATAATTTTTGCAAAATATTTATATTCTCCACATTTTAATTCAGTAGCCCAGAGTATAGATATGAAAGATCACACCATAACAGAGAATGAGAGCTATGGAATCAGAGCTGTTTACACTGGGAAAGAATTTTGTCATCAAGTCCAACCATCTGAATTAACTGCTAAAACATCTCATGCATCATCTTAATGCCTTTTAAATACCTCCGGGGATGTTACCTCAGCCGCTTCCCTGGGCAACTTCTTCCAGTGTTAGCAACTCATTCCTGAAGAAAGGTCACTGCGCTGGTCCTGCTGGCCATACCAGGTTTGATACAGGCCAGGATGGCATTGATCTTCTCGCCCATCTGGGCACGCTCTGGCTCATGTTCAGTGGCTGTTGACCAGCATCCCCAGGTCCTTTTCCACCCGGCAGTTTTCCAGCCACTCTTACCCCAGCCTGAAGCACTGCATGAAGCTCTTGTGACCCAAGTGAGGCACCCGGCATTTTGCCTTGTTGAACTGTTCAGATTCCCAACAGGGCTCCTCAAGGTAAGACATGCACATGGACAGTTACCTCTGAGCAGCTTCAATGTAGCAGAGCAGTGGTCTATTCCCCTGAAATTGTTTGTCATGCATTAAGCTTTTAACAAAATGTAGATATAATATGTCCCTTAAGGAAATGAGAACTCAAGGTGACACGTAAATTACAGGACTGAGAAACAGTGATGTTCTCACAAGTAATTAAGAGTGGATATAGCAGATTTTTCTTTTCAGGGTAAAATACACCTCTAATTTTTAAATTATGCACAGGGGAAAAGTAATAGAAATATCATTTCAGAATAATCAAAGTAATTTTGCTGCACAAAATTCTGAGTGTGACTTCATATGGGAATCAAAGTCCTAAAGCTTTGGGGCTAAGCATCTGCTCTCAGATTATACAGATCTGAAGGACACTTTTCTCAGGTGGAGTATTTTGTCTGTCTACGCTATCAGCTCCCAGAAACAACCCGTCCTTGCTGTGGTCTTGATGAATTAGCATGCTTTCAAACAGTTCCTGGGTGCAGTTCAGGGGTTAGGATGGCTAAGAGACCTTTAACAAAGCTGCTGACAGAGCAGAAGCTGCACGTTATATTTGCAGGCAGATTTATGCCTGTTTTGCCCTCAGTGATGGAGAACAACATGGAGCACCTTTATTTTATTTGCAGGCATTTATTCTCAGAAGCCTAATAGAAGAATGACAAGGCAAAGCCACCTCTCTGTTCACCCCATTTCCTTGAGCTGTGCCCACGAGCAGGAAGACCTGGAACTGGAGTTTTGGGATCCTTGGCTCTGTAGCAAACTCCACAGAGCCTGCAAGGAGCCCTGGACCCACAACAATCTGCCTGACAGCTAGACATTGAGGGCACTTTCCAGCCTGACATTGAAATATAAGACCTGGGGAGTTGCTCTGAATCAAGGAGCTTATTCTTTTAGGAACAAAATGACTTTATGATCCCTCTTTATGTGCTCAACAATAAAAATTCAATATGTGGAAATTCTGCAGTTAGGAACCAAATGCAAATAAGGCATTTTACAGACTGGGAAACAGGTAACCAGTGCCATTATTGACAAGGTTGGCATGGATATTGAAATTCTGCAACACTAAAAGAAAAAAAAAAAAAAAAA
>VZTX01026627.1:449906-566900 GCA_013400915.1 Pardalotus punctatus | reverse complement strand
AAAGGAAAAAAAAAAGAATGAAAAAGGAAAAGAATCCAAACCCCACAGCAAATAAAATACAAATAAATACATCAGAAATATTTACATCTGCATAATTGCATACTTACCTAACTTCTGTTTGAACTTCTGATACAATGGCATACATCTACACTGAAAAAAGTGAGCTGAAAAAAAAAATGAGCATTTTTTCAGAGACCTAGAAAGAAGTAAGGCTGATTATATAAGTAATTCATTTTCAAGAAAAGAAGGCCATATGAATGAAAGCATGATGACATAGTAAAGAAGAACAAGCAGCATGACATGACACTTCATTTCTGGAGAACCTGGGAGATCAATAACTAAGTCTGTGTAAAATTTTTCACATCTCTTCTTCAGAAAGTATGACCTCAAGAATGACTTGATGTGCATCACATTTTCTTTCAAGTAACTGGGATGTAATGTAAAATCTGTACACAGGATCATTGATTTTTTTTCTCCTTTAAAAAAAGTAATATTATGATGAAATTTTTTGAAATGTAACATCAGTGAAGTTACAGTTGGAATAAACTCATGCCTGTGCACTTATTTAAATTGATGTGTATATTATTTTAAATCTTTCCTTCATTCTGCTTTTCAAGTTGAAAAATAATTGCCTTATACAGGGACTACTTGATTATTTCAGTTTCTACGCTCTTGTACATTTTGAAAAGTAGAATCCCCAAATATTGTCTTTCTTATTTTGCTGGTTAAGCATTTAGATTGCCACAGGGCTGGACTGAAATTGTTCAGGACATGATGAGACTCTGGATTTCCCCGGGCTTTATCAGCCAGTCAGAATTCAGGCAAGGCAGCCAATATATTAGAATGAAATGTCAATTACAACGCTCTTCAGTGTTACAAGTTTCTGAGGATGACTGGGAAATAAATGCATGATGGTTGGAGAAATTACTTTCTTTGTAGTTTAGCTGTAATACTGGCAGCCAGCAAAGAGAGAAATCTTATTTTCTGTTCAATTTATTTAAGGGTCTGCACATCTGTGCAAAGCTCAGACAAGACACGGTTCCTTAACCAGGCCAAGGTACCCAGCCAATTCCTACAGTAACAGCCCTTGCTAGTATTTTCAGTACAATATCTTTCTGCCTAAGAATTACTTCTTCTAGTAAAAAGAGAGCAATGCCTCTAACATTAATTTCTCTTGCACAAATTGCTTCCACAATATTTATTCTCCCATTGAATTAACATTATCTTGGCTAGAAATTAGAATTTCTCTCTATTTTAATGAGATCTCCACAAAGACAAGGTCTTAATCTGGAATGACCTTACTACAACATCTCTTAATTGTTGATGGCAGCAAATGAAATGCAAGTGGACACAGAACAAATTGCTTCATTAACAATATAGTCTATACCTAAGGAACTGTAACCCACATTTCCAATTCATGGACCAGTTCATCTCATAATTTATCTCCCATAATGAGATTACACTGCTCATGTAAGGTAACAGTATACTTACTTGTCACATTATGAGAATATGCTGTTTAGCAGCTTATAGTAGATATTATTAATAATGTAAAATACTGTCTTCACTTCCAAATGGAGAAAGATCATAATATTTTTAAAATATTGTGTGTCTGAGAATGCATAAGAAGGCCACATCATCAACTCGATTTTCACTGAGAGATCTCTGCATTTGTCAAGTATCCTACTCAGAAGACTAATTTTTCACATTGACAGTAGGATATCACAGGTCCCATTGAAAAACAAAAGTGTCAATGACAATAAAGTTATTAGCTATAAACTCATCCAAACACTGGAAATGAAGTAACATTTGTTCAGAGTCTGCTACTTACATAATTGTTGTTGAAGTGTGAAAATTGCAATAGTAAAGCTCTTCCTGGGAGATTCAGCAATTTTGACAACTAAATGCACTTATGTGTGTGGCACTGTGCAGCTTCATATATTTAACTTTCTTTTAAAAGTAATTAATTAATGGCACACCAATCCACAAAGACAGACACATAGAAAATGGGAAATGACAGAAACAAGGTCTGTTTGCAAATTCAGTTCAGCATCTTTGAGCTTACATAAGTTCTTAAATAAAACTATGTAGACAATGATGACTAATCCAGAAAGACTAGTTAGCTTTCATCTCAACTGCAGATCACATTTGCTTTTATTACTGCTTTGTTTTTCATTCAGCATCCAGGCTGTGCAATGAATAAAGAAGATATAAAAATGTAATGAAAGAAATTAATAGATTATCAACATGACACAAAGGCTGAAATAAAATGGTATATTTAATCTCAGTTGTACAGGTAAAATATCTTTTAAAATAAAAGATAAAGGAAAAGGATGCTTAAAAAAGAAAAGTTACCTCTAAATAAACAAATAATTCCATATTTCAGGATTGCTTTGGAGGTGAATAGATTTTATTTCAGGTTTTTTTAAATGGCAGTCTCAACCAAGAGCTTCTGATGCAAAGCATAGCTGATGAAGCTAAGTTATTCTTTGTGTGGATGAACTACCAGAGAATGGGAGGGGGAGGAAAGGACAGACCAAGTATCTATGAAGATTCTTCTCTGCTCAACTGTCCCCATCTGAATGTGATGAATCCAGAATTATTAACAATTCACAAGTTCTGAAACCCCAATCTATATTCCAAGCCCTGCTGCACCAGTACCAAAGACGTGGTTTCAGCTGTTGTACTTCACCCATGGATCAAGGTCTGTGAGATTTATGAATTTTCTCTGCTCCTGAGCACACCGAAAATCCAACAGCAGACTCCTTGATGGGGTGCTTCCTTGTATGTGAACCTGTGGCTTTTCAGAGTCTAATAATTTTTTCCAAACTAACTGTATTTTCATGAGCATAGAAAAAAAAACACCTTAACAAAGTAGTTCTCCTGCTCCTAAGCCCAAAGGCACTAGAACACTTCAAAGAAGCAAATTGTAATACTATTTTTAAAAGAAAAATTTTTTTTTCTTTGAAAGTAATTTGTATTTTAAATGACAGAGACATTTTTACTGAAACATTAAAATAAAATAGCTACTTAAAATCAGGAAAATCTTATACCAAAATTATCAATGTTTGGAAAAGTTATAATAAAAATATTATACATGAAACTTTACTCATAATAATGGGTGTTTTTTCTGCTCTCCAAGCTCAAGATTGGAAGCATCTTAGGATCTGAATAGCCACTATGGTACCATTCTTTTTTTTTAAGACACTAGGATCTAGAATGTATTCTCGCACCCATTCAGTGTGCTCTCAGATTCATGATTTAGACTGACCACCATTCACTGTCCTCTTTGCCTTCCGCACTTCCTCTCAGACAAAACCAGACATGGTTGAGGGGTAGTTTGCTCTAATCTGCAGGACTGCAGCTTGTTGTGATAAGGTAATTAAAGGTTTGCCTTGTCCCATATCCCCTAGGACCTTTCCAGGCACCTTTCTAGGCTCAAACGCACCTACATCACATTATTACATTTTGAGACATGAGGCATGTGCTCCTACCTACTGTACATAAAATCTTCATTATCAGACTGTGATATCTCCATCTTCATATATTTCAAAACAAAATGTCATTAAAGGCCTGCCATGTCATAGGGCCACAGAGGAGACTTGTAGCAGCTGATAGGTAACATTGATGTGTCCAGCTCTCTGGAGATTGTACTGGGAGGGGAATCATCCTGCACCACCCTCCTTGGTACCCAACAAAATTAATCTCTGCACAGGGACTTTAGTAGCATTGTCATAACCAGAACCAAACCTGATTTGATATAGAGAGTGCACGAATGGCAAAAATACTCATTTTTTATTTGATCAGGCCTATGTGCATTGATTCAGAAAGCAAAGGTTTTAAAGTGTCTGTCATTCTTTGAAACAATGCTGTTAGTGAGATCAAAGGCAGCATGAGTAATAAAGTTTAGCAAGAAAAATGTAGATGAGTAATTACACAAAAATCTGTACACCTCTATGCAATCTCATTTGAAAACACTATGGACAATTTCTTGCAATGGACATCCCTCTCCATCTCTCTACTGGGGATAATAAACCTTGGAGATTAAATGAAGGAAAGAGGGAAATGAGCCATTTAGTTCTATTAACTATTCTAACTTGACATGTATGGAATTATATGATAATTACTATTGAAAGGTAGAACATACCATATGGATAGGGCAGAAATGGTCAGGCAATATCAAACTACAGTTCATTTCAAACTGGACTGTAATTTCTTAGCACTGCCAATTTTAACAATCTTGCCAAGTCACTGAGGAAGCTGAATCAACAAAAATGAGTTTTTGATTGATTAGGATTAAGTCACAGTATTCCATTTATCAAACACAGAGATATTGAGGTTATTTAAAGGTTATTAAATATATTCTTCTGCGTATATTTAAGCGTCACCTTAATCTCATCAACACTATTCAAGAACAGACATTTCTACAATAGCTCAAGAAGACTTTGAAGTACAAACTGCGTATTTAATGATCAGTTAACACTGTGAAGGTCAAAACCCAAAAAGACTAAATCCAAAATGCCACTATTTGCAGTTGATGGTGTGTCCCATTTCTACCACTGCTAGTAAACACTGTAAGCTTTAGATTCACAATAAAAATTCAAGCAACCAAAAATTTAAATCTTTAGAAGCATCATGCAAAATGCCCCAACTTGAACAAAAGATGGTTTACACACTGCAGGATGTCAGAATTTGGCTCTGGCTAAGTAGATATCAGGTTGGTAAAGGTGGTTTCAGATAATATCCTATCTCTGTGCAAGTTATAAAATTCCTATTAAATATTACAGAGATCCTCAGGTACAATAAGAAATTAATAAAAATAAAAGTCAGAACTGAGTATGCAGAAGAGAAAATGTCTCACAAATGAAAAATTACCCAGAACTTATAGGCCTTGAGTCATTTCTCTTAACAGCTGCAAAAATGTCAACAGCAGTAAAATATAAAAAGCCAGCAGTGATTTCATTAATAGTACTCTGCTACACTGCAGAGGGAATTGTGCTAACATACATTTGAAGGACAGACATCACCTTTAAAATTCAAATACATGAGCTGGAACTTTTCCTCTGCTTCAACTTGTATGCTCCTTCCTACACAAATAAAGCTGGCCAACTGGAGATCATTAATCCATGGACTCTATGAATCTCTCATTTTCTCAGTGAGTGGAGCACAGCACGCTGGAGCACATTCTACTCACAACAAGAGCATCACAGAGAGTCTGGAGGAATGATTGCTTATTCTGCTAATTCTGGACTTAGAATATCAGTTGAAAAACATCCCCCACACCACTGCACGTTGAGAGATACTATATGTATGTCCACAACTTTTTGTTTTCCAAATACTAGTGACTCCATTTAATAATATATCCTGTCTTTAAAGCAGCTTCTAAAATATGGACAGCAAATATACTGTCCGTGAAAGAAAAAAAATGTCACTGTCAAGATACAAAATGAAGTCTCAGCAAATTTGGGTTAAATATTTAGGTCTTCTCACAGAAGCCTTGACTGACCCTGGGCAAGCCAGTAGAAGATGTGTGAGAAAATCACTTAACTGAGGCATGAGGAAACTCTTTTCTATTTAAAAGCAAGCCATCTGAGCAAAGAGTTTGTATCCTATTACCCACAGGTATGGCACTCATATACTGGGGTGTCACTGAGGACTTCTTCGTGCTACTTTAATACAGATTTATATTAGTGCAAAGGTCAAGTAATATTTTGAGATGCAATAAATTTAATGTCATAATATCCAGAGTGCCTGAAAGCAGTAGAAAGTTCACTGTTGTCGGTTCACATAGTGAAGAAGTGGATGAGACACGGGCCTAACTGCAATTCTCTGGCCACACCTTCCCTTGCCTTTCCCCTGCATTCCCATGTAACACTAAAAATCCAATACACTGATAGAAGCTAGAGTAATCAAAAAAGTTAAATGCCTGAAGAACCAGAATCTTAGCACAACCTGGAAGGATTTCTAATAGCTAAGATCTCATTAAAAGATAATGTTTGCATGTAAAGCCAGACAATAGTGAGATGGGCCTCGTAGGTTGTGATTGGCAGTGCACCTGCGCTCTTCATCCACTAGAGACCTACAGGTTTATGGATCAGCAGCCAAGGACATGACACTGCTTAATTTTGAACTGCAGAAATGCAGCACAATATTACACTTTCTTTCTCCTGTTTTTCTTCCAGCACAGGTGACCTTATTCCATCAGGATATAGACAACAAATTAAACTGCGTCAGATATTGTTATTGAAATTAATTTCTGGCAAAAAATCTCCCTGCATCCTTCGAGGTAGTAACAACTGTTGAATGTCAAGTTAGATCTGTAGTAAATATTGAGGAAGCCAAGAGTCTTGTAGTCTTGACAGGCAGAATGTACATTTCATTACATTTTAAAGGTATTAGGGTGGCTGAGATATATTTATTTCCCAGTCTCTTAGCTAAAAGAGAATCAAAATTTTGTAATCTATTTCAAATAGACAACGTCTCTGATATCTTGTATTCTCTAAGTCTTAATTTTAACCAAAGAAACAAAGCAATGCAAAGGCCTTTATGTGGTAAAGATCTTAATGCTCTTTCACTCAAGACATCTTTGAAAGCCCTTGAAAACACCACAGAAAGAGGATCAATGAGAGTCTGATAAAATTCTTCAACAATCTTCACAGCCCCAGGAGCAGTTCCCTTTCTCACTGATAGAGAAGCTATGCAAACATCCCTCTTTTCTTCTGTTCTCTCAAGCAAGTCCTGTTTCTCTTTTGCCAAAGCTTCAAAACCTGCAGTTCTTTAGGAAAAAAAAAACCCTACCGGCAACAGGAAAAATAATTTGTTCCTGAAAGAGTTTACTTGTAGCTTTTCTGAGCTCCCCTCAGTGTGGCAGCAGGGTCCCTACAGGCCTGCCCCCAGCTATGGCAGCATAGCCCTAGTGTGGCCCTCTACATTCTCCTTCTTTATATCCCTTAAATAAAAGATAAATCTTTCCAACATTTTATCATCAAGGGCTTTGTAAATCTAGTTTTAGCCTTCAATTGCTTTTAAATTTCCCCTGAATTCCACATGTTCCATATCTCTCAGACAACTATGCGATTACTCAAACAACTAATTACTATGTGCATTCCCCAAAGGAAATGTGGAAAGGCCATCCGGCTCTTCTTAGCCCGTCTCTACTTTCCAGATGGGAAGCATAAAAATCCTAATCTATTTCTTATTCCATGAAACAATCTTTCCTCTTTCTATAGGCTTCTGTCATACTGAGCAGGACTCACAGAACATTATGGAGAAACTTTCCCAATGTTTATGCAATTTTCCTCTATAAATTTTCATGATGGATTGATCCTGACTACATGACAAGTGCCTGCCAAGCTGTTCTATCATTTCCCCCATCAGTTGGACAGGGAAGAGAAAATATAACAAAAGACTCATGGATAGAGGAAAAGGACAAGGAGAGATCATGCACCAGTTGTCACCACTGAATCACAGAACCACCCAACGGGTCAGGTTGGAAGGGACCACAGTGGGTCATCTGGTCCAAACTCCCCGCTCAAGCAGGATCATCCCAGAGCACATGGTACAGGATTGTGTCCAGATGGCTCTTTAACATCTCCAATGAGGGAGAGATTACAACCTCCCTGGGCAATTTGTTCCAGTGCTCAGTCATCTGCACAGCAAAAAAATTCATCCTCATGTTCAGGTGGAATTTTCTGTGCATCAATCTGTGCCCTTTGCCTCTTGTCTTATTGCTCAGCACCACCGAGCAGAGCCTGGCTGCATCCTCTTGACACTCCCCTTTCAATACTGATAAACATTGATGAGGTCCTCTCTCAGCCATCTCTTCTCCAGGCTGAACAGGCCCTGCTCCCTCAGTCTGTCCTAGCAAGAGAGACATTCCAGACCGCTGATCATCTTTGCTGCCCTCTGCTGGACCCACTCCATGACCTCCATGTCTCTTGCGCTGAGGAACCCTGAACTGGACACAGCACTCCAGATGTGGGCTCACCAGAGCTGAGTAGAGGGGCAGGACCACCACCCTCATCCTGCTGGCAGTGCTCTTCCTAATGTACCCCAGGACACCTTTGGCTTTCTTGGCCACGATGGCTCATGGATGGCTCATGGACAGCTCATTGTCCATCAACACCCTCAGATCCTTCTCCACAGAGCTGCTTTCCAGGAGGTCATCCTCCAGCCTGTGCTGGTGCCTGGGGTTATTCCTCCCCAAGTGCAGGACCCTGCATTGTCCTGTGCCAAATTTCAGACAGTTCTCTGCCCATCTCACCAGCCTGTCAAGGTCCTTCTGAAAAGTTGCACAGCACTCTGGGGTATCAGCCAGTCTTCACAGCTTTGTAGTGTCAGTAAATTTGCTAAGGAGGCATCTACCCCTGCGTCCAAGTCATTGATGAACAAGTTAAACAAAACTGGGCCCGGTATTGAATCTTGGGTAGCACCACAAGTGACAGGCCTCCAACTAGACCCTGTGCCATTGATTGCAGCCCTCTGGGATCTGCTGTTCAGCAAGTTCTCAAGCCACCTCACTGTCCACTCATCCAGTCCACACTTCTTGAGCTTGCCTACAAGGAGTTTGCCTACTGTTGTGAGAGACAGTGCTGAAAGCCTTGCTGAAGTTGAGGGTCTCTGGGTCCTCCTTCTCACCCTTTTTGAAGACCAGGGTTACAGTTCACTAACTCTGCCTTCTCTATATTTTCTGTTAAGAGGGTCCCCACTTCATTTAGCAATGGGCCCACACTATCCTTTGTTTTCCTTCTGTTAATTATATATTTGAAAAAGCTCTTCTTGTTATCCTTGATATCCTTGGTCAGGTTTCATTCCAGACAGGCCTTGGCCTTCCTTGTCTCATTTCTACTTTGATAACTTCTCTACACTCACTCCAGGTGGCCTGACCCTGCTTCCATTTTCTGTGTATTACCTGCTTATATTTCCTGCTTGAGTAATGACAGGAGTTCTTTATTCTCTAATTGCAATGAGATCAAAGGCTTGTAACTGGGCACAGATTTCTAGTTCCGCTTTTGTTCCCAATACTGTGTGCATCGGTATACAGGCATTTTTGAAAAGTATTTGACTGTGTCAATATCTCAGTGGGGGCGCAAAATCCCCATAGTCTTGTTTTGCGGTTACATCTTTGACTGCTTGTGCTTGTCAAGGTATTCCCTCTTTAGCCTCCTTTTGCTACTAAATTGGTCACTGTAGTTCTCCCCTTCCAACACCTCATCTCTGTCAAGCCTGGTTGTAGCCCCATCACAGACAAAACAGACTGGACCTAGGGAAAATAATTTAATTTTAAGCACTCCTTTTGATGACTTCATTATTCCCCAAAATGGAGCTGATCAAAGAAGTCTATCACAACATTTTTTTTCAAAAACACAGCCAATGAACACAAACTATTTCATAAACAGTAATTATCGATTCAAGATACAAGGCTATTGTAGACACAAGGAATTGGAGACATGGAATTGAAGATGCAAGGATAAATAAATCTTCAGTGGTTTGCAAGTATGTTTGGGTTAAACATAGAGACCTCGGGAAATGGGTGTTCCAATTCTGAAATCAGGTTTATCCCAAAACTGTTTTCTAGCACACATGCCCACAACCTGGGAACCCTGCTGTGGGACATAAATTTTAAATTTTAATGTTTCCAACCAGAAACTAAGGTTCTCATTCATCCTAGGCAATTTAACTACTCTGCAAGAATATATAAGTATTAAAATAAAATAAAATAAAATAAAATAAAATAAAATAAAATAAAATAAAATAAAATAAAATAAATGTTATCTCTGAAGCAGGAACTTCACTGGTTTGGCCCACTGAAACCCAAAGACACACTCCAGTTCAGGAAGTTTACCTTAAAGTGGCCATGTCCAGTAGCACTCTGTTCTGCATTTCCTAACTCAGGTGCATGTCAGCCCCTTCCTTCTGACCACTTTGTTCCAGACACTGAGATAGCCCCACTGTTGCAAGAACTGCAAAAACTTTATGCACTTTGAATGGCTGCAGATGAAGTTTAATTACTATGTCCTTAATTTTTTTAAAACCTCTGCTTTTTTGGTTTTTGTATTTCTTTTATTATACAACTCAAAGCTTGCTCTTGTCTAAAGGTTCTGCTGTTACTTGTTTGCCAGCTTGTTCCTTGAGATTTCCACATCATTAGTTGTAGTAAATGTTTATTCCCTGCTTCTTTTCATCTCCTCTCCTTCTTTTTAATAATTTATGAGATCTTCTGCACATTTTTAATTCTCATTCCCCAGTCCATGAACATCATGGCTCTCCATCTTTACACTCTGCTTAACATGTTCACAGTTGAGTATCATTAAAGGATGACATCTATCCTCCCCTGAAAGGTGAAAGTGTCTTGCTGTTCAAAGTGTTGGTCCTGATGAGGACATCACTGTACTTTCCAACTATTCTCTCCAGCACAGGAGGCAGAACCCTGTGATCAGAAATTCAAAGTTCTTCAGTATGTTATGCCCAAAAAGACTGCCTATGAATTGTTCACTCCCCACATATATGATTTCTCAGTATCTTCTGTACTCATGCTTGTGAAACACAAAGAATGTGTTTCTTCTCCATGAAGGGCTTGCATCTTGAGGCTACTGTGTGTTAAAATCACTTATACAGGCCCTCAAATCACTCAGTGCTCAGCATTAGGATGTTCAGAAACACCACAAACAAATATCCACAGTAACAAAACTGGAAAATACAGTGAAGAGGGAGATGCAGTTATATTATTCATCTAGAAAATTTCAGAGGTACCTTTTAAATCATACTGAACTTGACACCTTGAACTTTATACAGAAGTAGTTCTGAGACTGCAAAATGTTAGCAGACCCAGTGAATAATTGTTTTATGTCTATTTTAACTCTAGAAGAAAGTTGTCATAGGCTCAATAGAAAAATGGAATACAGAATTAGATGCTACGTGTGGTGGTTTTACTTGGCCCAGTTTTTGCTAGTGGGTAGGGAGGGGCACAAAGATGGCTCCTGTGTGTCCTTCATGAAGGTTCTGGAAGTTTTTCACCCTGTCCAGCAGAGCCACTCTCTGATGGCTCTGAAGATGATGGACACGCTGCTGGCCAAACCTGGGCCAATTAAGGATGTTAGTTATGCCTTTGTGAAAACATATTTAAGAAGAAATCAAAACAATGTGTGCATGCACCTTTCTTTAGCCAGAGGAGGAGGTGAAAATATGTGGGGGAAAAAATCAAGGAGACACCAAGGACAGTGGAGAAGGAGCTGAAAACCATCTGCTGGCTGTGGTGAAGACCATGGGGGGAGCAGGTGGTCCCCCTGCAGCCCATGGATTCCAAGGGGTTGCAGAGATCCACCCACAGCCCGTGGGGAGGTGCCCACGCCAGAGGAGCAGGTGGATGCCTGGAGGAAGCTGTGATCCAGTGGGAGTTCCAGCAGAGACTGAGAGTTGCAAAGGCTGTGGATGAGAGAGAAAGGCCTTGCCCCCGGGATGGGAACAGCCTGGCCTCATCTTGAGAGTCCGTGCTCTATGGACAAAAACGTGTTTGCAGCAGATTTCGGGTGGGCTGCTGCTCGTGAGAATGGACCCACGCCAAAGAAGTTCACAGAGGACTGTCTCTCATGGGAGGGACCCCACAGCTGAGTAGAGGACTCTTCTCCCTGGTGGACTGACCCTGACCAAAGGGAAACCCCCATACCCTGCTCCCACCCAAGAGGTGCTGGTCGAGTGAAAGAGGGGAGGGGGGTGAGCTGAGAAATGGCATCTTAAGAGGGAGAGGGGTGAGTAGAGAAACAGTGTTTGTAGCAGAAGAATTTTGGTGATGGACTGACTAAGGAAAAACCCCATACCCTGCCCCCCACCCAGAGCTGTTGGTTGTGTGAAGGAGGGAGGGGGTGAGCTGGGAAATGGTGTCTTAGGAGGGAAGGGGGGTGAGTGAAGAAATGGTGTCTTATTATGTCTTATAAGAGCTTATTATTACCTCTCATGTATCCTCCAACTCTGTTAGGTTAACAAACCACTTTGCAACTCAAGTTCACTACCTGTTTTTCATCCTGTTGTGCATCTGACCCCATCAGAGGCTTATCGCAACTCATGAGTGTGTGTGTTTGTGTTAGTTTGATTCCTCTCCTCTGCATAGCTGCAGCAGGAGAGAGCACAGAGAGCAGACGTCGTAGGTCCCTGGCATTTGGCCAGGGTCAAACCTCGACACTACATCAAGAACTATTTTCTACATTTAAAGCTTTCCCAAATAAATGGTTCTTACTGTAAGAACAAAAATTGGCACCGATTTCTCAGGTAGCTGGCAGATAAATTATAGATTTTGCATATGTTTTTCTACAGTTGCAGTAACTGGGAGTGTACATATGCTGTGATATTCTAGGTAAATATTTTCACTGTAAGAGGTTCTGATCGAAGCCTTAACTATCTATGGGATATCCAGCTGGCTATGGATATTTACCTTATTCATCTCTAGGGAGACACACCATTGTCATAAAATTTCTTCAAGTTATCTTCTGATGTTATTCCTCAAGTGCTCATTTCTTAGATCCTTTTGTCTTACTTTGCCAAAACTGGGGTTTCCCTTTATATTAATAGATACAAAAGAACTCTACAACATTTAAAACATTGATCTTTTTAGGGAATTTCTTTCCTCCAGAGCTGATGTCTGCACCAAGTACATGATTAGCATGATGCAGAGGACACTGAAATCAAAGAGATCTCTTGAGGTGGAGACCTTTCATGTCTTTCCCCTTTTAAGAAACAGCTATGTGACTACTAAATTTTATTTTGTGTTTCTATTGCATGTCACTTCCACTGTTTCTGTCTTCACCATATTTGCCCAACCAATACCATTCCTGGAAAATTCCACTTCTGCTTCATTGGAAAACATGCTGAATGTGGTATCTGCCTTATTGTCCAGTTCTATAATGAATATATTAAAGAATACTGGCAGAAGTATTAACCTTTGTTGCACACCACTTGTGCCTGGCATCCAGATGGACTCTATATCACTGATAATAACCTTCTGAGCCCCAAAATTCCATCAATTGTTAAATTACTTTTCTGTCCATTTTTCTAGCCCAAGTTTCATAAACCTGCCTGTGGGGAGGTTATGGTAGACAGTGTGAAAAACCTTTTTAAAGACAAGGCAAAGAGGATTCCTCTCTGAGCCTGTCATCTCACCATGAAAGTTATCAGGATGGATAGATGTCACCAGTTCTTTTCCCCATTCAGCACCTGGCTTGCATATACCCAAGTCTTTCTGGTTTTAGCTAATGATGCAACTGTAGAAGCCTTTCTTGTTTTCCCTCATATCCTTTGTCAGATTTGGCTCCAAATAGATTTTAGTCTGAGCATGAAATATCTTCTCAATAAAATTGAGAATGTATCAATATTAATGAAACTTCCTTTTTAGCAATAACTGTTCCATTTGAAAAAAAATGGGCTGCAAATACATTATTAGTTATACACTGCTTGCATACACTGGCCCTGAGATCATTCAATATGGTTTGACTTCATCCATGGCATCAAGATCTCTTGGTCTACAAATGAGGTGATCATATGTCTGTTCCAAGTGAGCCAATAGGATAAATCCAAAAATATGACCAAGATTTTTTTTATTACATTAGCAACACAAAGCAAAAGTGTGGCAGAGATTATTCTAACAACGCAACAACATGTGTGAAAGGCTTCCAGTGCCTGGACATATTTCCTGGTTTCATTTAGTGTATGGCTTAAGCATAGATTTTTTTTGTGACTCAAGGTGACAAAATATGTAGCTGAATGTGTTAGAACATGGTACTTTAGTGACTTTCACGGGATTTACAACATATCCAGATGCAAGACTGCTAAATATTTTATTAAAAAATGAGGGGGGGTATGTATATATATTTCTGACTACAGTTCCCAGTTGGAACACATTCTTTATTCTGCAGGGTTTAATTCAGGTTCTTTTGAATCTACAGCAGGGTGTTTATCAACATTGCACTTCTGTCCTAAGGCTGAGGCAAGGTTTCATACCCTAGAATTCATATTGTTATACTAATCACACGGTCTATTTTCTGCTGGTTTAACTTCCTGGGCCTGTCCTGCTCTGAGGCTTGCACCAAGATGTGTAAGATTATCAGAGCAGAGGATAAGATACCTTTTGCCCTTTTTACTATCAGCTTAAAGAGCTGAAATTAGAGAGTTGCTTGCCTTCCACTCTGTGCTTGGACCTACCTCTATTGCAATGAACTCCTGCTAAAACATCACATAGCCCTGACTCAGTACTTTAACACATTCATATGAGCACTACTGCATTCAAAACTATGGTACAAGTACAAAAATAAAAATCCCATGTTCTCTTGGGTTAAGAATCCTTCAAATGAAGAGTAGAATGGTCAAGCTAACTGTTACTGCATGCCCTACATGAGCCCACTGAAAATTGAGTGTTGTAGAGATTGAATGTCAGTGCTGAGCTGGGCCTGGCATACCTTCAGGGGCAGACACTACATTTGCCCAAAGGTCACCCACAAATCTGCTTTAATTTTAGTTGCATCTCCACTGCCCCTCCTAAGCTTTGGAAAAAAAAAGATGAATGAGACTAATTTTCCCTGCGTTCCCTGTGAAGGGCTCACAGCACAGCCAGCATGCATCCAGGCTGCATCAGCCAATAACAGCGTATGGTTTAGAAACATGAAATTCAGACATGGCTCTGTTCCCATGGAAGGCAGACTGGCACACAGCTGACAACTGTTTGCCTCCTGCACCTATGTGTATTCTCATAGGTGATCACATTTTCTTAAAGAAACCTGCTTATTTATGTAAACAATGAATTATTATTACCTGTGATATTATTTTCAAATTGACTTCAGGGTATTTTACACAAATTACACTACATAATTAACATCATAATATTGTAAAGGTTTACAATATACTAATCCTGAAACTGTGGGACTGTATTGAAAATATGATAAGTCATATTAGCTGAGCATTAAGGTTAATTCAAATTAGTAAAAATAAGCATTAGGAAGTTTGATTTTATACTTTCTTCTGCTCATAACCTACAGAACTTTTCTTGTTTTACATCACACACTTATTATTTCCAATGTCTTTCAAGACAGAATAAAAAAGGTCATTCCTGGATATAAAATTATGACTGAGGACAGAAGAGAGAGGAGTTATATTTTTTTCTACTGATGAGCAGACCAGGCTTAGGAAAAAAAATATCAAGAATGATATCTTTGCCACTACTGCATGTATGCAAGATGACTCAAACTACCCGGTAGTCAAATGCTACATGATAAGATAAATGTTTCCTAGGTGAAATTCTGTGGCTTAGTAGTGACAGCACTCCTTACTCACTTGCAGCTGTATAATACAACCCTACTCCATTCATTAAAGTTGTAGAAATAAAACTGGAAGATCATTTGTCCTTTAGTTATTTCATAGATATACATAGAACATACATTTACCTAAATCTAAGTACTGCAGGGTTTTTATTTATGAGAGCATGTGCAGATGAGAGAAAGTGCTTGCTTTTCAAACTCAGTGAGGGCTAACAAAGTAAATCCTGCTCTCAGCAAAAGCCAAGGGCTGTTATTTTCATACTGTTCTGAGAAAATTGGTAGAGCAGGTGAAGATAACACCCTCTCCATGGAGTAACATTTTGAGGAAGTGATCTGTTTTAAAGCACTCAGTAGCCATAAATCCCATTTAAATGTAACCACTTGTTTGGGTAGAGATCTAAAAGATATAACCATTCCTTCAGCCTCTCCTGGGAGGAGAAAGAGATATTTTCTCTTTTCTCTCAGTGGAACAAATGGACTACAGCTAAGCCAAAGAAGCACTTCGGACTGCTTTTTGTGGGTGTAAGCCTCAGCCATATCTCAGTGTGAAACCCATTTAGCCATGTCTACCAGATGCTATTTCCTCAAAAACAAGAGATACAGAGTGGACATTGGTACACCTCAAGAGTGCACGAGTGCAGATGCAGGCAGAGCTAATGCCCTAGAATATGTTTCTTTAGGGAAGTTCAACATGGTAAGAAAACTTACTTATTTTCCACTTGCAGACTATTACTTATGTCTGCATCACAAGAAATTACCACAAATTATAAATATCTTGCCTGGTTACATCAATTAATTATGTGCAAATGTACTGTGATCAGGTAGTTGGAACTGCAGTGAGAAGACACCATCACTGGTGATTCAATCCTGCCTTCTTTGTTACAAAAGTACTGGTTTTCTAAAATGCCCTTCTTAAAGGATCAAAACGTCACACAACATCTATAAAAATCAAAAATCTGAGAGAAGCTTGTTTAGAGCAAAATAACAGTGTGTTGTCTTGGAGGTATAATCCAAGATTATTATAGTTATTTCAAGTTATAAAATTGTCTACAAAACCATGATCTCCTCAGCATTTCACTCAGCTTTTTTTTCACTTGAATTTTATAAGCTACCTTCAATTTAAGAAAGACATTTCATCAGCACTGGCATGCTCTGAATATAACAGAAAATATGAGAGATACTAGAAGCAATGTGTCTGTCCCCCAAATTAGTCTGCTGTGTATGGGAGTCTCAGCTAGACCTAACAGTCATAGCAGTTACTGGCAGAATTTATGCAATGTTTCATAGTTATACCCTCTGCTGGTTTAATTGTAAGCTGGGGCCAATTAGAAAGCTACACAAAAGTCTTCAGAAAAAATTTTGCAAACCCTTGTCAATACTAATTATCAGGTTACAGGGAATTCTTCACTCAGAGTAACAAAATTATATTAAATAATTAACAAATTTATTGGTTTCTATTTTAAAAATTCTCAGACTTTTAAGAAGCAGCACATAAAAAATATTCATTCCATCCTAACTAGTTTCACTCACATTTTGCATGGATGCACAAGAACTCCAGCCCCAGGAAAAGTTCTGCCACAGTGATGGATAAAAAAGCTCTTCTGTTGTATGGCCAGCTCCCCATAACAGGTTGCAAACATATGCACCGTCACATGTTATACTAAAGGGGAATGAAGGCTACAAGGACACTGATGTGCCTTCCTGTCCCAGCCCATCTGCTGTGATTCCTTTGTAAGATGAAAGGATTTAGCTCAGGTTATGTCTATTTACTGTGACAGGATAACAGGCGTGCTTGTGGCAAAGCAGGAGAAATTCCATTAACGCATACACACAAGCCTCAGTGGCTCTGACTTTTCAAGTGAAGAGTCAATATTCACACAAGATATTCTGCCATCGGTACCAGTGTGTTTTCATGCAATCTGACATTTCTTGAAGACAAAGGCATATCTGTACCAACTAATTGAAACAGTATACACAGCACATATTTTTGTATTTCACTTCATTATTTTCATCAACCAAAGATTACAAAATATATTTCAATTTCATTTTATCTGGCATGCTAAAAATTCTGCCATGGATAAAAAATTATTTGGCACTGGGAATCTTAATTTACTAGCATCAACTCTGCAAGATATTTCTGTCAACGGGCTAATTGAAATGACAGCAGGGCACTCACAGGCAACAGGGTTTCATTTCTATTTAGAATTACTGTACTGTGTTTCTTTAAATGGCAAAATAAGAGAAATTCCTTAATGAAACTCCTAATTCTCATGTGCTCTTTAAGAAACATTTGTGAACATTCAGACATGTGATCTAATAGAGATATCTTGTTAGAGCAAGGCATCAGACAGGGTCAGTTGCAGCATCTGAGTGCTTCCAATGCAGTCTTGGTAACTTTACCCTCTCAATTCCAAATAATGCAGCAACTACCAGTTTTTCTATGAAGACTTGTTAACCACAGGCCTTGGGAATCACCTTCATGAAACTTCATGCTTCCACTTTACAAAAAAATACATGGCTGGAAACTTTTGTAAAAAAGCTGATGACACATTCTGTCTGGCAGATTCAGAAAACCAATATCTAAGAGCCATAGATTTATTCTGTAGCATGTTTTCCAATCATCCCATGCCCTCAGCTAACCCTCTTGGAATGTTTACAAACATTATAGTAGTTCATGGGCTCCACACTTGCTGTGTTTTTCCCCTGGAAAAATATTCAGCTTGAGCAAGACAGTATAGTCCAGATTAAGCCAAGAGACTTGATTTTTATTTGACTTAATCCACCTGAGAATCCAGCTCTTAATTGCACTCTGAACCTCTTAAGAAAGGCCATATAGTTGGATATACTTTCCACAAGATGGTTTATCTGTTCCCAGATGAATGGCTTCTTTGTGTTGCTACAAGAATACACTACCCTGATAAAAAAATTGTCATCCTAAACTGACTTTCCAGCATAAGGTCTAGTTCCTCATTTCCTTGTAATTCACATGCAACTACTCAAGACCCTCTAGCAAACTCTACTGTTTGTATATTTGTTCTAACATTCTATCAGCCTGAGCTATATATCCAGTTCCTCCCCCAGTGTATAATACCACTAGAAAGATTAAACATTGATTTTCCCATATTACTTTATATTATTTAGGGAAAAATGCATTCTTTTGAAATTATGGGTTTCAATATAGTGCAGTAGGTTTTATTCAGATTTATTATGTACCATGTTTTACAATATGAAAATAGTGTGGACACTGAACAGTGGAGTTTCAGCACAGCCCTTTGCATTACTCTGTTGACCATGTAGTAAGAACAGGCAGAAATAATCTGCTAATGAAATTGCCTGAATTTCAGCCATGGAATTATGAGGTTGGATTTTTTCATTGGATTCTAGAAAAAGCTAAAAAAATACTACAATTAAGACTTGGAACCTGAATGCCTTTACTTATTAATTGAGTTTGTATGACATAGTTTACTCAGTGTAATCTCACAATAGTCCTCATTTCCCAGTGGGCTTCAGTTTTATCCAAAGAGTATGTCTTGGAATAAAAGGCCGCTCTACTCTGAAGACCACCTCCTCAATCTGGCAGCCATATTTTGGCTGATGCTGATAACTAAGATACCAAATAATTTATAAATTTTAAATTCATATCACAGTCAGTCCTACTTTGTTATGAGACCATCAGGGGAGGAAAACTGCATAGATGGAAACAATTTTCAGTTACTTCTGGCCTGGGGTTAGATTGGAAAGGGTGACTGTGAAGAGCTTCTGATCCTATTACCAAGCTCTCAGCAATACAGTCTTTAGTCCTACGTGCCAGGACAAAATTATCACCTACACTGCACTGAGGATTTGCATTCCCTAGACAGTTTTTTCTTAATATGTGATGACTAAGGTATTTATTCATCACAAGAACAATCTAAAACAAAATACTCTTTCTACTGCTCTATGAAATAAATCATAATAAAATGAAGATATACACAAATCGCAAGGTAGAGCCTCAAATAACAAAAAAACACCCTTAAAACCCATCTAAATTCATACCATAAAATACAAATTTCCTCTTAGGAAGCCATAATGACTGTAAAAGGTCCAAAAAGGTAAGTAATTTCCATAAGCAAGTTGTATATTCTATTAATTCATGCAGGTCATGCCCTCCAAGATACAGATATCAAGTTTATTTAATGCTTTTTTTTTTCAAATTCTTTCTCCCAATATTTTATTGGACTTTTTAATTACACTACAAAGAATTAAGAGCAGGGTAATGGTGTGTGCTTAAAGTGCCACAGAGATGAGAGAGGTTGTTAATTTGTTAGATATGGCTGCTCCCAAGACCTCCAGCCTTGAGAAAAAGAGTAGCTATAAGGGAATTCCTGATGGGGAAACTTTTCACTTTTTTGGTTCGTTGGGTACCCAGAGGCAAAACCACATGCATTTAATATACGATTTTTGGTCACAGCTTCCTCAGTCCTTGCTGCTACAGCTACTCTGCTTGCATAGGAGAAGTAAATATTCACTGCTCTAGGAAGTTTGGGGTAGCTTCTCAGTACAGTCATTGAATGGTTCCCTCCATCTAGTGACACCACAAAATACTTAAACAATTCCAGATTATCCTTGAAATGCTTCCTAAGTACATTTAAACTGTTTTCAACTGTGTTGTTGTGGTTTGACACTGGCCAAATGCCAGGCACCCATGAAAGCCACTCACTCACCACCTCTGTGCCCCACCCCCCCACCAAAAACCAGGCCATGCAAAACCAATACATATGCTTAAACACAATTCTATGTAAAAAGAGCATCTAATTTAAAAATATTTATTTCCTTTTTCAGATGACACCACAGCTTTATCTCTCCCCTTCATGCCATAAGACATTTTATGCTATGCAACAACATCATTCAATCAACATTTTCTCATATACAAATATATTTTGATACATTTTATTTCTGGAACTTTATTTTTGTACATGGGCCTTGTTAGGAAAGGCTTCGTTCTTTGTTTTCTATGGAAGGAGTTATTCTGGTTTTAAATTAATTTTCCAGTACATGATTTGCAACAATCATGTCTTTATTTACTTGCTTTCAGATTCTTCTACTGTACATTGTGTACCTAGCTAAAGTACTTAAATAAATAAAATAATCACTCAATCAATTTTTCATAATCACTGCTGCAAAATATTCATCATTACAAATAAATGCCACTCTATTCCCATTAACTTCAAGGAAAATCCCGGTGATGGTGTTTGTCAGTTCTTCGATCTTAATCCTGCAGGTTAGATGGCTAAAGTTGAGAGAAGTCTCCATCTGACCCTGAGAGCTAACTGTAATAGTGCTTGTACTGAAATCAGCAGAAGCAGGAAAATAAGAGGTGAGTTACTGATTACTGAAGTATCTCTGTAATCGTTGCTAGTTCTGGTCAGTGAAACAACTGCTTTGGAAGTCAGGAATGAGCATATCTCCAAAGCACTTATGCTCTTGGACTTCAAGTACCCTGAGCACTGCTTTAGGAAAAAAGTCTTCATGACCAAGGCAGAAAAAGTTGCCATTAGGTGTTGGCAGCTGGAAGAAAGGGGCAAGAGGACGGTTGTTGGGTTTTTTCCCCTCAAAATTGAAGGAAAACTTAGGTACTTTTTTATACTTTATTATTTTTCTTTTAGAATTCTGACATGCCTTAGTGTGGGTTTGGCTTTTTTCAGTCAACAACAGAGTTTTCCATGGAAGCAATTCAGAGATGAAACAGTAAATAAAATCTCTTTCTAATTTTGTATGGGCATAATAAGCCAACAAATATTTGCTACTACATTTTTTCATTTGTAATATAAATTCTTTTTCATGAGAACTTTTTAAAGAAAATTTTTGCAAGTTGACTTCAGATCTCATGGTCATAGTACTGCAGCATTCACAACAGAGTTTATTTATGTTTTAGGCATGAGCAACATGTTGCAAAATGTGTCTTAAATGTCTTAAAATACCAGTACAAATAATAATGGAGATCAAAAGCAGGCAACTAGCTGGCAGATGGAAAATAGCCTTAAGCTGAGAAAACCTTTTATTCAAAGCGATTATTTCCAAAAGAAATCTTCTGATTCAAAAGCATGGAGACTTTTTTTTCAAAGTTGTCACTTTCTTCTGCTGGTTTGTGTGAAATCTTTCAACTTTAATTAAAGGAAATGAAAACATTTATCCAGAATAAAAATATCAACTGATATAAACTTTTGTGGTCTTTACAAGGGTCAGCAATCCTAGAAAAATTAAATTTTATGACAGACTACAGGAGAAAAAAATCTCTGTCACTACAGTTAACTCTGGAAAGTAGAGGCTGCGATCTATTAAAATAGATCCTGTGATCTATTAAAAAAGAGCCTGGATTAACCAGCAAGACAGCAAATTCTGCATCAATGTTGACCACAATGTATCTACATACTCTGATATTCATAGTAGTCTGATAGATTTCATAGGAGCTAATAAAGCCACACGTCTTCAGGATTCAGTTTGCAAATTATGTTAGATTCAGCAACGACATTTTTCATCTTGGTTTTTCTTTTCCCTGTCTCCTCATATGCTGTTCCATCTTCATATTCAAGCATTTAAAGTTAGCTTCTATTTCATGGATATGAACCCATTAATTCCAATATTGATCTTTTTCTGTTTCAGTAATGCAGCTGTCTTTACATAGCAACAATCAAGTAAGAAAAGACCTTATAAAACATCTCTCTATCCATAGCAGATTTCTCCTGTGTCCAAAATGACAGATGCATCAACATTTCAATCATTAGTTTTCACAGGTAACTCGTGGACTTCCTACCAAGATTAGGCTTCAGAAAAAGTGAAAACAAGGCTTTACAAGAACCTGCAAAGTCCAGAATTCACATACCCAAAAAAGCCCAGAAAAGGATTTTTTGGTTTTTTTTGTTTGGTTGGTTGGTTGGTTTTTTGTTTGTTGGGTTTTTTTTTTGGGGGGGGATGGGTGGTTCAGTTCTGTTGTTGTTGTTGTTGTTGTAGTTTTTGTTTTTTAAATCACAGATGCAATGAGCTTGCAGATCTACATGGGCACTGGAAGAACATGTGGGCACTCATATATAATATGTCTAGAGCTAACCACTGCAGAGCAAGAACTTTAATCCCCACCAAGCAAGGCTTCCTGAGGTATGCAGAGTGTAGTAATTGACATGAATTTCAGTGCAACAAAGCCCACAAGAACACCCAGAAATGAGTACCAAGAGAATATTAAAATAGAAACATATATATAGTTATAACTCCAGGGAGGTGTGGTTGGTAGGAAGAGGTAATATTTTTTATTAAATCAGCTGATATGCTTGGAAAAGCAGGCAAACTTTCAGTCTCAGAGTCCCTTCATCAAGTCCCTACCGGTCCTCCTATAATTCACAAATTTTTATCATCCACTTGCAGGAAAACAGTTGAAAAGGACTTTTTCAGATGTCAGTGAGGCATACTTTATCACTTTTACCACATTTGGACTTGTATTTTTAAATATGAATGGAAGGAAATGGTAGACTAGGACAATGGGTATAATAAAAATATATTATACATTAATTGAGACATTGAAAAGCAAAATATTTCAGTTTTGCTTTTGGACCACATCAGAGTTACATCTGACACATACTGACCCAAAGTACAAAGACCTGAGAAATTTTCACAAAAGCCTATGAGAAATACATAGATAAATTGGAGAATAAAACTAGAGCATAAGAATAAAAAGAAGAGAAAAAGAATAAAAAAATACCTCATCATTGTAATAGTTTTTTCCTGAGATTTATTATAATTCTTGTCAGCTTGTGCTGACAAAAAAATTGGAGCACATATGCATAAATATATTCACATATTTATCCCTCCTCCTTGCAGTATTCAGTTCTGCCTGGAAAGTGGTTGGCTTTAGCTCACATTTTAATGTTTGTTTTATACAAAAACGTGCCAGCTGTAACACAATCCAGAAAAGACACCTCTCTCAGAAGTGACCATTTCAACCAAAAAAAAAAAAATTATCTTAAAGTTTACAAATCTTCTTATCAATATGCTCTGCCCATGACTGATTAGCCATTTCTTTGTCACAGTGCTATTCCGCCACCCCCAATCCAAAACCAGCTTGAGAATATCTGCATATTACTTTGTGTGAGAACGGCCCAGAGACACAAGATAAGCAAGATACTTTAAACTGGATTATTAGGAAAAATTACCTGAGAGGCCTGTTTCTCAGGACATGACTTGTACATATCTGTGAGTGGAAGATTTGGGCAAGTACATGAAAAACAGAATAGAGTTAGTCTTTCTGGAAGCAGGCAAATTCTTCAGTCTGAATGAACATAGACAGCCTTATAGAAGGACTTAGCCCTGAGAAAGAGTTCTTACAAGAAGCTTTAGAGAAATAAGGCACTTTCTTGCAGCCAGAAGTAAAAGGAAAAAAACTCTGATGAAAACCAAAATAATTCACTATGTTACAGCAACACTTTTTTCTTGTTTTGATGGAATACCTATGACTATCAGAGATGGAAGTAAGCAGTGCTGTGCAAAATTTACAGGGGCTTTGAAACATGTCATCTATTTGTACCACTTCTGAAGGCCAGACCATTTTGATAAAGACAGCTCAACATAAACAAAACAATTCTTCTCTCCTAACTTTAAAATAAATTAAAAAATCTTTCAGTTTTACATAGAATATGAGGGGCATCTTATGACAACTACACATCTGAAAAAATTTAAGGAGTCCAGAGCTATCTTCATCTATATTGCTAGAAATCATTGCAACCATCTGAGAAGAAATCTTGCTTTACATTTATGTCATAATGTAGACAAAAATATTTTGTAATATGGTCTGAAAATCATTCAAAGAGATATTTAGAATTATCACTCAGCTTCATCTGCAGTTTCAAAGATCTTTCTCTTCAGCCTACTGATAATAAATGTCAGAAAGAAAAACATCTTCTCTGCAGCAGACTTAACATTCTTTCATCCCTTGAAAAAGATAGACATCCACAGCAGGAGATTACAGTATCAACGACTGAAACTTAAATCCATCTAACTTGAAAAAAACTTCTTGTAACACCTGAACAATCATTTTTTTGCAAAGAACAAACCCATTCATAGATAGCTTTGCATGCTGGTAATAAGCATGTGTTACTCTTACTCACAGCTGCACCAGGTGATATTTCAGCATTTCTTTGGTGATATAGGAAATGTGGTTTAAAAATTGTTGGAAATAATAAGTTTTCAATTGTAAACAAGGTGCCTATCACCTGGCACTTGTCACAACATCAGTCACTTAGACACAAAGATCCACCAAAGACCACTCATAAGATTCCAACTCTGAAAGATATTTTTAGAAAAGAATTGAAAGAAACAAAAGGTGTTGCTTATCTGTTGTTTCGTTCTAGATGTGACTCCAGTACTAACACAGAAGAAAAACCAATAGACTCACCAGGAACAGGGAAGGAGGGACCAACAGAAGCAATTTGGTCTGCCCTGTCGTAAGTGAGAAGAAAAGCATAAAGCCTGTATATGGAAAGCTATTTTGGAAATGTCCACAAGAAGGATGAGATATTTTCAGACTAATGATTTCATTCTCTTAGTAGCTAAAAGACGACAATGACATTTTAAATTTATTGTGTCAAATGGCAGGCTAGTGAAAGCCTTCAGTGACACTCCTGGTATCTGACCACTCAAAAACCTGAAGGGTTGAGATTATTTACCAGTGATTTGCCTCTGCAGTGGTCTTGCAACCAGTTATCATTGCCTCTATCAGCTGCTCAGGAGACAGTTCAGTCTTACTGCTTTAATAACAGTTATACTGTATTCTTCTGTCATTCCATATTTCATTGCTGCTTTATTTCCCATCTTCAAGGCACAGCAGCAGCTATGATACACACCATGATCTCGGTGGCATTGAATCTCTTAGCCCTACAGTGCATGTCTACAGCCTTAGACCAGTCAGAGTGCAACACCCCAGGTATTTGCCATGGCTGCAGCAGGCCCAGGTTGGCTCAGCCCTTGAAGCACTTCCATTTTGGAGTTTAGACCAGCATGTGCATTCAGTGATTCAAGTATATTTGACTGTGTCTTAGCTGAAACAAAGCAGCCATTAAATGCCACAAGAAGAATAAAACATAACACAATCAAGGCTGATAATGCAACAAACAATCTGCAAATGCATCTGTCTCTTCTGAGACTGAAATTGATGTCTTCCTGTGCAATTTGATAGTCTGTCAGTGTGGGCAATAATTCCCTCTTTCTCCCTGTCTCCCTGTTTCCCAAGAAGACTTTTTGCCATTTCTAAGTTCATGAGCCTGTCCTCTGCCTTTTCAACTTGCTAAATATTTCATGTCCACAATCTTCCAAAAGTCTGACAGTGACACTGGAGACCTTGCTTCACAAAGGCAAAATTTACAAGTGACTGGATTTAGAGCGACTCTACATGCAGAGCAATATGAATTTACTGCCCACTTTCCAGGCCGCTTATTGTTTGCACTTCTCAGAATTAGTCACTTATACCTACAGAGCAAACCACATAACAGCAAATAGATGAGTGCACAGCAATGACAACACAGCACAGCCATCACTCAGTCCTTCTCACCGATAACCACAAAACAGAAGCAGCGTGTGCTGCTCACAGTCTGGCTACAGATGCAGCCTTCCATCTGCCTGTAGGGAAAGTTGCTGCAACAATATGCGCCAGTGACTAAAAGGTACAATAAGTTGCAAAGTAGGAATGACACCGAGTTATCTAACTACTGCTCAGTCTCCAAAAGATTTAATGTCCGTGATGATTTTACTCTGTCAGCAAATGAGGTGCTCAAAGCACTGTGCCTTAAAGCAGAGGAGAAAGGATTTTCCTTTCAGCTCTGTAATCCTGTGTGTTATTTCCAGGTTTCCTGATTAGATTTGACAACACTGAGACACTGAGGTTTGGTTTTTTCCCCTCCATGACTTTAACTGAAGCCAAACACTCTCTTTATCCCACTGGATTCACCTTGTTATTTCTCTTCCCCCGGGAACACCTTAGTTGGCAAATCCATGCATTTTCCTGATATGGCAGTTAAAGGTATCATATAATGCAGGCTTTGACCTTATTTCCTAGTTTCAGAAACTGTGTCTGCCTTTCCCTGCCACAGTTTACATATAAAAAATTAAGAACACCCGGCCTCACAGCAGACACTCTGTAGTTTTTCTAAAGGAACAATTTATCCCTTTCCAAAAAACTGTGCATTACAAGCAGATTTCTGCCCTCCATGTCCACTCAGTGACCTGACCTGTGCTTACTACTGTGGTTCTGCAACTTCAACAAGCACTCGGGAATTACACTGGAAAATGCCATCCTCATCTTTCCGAAATACTGATGTCACTTTACCTCTGGCACTGTGCCCTCCTCTAGGGTTTATAAGACCAGCCACAAAAAATTGATTCAGACCTTCCTTGTTTCTCTTTGAAAACAGCAGAAATTACATTGACCTATCTGTAAGAAAAAGATCTGTCGGTACTGAGGATGCCAGGAGCAAAAATTCCTTCTAAAGAAGCTTCCCTTCTATTCCATATCTGTCTTGCTCTGATAACTAGTTGAAGGAAGTGAGATCCTCAAAGTCCATTTTATGGTTGTTCTTAGTATGGAAATTAACAACAGTAGTCCCAGCCCATGACTAGAGTTTCTCTGGTATAACACAATTATGTGATTACAGTAAATTCTAGGCAGATTTTTTTCTTTAGTCTGGGCAACTTCCTCATTATATCACCTCTTTTCCTATCGGTCTTGAAAATTATGAAGAAAAGTGGATGGTTAAAAGAGGGCAGACTAAAATTAGGCTTCTAAACAAGATTTGCAGTGGTGCTGAGCACTTTCAGTCTGTAAATATCTTTGCTTTCTTCTTTTTTTGCTGATGCAGTTTAGCTACTTAGTGTTTTTACAATAATATCCCTAGATGCTTATCCTCAGAGAGCATTTTTCCCTGCATTTCTTAAAAGAAAGCTACTAGTAGTCTTTGCAGTATAAATAGTCTTCCTTGTAGTATAGAGTGTAGCATAAAAAGCAGCTACAACTACTCAGCATAGTATCATGGAATTGTTTGGGTTGGAACTGATTTTAAGGGTCATCTAATCCAACCCCCCTGCCAGGGGCAGGGACACTGACCACTAGTTCAAAGGAGGCAAAGCTGCATCCAGCCTGTCCTTAAATCCTTTCGATGAAGGGATATCCAAAATTTCCCTGGGCAATCTGTATCTCATCACCTCTATCATAAAAAGTTTCTTTCTTATGTCCAATCTAAATATACCGTAATTAAGTTTAAAACCACTGTCCCTTATCCTGTCACTACCAGCCTTGGTAAAAAACTCTCTCTTCAACTTCTTTGTAAGATGTTTTTGCATATTGAAATGCCACAATAAGGTCTCCCTGGAGACTTCTCCAGGCTGAACACCCCAACTCTGTCAGCCTGTTTTCTGATCATTTTTGTGGCTCTCCACTGGACCCACTCTAAGTCCGTGTCTTTTCTGTACTGCTGACCCCAGACCTGCATGCAATACTTCAGGCGGGGGTCTCATGAGAGTGGAGTAAGCATACATAAAACATACAGCATAAACACACTCTGACTACCACATATGTTCATGCCTAGTAAGCCCTTCCCAAGCTATGTTTAGCAATTCCATCTGAATGCTAACATGCTGGGATCAAAAGAAGAAATGCATTTCCTTTTCTAAGTGTACGCTTATCTTACACCTGTAAAAAGTGGTTCCAGGTATGATTTAATCTGTTTTTTCCTCTCTTCTGATGTTAGACAAATGATTCACAGCATAAAATATACTTTACAGACTGCTCTTTGCACATGATTAAATTTTAACAGATATGCCCAGCTCTCAAAAAATTAGAGGAATGGTTTATATATTTACCTGTGTGGCTGGCCAAAAACTATATAATGAATTTGTAATTTCTGATATTCTCTCTGCATAACTATAGGTTTGTGAGTTTTGATTCAGCTTGCAAATAGCTGCACAGTGGTGAATAAGAAAGTAGGAGTACACTTTTTCATAACCTGACTAGGAGCAGATATTTCATTCTCATGGCATAATAAAATGACTGTTTATTGCTGCCACTAATGCTTCCTTCAAAGAAGGGGGAATACTTCCAAATTCAGAGAATAATGTTTCTTTCTTTATGGGTGACCAAGGTGCAGTGTACTCTCTGCACAACTTAAGAACAGAAAGTGAATACCCTGAAGATGTATACTGAACTTAAAGTATACTGAATGTATACTGAAAGGGGGCAAGAGAATGTGGTTCCTCTTTCATCTGTCTTTCACTTTGAATTTCTAGTTAGAAAATACAAAACTCTTAAGTGATTATGGAACAAGAAATTCAGTATATTTTTTTTTTCCAGAGTAAGACAAAAATGCTGTATATTACTGAACATTTAAGTATAATTAATTAAACTCGGTCCAGAATTACAGGTGGCATAATAAAGCATCAATTGCCCTGAGGACTTAAAAAACTATTTTACCTATTACACAGATTATTTATTGGCCTTTATACTCTGGAAATCTATACAGATTTCTCTTTAATATTTACATACTTTGCAAATATAAGGAGACTGAGCAGAGAAAACATATAGTTTATTTTGTCTACATAAGATAGATAAGACTTATATTTTCTTAGAAGATAAAGGTAATCATTAGTAGTGGCTCACATCATATATTATGCAATTATGCAATTATTCATTATCAGTTTCTAATATTGCCGAAGTTATACAAGTCAAGCATTTCTACATTTTTTATGTTTATTTTCTACTAAATTTTTTGTTAGTGGTCAAATGATGCATTACAATAGTATAAAGAGAAGAAAAATTATTTCACAGTTAATGTTTTCAATTGATAGGCAAGGAACTTATTTACCTTTAAATCATGTCAATTTATATCATAGTCAGATTTGACGACTTAAAACAATACCTAGCCACAAAATATAAAGTGAAAATACCCATAGATCTAAGAAGATTCTCCATAATTAAAGTAACATTTCATTTCTTCATGATCAACATCCATATAAGCATACCTGCAGTAGAACTGAAAATACCTTCAGATCCTTCAACATTAACTGCAGAAAAATATAGAAGTTTCTCTCTGTAAATAGTGAGAGTTGTTAAGCATTTTGCTGACATTGAAGATTCAGGCCTCCATCATAATCTTTCAACAGTTAAATATTTCAGCTTAATTGAAGAAGCAAGGCTGAGAACAAGTTTGTGCAAATCTATTATTAACCACTACAACTGCTTAATTTTATGTTTAGACAGTTTATTAATCACTAAAATATATTGCAATTGACAAACATTATCTTAGTAGGGTTCCATTCAAAACAGTATTTATTACAGATTGGAAATACATCCCCACTGAGAATATAACGTTGTACTTGGGGATAATCTAGCACAATTATCCCATAAATAAAGTGAATGTGTTATTATTTTTACAATATGATGTTTTGATCCAAAGATTTTTCTAAATATTTATGAAATAACAAAGAGTTTGCAGCTCAACAATATCATTAATTTATTAATTTGTTACCACAGATACCTTCATTAACAAGTAAAGAACCAGTAATGCTCTTTTTGTGGGAAAAGGCCTAGTCTAGTTCTGTCAATTTCTAAGACCATTCTTTCACACCTTTCAAGTGAAAATCACCTTTAAAAAATAAACAAACAAAATGAGAAAAAGATTATTTTTCTCTTATTGAGAGATCACACAGATAAATTTATTACAAGTTAGATTCTCTTTCCATCCATCATCTTTAAAACTAGTCAAAATCAGTTTCAATTTTAGGCAGTCAGAAAAAAATACGCATGATATGACTGTGGTGGTAGTCATAATATAAGTAGCATCACAAGTTTTGAATAATAGATGAATAATCTGAACATTATATGGATTTATTCTTATGCACTGAAAGGATCTAAAAAGAATCCATGTAAAAGTTTTTGTATTTAAGTTTTCTAAAGGGAGATTTACTTGAGGAAATCGTACAACATTTTCATTCCATTAAGTTGCTAAAATTAAAGATAAATAGGGAGACATTTCTGCTTACAAAACCAACAGAGGTTTTGAACCAAAGAGGACAGTTTTTTTCAGTTCTGGGGAGAAAGAGCAGCAAGATGTTAACAGAAAGAACTTCTCAATTTAAGTACCTAATCACATCTGGAAATACCTAGCACAAATCTGTCTTTAAAGAAAAATACATCATTTCATTAGATAATAGCCCTAATTATAAAATGCACACATGAAACTGATCACTCTATAATAGACATATATACATTGAAAATCTGGGGTTTTTTAGTTTGGAAAATGCTGTATGGCACAGGTCTCAGCTTAAAACTTTGAATAAGTTTAATGCTGGACAATTGGGACTCAACCTACTAGTGGATGTCTATCAGAAAATGTAACTTCTAAAGATTCATATCATAACCAAAAGGATAGCTTTTATGGTAAATCAGATTTAGTTTATCATTATCACAAATGTCTGTAGACTATAAGACTATTTTTTGAACATTTCAGACTGTAGAAATAAAAGTTAACATTTGACCTAAGAATTCATTCCTACTTAAAAAATATTATTGCTTTCAGACTTGTTCTTTGGTGACTCCAAAATCTATTTCTATAGAAGTGAGAAATTTTATCATTAATTAATACTGCCTGACAATTTAAAACAGCTTCTCCATATTTGCATTACCTATGTACTCCAGGTTTAGATTAAATGTCTTTTTTTTAGGATCAATATTTACTCTTCCCTGGTCATGACGATTAATAACTTTTTATATGTGATGATGGCTCTGATGGACACCAATACCTGATTTGTGTGCAGTTGTCATAGAGGAGGAGGGATTGCAATATTTATTATTTTACATGCTGTATTTTTTTTAAATGACTGTCAATAGTTTCCAAAGCCTGTGATATCTAATTGAAAAAATATCCTTAATAAATATAAACAAATGCTCAGAATACAGCATCTGACCTCCAAGTCTGTGCTGGCATCAACAGAAGTAGGTCTTGATGCAGCTTTTTTTTTAGAAGAGCAGAAGTGGTAACAGCAGGACCATTAGCAAAAACAGAACTGTAACAGGTTAGTTCTCTTGCTTTGTGAAGCCAGCACTTCTTCCACTCCAATATTCAAGGAGTAGGCAATTCTAAAATTATGATCTCTAAAGAGATCTTCTAAAAATATATCAAATTGAAGGACTTGTAAGTCAGCATATTTAGATAAATGTTAAAATATGGTGTTGAATTGGAGCTGAAAAACAGTAATATTTTGTGCCCCTATATGAAAAAAAAATTTTGAAAGTATGGTCATACTTTTGCCACATTTTGGCCAGCTGCTACTATGGCATACTATGGTTTAACATGTGTTTATGATGAGTGAAAAGCCGTCAATTCCTCCATCTGGATACACAGTGTAATTATATGAAAAAAGGACTACTTTTCCTGCAAAGTTTCTTGGTTTATTTATTGAATTATTAAAGTTCAAAAATAAAGGGAAGATAGGGGAGGATTAATTTGCTACATATTTTTCTTTATTTGCATTGTGCTGAACTGTTGATGCAGAAAAATGAGTTGAAACTGCGTGGAGTAACATAATTATTTATGAATGTTGATGATATAGATTCATACAAATCAGACATGTTATTTAATTTCAGTAAAGCACTTATTCTAGCTAGACTGTCTCTTTACAGTAAACCAAATGCATATTTAGAGAGTTAAATATGGGAAAAAAGCTACTAAATTTTTAACAGTATTAATCATTCTTGCTCACTGTTCTAATTTAGAAAAGCAGCTGAAGCAGCACCAGCAGCCCCTTCTTCCAAACTGCATAAATATTTCCTTCTGGTTTGGGGATTTGTGCACAGCAGAGAAGACAGCAGTGTGTCAATCAAGGTAAGAGTAGGTGAGTCAAAGTGATGTATACCCAGTCTCTCTCTCTCACTTAACAGGAGTCTTAACTAGGAAAAGCTAGCAAATATCAGGACATTGTGTTTAGTAAGGACTGGTCCTGGTGAAAGCTACTGTGACACTTCAGACAGAGTAGTTGCCATGGAGCAAACTGGCTTCTCAGATGTTGCTATGCTGGAGGTTGGATATTTAAATGGTGTTATGTTCTTTAGCAGCAATTTGAATAGGCATTCCTCACAGGAATTTCTGTGAGGTTAAAGTCATAACTCATAATACAGAACTGCTTTTCATGGTTCCTTCAACTAACATAAACGTTTCCAGCATGATAACTACTGATGAGCATTTCCTATTGGAAGCTTAATGAACAGAATCCTTGTAAATTGTTTTAAATAATTTTTTCTTTAACTCTGTAAATTTTAACATTTCTTTCCCACTATGAATTTCATTTCCGTCATTTCAGAACAGAACTGGAGGGTATAACTTCAGGGAAAAAATAAAAATAAGCCCTTCTAAAAGTTATAGAGATGCAAAAAAATTTTTTTTTCTTTACCTTTAAATTGACAGACACACAAATTATTTTCATCTTTCTGGTCTCCTTCCATTTTTCCTTCTGCTTTCACTTTCTCCATGGTACAGTACCTTCATAAAGTAAACAGCCCTTGACAAACTGCAGATAGTAACTAATTCCTTATCCAGCACATGATAGACATGAACCTGGAAAGGTGTTCCAGACGTTATTAATGATATTTATTGAGATGCACATGATATGAAATGAAAGACAACTTCTTCTTCTAAAACTAACATCAGGTTTTTTTCGGTTTTCTAAATGTGTGGTGGTAGCGGTGGATAATAACCATCTTATTGGCATCAGTATTTTAAAGACTAGAAAGACCTCTGATTTGGCTTTTGATTTCGAGAGGTTGTGTTTGTACCCTAGATTGCTTCCAAACTGAATAAATGGGGGAAATGCGGGTTGTTTATTTTTTTGTTTAACTATGAGACTAGTCCTCCCACATCTCAGAATCCAGTTTACATGGAAACTCAGTATTTAAATCCACTCAACAATGTCAAACAATGATCTGCTTGATATATTATAGAATTTATATACTGTTCAGAGTAAAAGAACAACAGGAAATATAAGGATTCATAAGAATATAATGTATATTGTTCCACTAAATGATTGTATGTAGTCAAATAAACAATCCAGCTTCACTGTGTCTTCATTTGAACTGTCTCTTTGAATAACAGGAGATAATGGCTGGAGAGGAAAAGAAGAGAATGGATTCTTAAAATTGAGCTGCGAATTAGAAGCATTTGCCTCTATGCCTGTTTTATGTATGCGTCATTTGAGGATAACAATGGTGCCTTACTTTGCTTAGGAGAGGACAAAATGAAGTGAGAGTCTCAAACAGGAACAAAGAACTGAAGATTTCATTACTGATTAGTGGTCTCACTATTTTGCTTCTATGCAGAAAAAAAGAGGCCTCTCAGTACAGGGCAGACAGACAAGTCCTTTGCATAACTAATGGAAAATGAGCAGAACAACACCAGAAATTGTTCTATTAAGAAACCTGTGAGACCATATTTACAAGCTGTAGAGAAGTAGCTTAATGGCAAACATTCTTCCTTACTTTGCACTTCATTTTTTATATTTATAAGGCACTTTGGAAAGTGTGTTATACACAGCACTGTACTATTGCCAGTGGTTGATTTGTGGTGCTGTATTGAGCCTGTTTTGCCTTTAGGGTACAAGTCCTCTGAAGCACTGTTCTGAATGTTTGGCACAGTTCAGCTATTGTAAAATCATCGTGTACAGGTAACAATAAAGTTATAATAAAATAATGTTCTGGTTTGCTTCTAACTCTGTGCTCTAGGCTAACTCAATAAAAAATGTATTTTAGTCCACATTCAAGTGAAAAATACAGTGATATACACACTGAACATGTAGCAATACAAGATTACTTAGTCTGATTTCAGACTTTTCTTTGTTATTGAAATAAAATTTTAAGAGAGAGTTCATTAAGAGTGTGATGTTAATGTTCCCACTGTATCATCTGGATATATTCAATTTACGGTGAAGAAGTTCCAGAACTATAAATCAGAGAGTTTTTCTTGCCTAGGTGAGTGGAAGCCATAGGTTGTGATTTTTCATTACTTTCTGATGGTCCATTAAGCAACTATTCTACCTATAACTAAGATGTGTTGCAGTTCAAACCAAAATTATAGGTACAATGCACAAATCAAGGTAAGGTTCTTTGATCTATATTGCATCAGGAATCAAACAAGAGAAATATTATTGGCCCTTTGTCCCAGACAGACATGAGGGGCAATGAGACATGGAAAGATGACCTAACACAGTCACAGCTCTGTGACTTAAACTCATCTAGCAATTAGTTGGGCCTTTCTTCAGATAAAAGGGGCTATCATTTCCTTTTTATCCACCTCTCTGGGAATGACCGCTGCTAATCCCTCACATTCCTCTTAATCTAGTGCTGTGTTACAGCTAGTCCCTTGCCCTCTACTATGACTGCTTTTGTCCTCCTTACCATGCCAACCCTCCAGGCCTAGACCATAAAACCTTATCAGAGACACCTAACTCAGGTGTCTGGGGTTCCATCCTGGACCACAGGCTCCAGTCAACAGAGAGAAACTCTCCCTGCTAAGTCATCTCGGAGAAGAACTGAAAGTACCTTTTTCTTTCTATTGTCCATGGCACTCAGGAGGGCAAACATAAGCACCTCAGCCAAAGTAAATTCGGGTAGGTGTGAGCCCAGCACCAGAAGCTGTTTTGCATCATTTTTATAAGCACCTTTTCTTTAGAATTTTTCTGTCTGCATCACAGAATGCACTTGAAAAATACTTGTATACAAAACCAAAAACCTGACCTTGCTATTCAGCTCTTGATTCATTTTTGTTCTTGTCTCTTTCTTCCCCTTCCCCCAGCTCTCTCAGCTTGGAAGTTAAAAGAAAAGCTTTTCCCAGTCCTGAAAATGGCATCAATTGCATTAGCCAAACAAAGTAAAATCTAACTTTATTCAAGCCACAGGTAGAAAACATTGATGGAGAGGAGGGACAAGTTAGTTTGGGGAAAAAACCCAACTACCAAATCTGTAAATGCACTCTGGTGTTGTTGGGTTCCAGTGCCTCCTCCCAGATGGTTTTGCTCTGTTTCCACTCCTGATCACAGCTCACAGAGAAAAAGCCTTGAGGTAGATATAACTTCTTATATGAACAAGTCATGTTTTCCCATCTTCGACTTTGCAGGTGGTATATTGTGGCTTTTGTACCTTGTCCATCCCTTTCTCTACTTTATCCCATGATGCCACAGAAGGTACTGAATGTTATGGGAATACATATATATCATATTTGCAGTGGACATGCTGCTGATTTGGGGGAAATCTTGAAATATTCCACTATTTCACCAGTTCAGTTTACTCTTTTCTGTTTCTCCTCTAATCTGCACTAGCCTTATAATTACCATCATAAGCATCACTGTAATATATATTGCCATTCCAATCACATGGTAAGTGATGTGACTATGATTTGTCACATATAGTATAGTTTGGTCTCCCATCTCCAATTCTCCCAGATACATCACATTAAAAAAAATATATATATTTTATGACATTCACAAGGAGTATAGACTTATAACATATCTATTGACTTCTTTTGCTGCTAGAGGAAGGTTTGCAAATTTATATTCCATCACTTTATCTTAAATCTCTGTTATGCATGTTGTAAAATTGAAAATAACTTTGTAATCTCAAACTTCACAACTGTACCTTAAATAAACCCTATTGGCACTGGTATACCAGAAATATTTTATGTGACATCAAGTCAGACAACAATTTTCACTGTTTCACTGTTCACATAATAATTCATAGTGAATGATATCTAGAGAGAGATTGCAGGATAGCATTTCATAGGGGTATATCAATAGCATGCTCAAAGTGCTTTCTTTCTTTCTTTCAGCATAAACTATTTAAGTAGGAAAAAACAAGTCCCAGATATTAATTCAAATTCAATTCTCAAATTCTGTTAGTTTTGAAGCCCAGCTATCCATGTCTTACTTAGTAATGTATTGCACCACATCTTAGGAAGACTAGGAAAACCTGTATACTGCCTGTGTCCCTAAAATGCAAAAAAGGAATGATTCACATGAGCAGACTTGTAAGTCTGAAATTAAAATCTAAAAAAAAATCTAAAATTATACATGTGAGCATTGGTATATTGCCATAATTTCTCATAGGGATTTCATATGTCAGCCAAATGATAGTGCAATGTTCTACATCCTAAAGTCAGATCACCACTTTACCATGAAGGAAAAATATACCCCGCAAAATTTCATTGCAGGGTCTGACATAAGGTGCTGTCAAACACAGGGCTTACAACTGTGACAATGGCAGCTGTTCCCTTTGGCAAAAAAAAACAAACATCTGGGAAAACTACACAGAATGAGATTTTTTTTTTCTTTCTTGCACACCATGATCTGAATGGACATATGCCCAAGATATTAGGCATGTGGATGAAAGAAACTTCTAGAGCTGGTAACCAGTTTAAGTCTGTATTGTATGCTCAGTCTGCTCTTGATAAATGCAGAATGTTGACAAGCTGAGAAGAAAAAAAACATAATATTCTATTAAATTTATTCCTTGAAATTTATTGCAAATGTAGAAGTGGATTTCATAAGCTCAGCCTACCTAGTCTAAGGGCACCCTGACCTAAGCAGGTTAGATAGTTCTCTGAAGGAGTTACACTCATATAAGCAATCAGGCATCTCCTGAAGAAACAGCAACCAACATTAGTCTGTAAGAGCCAAAGGTTATTTTGTCACAAACAAGTACAGACAAAGATAGGAACACTGGAGAAGGGGTGCAGTGCCCCACATTGCAGGAATGCCAGCTCAAGATGCACTTTAAATGACAGTTTAGCTTTGAGTTTTACTTACAAGAAAATTTTTAGAAATTGAAGAGGACCTGAACAAAGTAGGGGCTTATCATCATGATGTATTCAAATAGGGACACAGTGCATTTCTCCTTCAAAAGAGTACTTTGAATTTGCATGCAAAATATTAGGCTGTTGCCTCCCCAAAATGCCCATCACAACCTTTCTAAAGAAAATTCATTTAAGTATTTACAGTCAAAACAGAAGTTTCAGGGCACCGAGATTCAGAGATAATAGTATAACTGGGAAAACAACACCAGAAACCCTGTTCATAACAAATCTGTAATCAACTGGTTAGCGAGGAAAATTTTTCACAAGTGAACAGGCTGTAGAAATTCATTTGATTTTCCTATATGTGGAGAAAAAAACCTTTCAGATGCGCAACTTTGACTGCCATTTTGTTCTGCATATTCTGGCTCTTTTTGGTGTGCATGCATATCACATGATCAATTATGAACTTAATTGTATATGTAATTATGAACATAATTATGCACGAAGCATGTAAAGCAAAATTATTATAACTAAAACATTGATTATTAATAAGCCAAAGATGAATGTAAATATATATACAAATATATTAATATTTCACATCTATAATTTTGCATATATCATTGATATGTAAAATATTTGCTATGACTCATGTCTACATTTTTCAGGTGTTATTTTTCATATTTAAAATAAATTCAATTGAGTCATTAAATGCATAAATATTAACAAAACCATATTAATCTTAATGATTGACAATTAAAATATTTGAAATAAATATATATTAAAAAAATAAGGAATAGGCTTTTTTTAAAAAAAAAAAGAATAGGGTTTTTGACCTTGCAACTCTCTTTATTGAATGCTCTGTCCCTGCCTGCTGTTCTACAAACAGGCTGGAGTCTGTAAACAGCTTTAAATATTCGGAGCCAAATAATGCAGCAGTGCAAAGATCAAAGCAGTCCAACTCTCAATTATTCCATCTATGAAATACAACTCTTTTCCACATTAGAAATACTAAGCCTGGTGAAAAAATAAAAAGGCCTATAAAGAACAGTAAACTATCCTTTATAAATCATCATTCAGAACAGTAATTGTGAAAAGACTGACAAACTGTCCCAATGTCACCAGTTTGTTTTGATCTCAAACCAAATGATCTTTAAAAATCATAAGTAGAAAAAATCTCAAAAAAATTAAACAGAAAATTAAAGCACCTGAAAAATGGTTTGTTTTAAACAAATCTACAAAAACAAATGTGAAGAAACAAATCTTTGTTATCACAAATAAACTCTAGACTTGTTACAGGTTTTTTTAAGAAGAAAACAAACCACAGTAAAAGTGTACAGTGTTATTACAATTTAATTGCTTTTTTACATAAAGTATGTATAAACTACTAAGTCTGTCAGACAGATCGTGGCCTCATTTAGATATATCCAGGATAGCCTTACATAAACTTTGAAAAACATTGCTTTTAGAAGTCCAAGGCTCTCTCAGCAATTTATCCTACCTGGTAAATTTATTAGTTTAATCAAAGTAGAAAGAGTGGGCAAATGTTACATACACTGACAGCTATATTCTGGTAACTTCTTTCCTGGTAGTTATCTATACTCTGCTTTGCAGAAGTCAGTGAATTTGGGGGAAAAAAAAATAATTTTTATTAAGGTTATCAGAAATAAGTTCCCAAGAGTTGCATCCAAAAGACTTTGACACAAAATGTAAAGCAAGTCGTCTCTTGATTAGCCTTTGAAGAATAAGAGAGATACTTACATATCTATGTTCAGCTTGTCACAAAGAAAAACAAAACAGAACCCACTGAACCAGGAAAAAAAGCTGAAAATAAAAAAGCTGTAACTGTGTTTTATATCTTAAATCATTCTCTACTGCAAAAATATTTAAGCCATAAAGCTTTTCTATAGTAATTTCTGATGTTGTAACATGTTCATCACAAATTATAACCAAACAAAACCAGCAACTATTGGGGGGGGGTGGTGGTGATAATTCAAACCGGTACCAGAGCCTTCATTTAGATATTGCTTCTTTTTCCATGATCATGAAGTTTAAAACCAGCCATGGGGTAACAGATTGACAGCAGACCCAAGTCTGTGTAAGTCTGGAGTACTGAATAATCTCCAGCAATCAAGATCAATGAGAGAACAAGGGTAAAGGAAAGAAGAGATACTTCAAATTAATATCCAGACTTAACTTTCACAAAATTTCTATTGACCATAAATTACATATAATCTCCCCTTCAGCGTGTACAACATTTATCTGAAGAATAAAAAGAGCTGTCAACCTTAATAAGCTATCCCATGATCCCTTCCAATTTATTTCCACAATTCTGATTGTGTTTACTGCATTGAATATATTCCCATATTAAAGGCCATATCATGGAAAAAGTTAGCAAGGACTTTGACACAATACAAATTACAAGTTCTGTAGTCTATTTCACTAATCTTTTACCCTGATGGTAGGCAAACTAAAATAAGTGGGAGGGAACAACTGGCTACTTGTTGAAATAAGAAAATTAAATAAAGCTATCCTCAGCAATTCCAGCTTTTTTTTAAAATTATTATTAGTATAATAAGGTACAAGATTAGGATGTAGATACCTAAATCCTTTTATTTCATGCATATTCCCATATAAATAGTGAACTTTAAGTTTCAAAATTAAACTCAGCCTGTCCCAGAAACTGCAGTTCTGAAACTTAACTTCTTCTCCTTTGGATTTCAGTGTTATAAATACAATATACAAGGAATTCATTTGTTCTAATTCAGTCACTCAGAAATTAGATATGCGTATCTAATCTGAACATTTCTATAATAAAAGAAGCAGATAAAGGTAAAGAGCAATTCATCCAAAAATAGACAATAAGAAATAATTCAAATATCGAGCTTAGACTTAAACATCTGAGTCTTACATTACCAAAACTGATCAAAATACATGCAACACAAGGTGAAATTACATGCTTAATGAGAGGATAAAATAGGTTGCATTTGGGAATAATCAAATTTTGGGAATTATGTCTAAAATAACTGACTTTGATAAAACCTGACTCCCTCTCTATGGGTCTAATTTTTAAAAACTTTATTTTGAAGGATATTTCAAAGTGTCTGAAGGTCCCAGATGCAATCCCGTGGGCTGAAGATTTTAACTCCAATTTGATAGTTAACAGTTTCACTTGTTTACAACGTTATCAGGAACGTTGCCAAAATAGCCAACTTTGAGCCTTTCTCTATAGAGGATTATTAGGAGAAGCGATTTCCAAACATTCCTAAGTATGAATTCTGCATCACTTGAAAAGTTGGGTCTTTAAACCTGTTCATTTGCTTTTCTAGCTCAAGAGACTTTCTAAGATTAGATTAAGTAGAAGACTACCTATACAACATATGTGATTGTCTTTAAATGTAATTTTCTACCTGGAAACAGGAAGGTAATTTATTTCCCAGGCACCATCAAAATTTCTGTGGTCCAGCAGCAAAAGTTTCACAAAATTATCAGTGGTAAACATATTACAAGACAAAGAGCAATGTGGGTCATACAAATATACTCATCTCAAGGGGTAATTTGGCCCACTTACAGTCTAAATCACCCTTTGAAACTTCTTATTTCTCCCTCTTCACCATAGTGGGAAAGTAGGTCAACCACCTTCCTAAAGAAAGACCAAGGTTAAGTGCCTGAAGATAGTCACATAAATTCAGTTTTGAAATAAATGTTTTGATTATGAAATTATTCCTTAATAAATTAAGAATAGCTACTGCTATCTGTAGAGGATGTTATAGTGTTTTCTCCAGAGAAATAAGGGAAATATTAGCAAGATCAAAATAAGCTTTATGTCTATTAAACAAGAGATATCAGATGTGAGTGAAGAATAATTCTGTGTGCTGGTTGGATTTTTTAATAGCTAAAACAAGTTTGTAGGGTACGGAAAAAATTTATTGCACCATTAGTTTGTGCAAAATAATATCTTACTCTACAAGAAGTGCTTTGATAAAGAATAGTCACCAAGAGCAAGCAATCAAGGGCAAATGAAAGCATATATTCAGTATTCTCACTAAGATACTTCAAAATGACATTTAAATCTCCAAATAATATGTCCAGAATATTATTTTTCACTCTGGCAAATATATTAATTTTACATTAGTTGTAAAACAGCAACTTTCTTTGTTATATTAAAAATATTTTAATATATTATATCTCTTTAGAAGTCTTCCTACAACTACAAAAAAATACACTGAGTTTAAATGTTCTCTTGCAAATTGATTTGCACTTTGCTATATTAACAGATAATCAGAACAAATGGAAAAAAAGGCAGTTTATGCCCACTTTCTTCTCGGCAATTTGGTTAAAAGCCTAGAATTATAATTGAGTTTTTACTGCACTTTGCTTGAGTTGATTTTCTAAATTTTAAACTTTTAAAGTAAAACACTTCTTACATTTGGTAAAAAATACTTTACAGTGTTTCCAGGATATGCGAGACAACCATGATTCAAGATGTATGTCACTAATAGAAACCATTATTTTGACATAATCCAACACAGCTGACCATGAATATATTACTTAGCCTACTCTACAGAATTTACTAGACCAAAAATAAAGTACTGCTTCATTTGGGAAGAGATGGGGGGGAATATGTGGCCTCAGAATGCAGACTTTCAAGGAGGAGGTTGAGGTAAAGAATTTTAGGTAGAAGTGAATTTCCACAGGGTTAGTAATCACAAAGGAGAATGCCTTTTCCATCTCTGCTGTTCAATAAATTTTCAAACATAAGCTTGGCATGGAGAAAGAGAGATCACAAGAAATAAAACTATTTTATGTCAGAAGTATTCCAAAACTACTCGGCAGTGGCACTGCATTTATCAAGGAAAATAAGTTTAAATACCACCTCTGCCATTAAACCAGTCTCTGAGAGTGAAACAAAAGAAAGAATGCAAAGCTCTTGGCTAATGTCTTTTCATGTTCTGTTCACCATTTGCACAACATTTTCAGCACCATGCAGCCCTTACATTTAATAGAGTTCCTTTAATGACTGTAATAAAATAATGAAAAAATAACAAGCAACAACCACCAGTAACAATAAATAAAGAACAAAGTAAATAATTAATTAATAATATAAAAATTAATGTTCATGAAGAGGAATAACAATACATTATGAACTATCACAAAAACAGACGTGACCAGAAAAATTTTATAATAATCTTCAAATGTTACAAATGTTGATTCATATGAAAGTGGGGTTATAGCTTTATCATCCCAAGGGAGAAAACACAGTCCAAAGTACTAAACTATTTGTCCAATGTTTTCCATACATATGCATGTAGTCACATGCCTGTACTGGTGCATGAATACAGGTGTACAGGTATACCTCATTCACTTAAGAGAAATCTCTCTCCCTTTGTTATTACACATGGGTTGGCACCATCCTGGTTCTTGCCTGGCATAATAATTTTTTAGCTTCTTCACACGTGTATGAAAGTGTTTTCATGTTCTTTAGTAGTGCAAACTAAAACCTCCAAACTTATGACTCTATCTCCATAGCACAAGAGATTAATCATTTGCCTTAATGAATGTGTCCATGAGTTAAATGTCAAAATTCAGGATAGTCACATACACTTCTTCTTAGTTATCATTATTGGAGGGAAAAGACACCTCTGGAGAACATTTATTCCTGTCTGAAAACAGGTATCTAAGACGAGCAAAACCAATACACCTCCATTGACTACAAAATGAGTTGAAGTGACTGGCTTAGATTTAATGACTAAGTTTCAGACAGTTGAAACTGGAGAAGGTAAAAACCATCTCCCAAAAACGAGAGAAGTCCCACTGATAAAAGCCTAAATAAACAGTTGCATTTTTCCAGAACAAAATGCTCTAACTAGTAAATACACAATATCTAATTAACAAAAATATTCTGAGGCACCACGGGTAGCTGTGTCCCTTAACATGTTTTGGACGTCAGCCCTTGTACTCAGAAAGAAAGTGTAGGTGCCACGGAAGGTGTCAAGAGGTGCATTCTAGACAGGAAAATGTATGGAGACATGATGACCTTCCAAAGGCCTGCAGACACATATCATGGTACTGTTTATGGAAATATATTTCTCCACATAGAGGGCTTCATAAGGAGCCTGAAGAAAGAGGTTGCTGCTTTAGGCAGACTAGATCCTACCACAACAGTGTTCCATAGAAACAGGTCGTCTTCAATTTTTTGTGTTCACCCTTGATCACACTACTGCAACATAAATATTGTTTTTATAGCTGAATTATCCACCCCTTAAAATCCTTGTTTCAATAATGGAATTGGTGACAGCACCTCAACCATTATAACAGTGCAGTTAAAATTATCTTTATAGGAACAGATCCTACAGCAAGGCAGAGTTATACACTCATTAATTCCTTTGCCTGATACAGCCAGGAGTCAGACACAGCTCCAAATCTAAAGGTCAGAAGTTGTATCAATCTGTTTCATAAATGTTGATTTTAGTGAGCTGCAATGTCATGAGGGGATGGCAGAGAAAAGCTTCCATGTTTATACAGTGACCCTGAAGCAACAAATTGAAAATGTTAATATCCATTTAGATTAACTTTTCTATAACTTTTATTTTTAGCATAATGGTGATAAAAAACCCTGAGGAAAATTCATACATTAACACCTGATTAACAGATTTAGCTGTGGTTATTTTGCTGTTCCTGCATTTAGAAAGTTTGCTTGAAATAGTGTACTCTATATGAAGCTCTCTATTACTTACAAAACCAATTGCATTTCAATATCCTTACTTTAGATTGCAGTGACAATATCCAAAGACTTTTTTCTTAACTTTGTGAGCTTAAACTCGCTGTTCCCTTCTTGCTTCAGAAATCTAGGTTGTCTCAAAGCTGGTACATTTAAGGTGTGAGACAACTCATATAATCTGGACATCAGTTAATGTTTAGTTTGCTGTGAATCTTAAGCAATGTTTACATGACATGACAATATATCCTTTTACTTTTTATTTTCCCATAGGGTGGTAATGAATGAAGAGACAGCCAAATACAACCATGATACAACACAGTACTGTTTGAATAAAGATAAACATTGAAAAAATAAGCATTGAATAATTACTGGACATTAAACACCAAACTTACCCATACATTAATATACATTTTTTCTTCTCTGTCTGTGTTTTGTTTAGAAGCCTTCAGTAACTGAAGTTAACTTTTTTTACACCACCATTAACTCTAGAATTCACTAGCTTGATTAGCTTGAATGGTTGAAGATGAAATACAGTTGAAAGCTGTCATCATTTATGTCACCATTTATTTATTTATGAAGACTAGTGTTCTTTGAAGGACTTGAAAAATCTTTCATTAATTAGTCTTGATTCTCCTCATCCAATATGTTTACATCTTAACATACATACATGTCAAATTACAAAACCTACTGTAGATGCCATGTCAATGTTTTCTGTCATCGTCTCCTGTGTTAACAAAATAACACAGGAGATATAATAAAATAATAATAGAAAATAATAAAGGTCTAAAGCTTATAAATCCATAAACACCATGCTGGTATGTTTCCTTGCTTTTTCTATCTTATTTTTTGACAGACAATGTTATGATTATAAGTTTTGTCAGAAAACAAGCTCAAACACATGAGGTGCACAGATATGGGGCTCACTCAGCAGCATCAAAAAAAAAGGCTATTTAAATTTTTTTTTCTTTTAATATAATGTATTATTACCAAACCAACAACTGCTTTCCTACATGAAGCAATGCAATATCCTTGTTCTGCCTCCACCTATGACCCTGCCCTGAACCAAAGAGCTCATTATGTGAATTTCAAGATATGGAAACCCTTCAGGAGATATTCTAGAAGCAAAATACTTTGCTCTGTTCCTCTAGGACAAAACATGTGTGAACTCACAGAAGGGTCACAAGCTGAGAGGTTGATTATTGCTGCCTGACTTTCAATAGAAGTTGGATTAGAGGCAGTGTAGATGGTTTTGGCCACTGACTCCAATGGCCTTTGCTGTTAATCGCTGCTAGCTCATTAGCCAGCCCAGCCCAGCTGTTTGGATCAGCTCTTGGACAGGTAGCAAGCAATCAAGACACAGTGAAACATGAAGTAATGATCATTACAGAAAATGAATGGGGAAAAGAGAGAACATCCCTCATAAGTAAATCTGAGAACATCATTGCATGATTGATGTTGGGCAGTTTGCCCATTTTGTTTTCTTTCAGACACATCAGCACTGGCAATTGGGAACCAAACAATAACAAATCAATCCTACTGTTCCCCAGCGTAATTAGGCACTAATATTTGGAAAAGAGTGCTATCATGTTTTCTAGAAATAACACTATTCACTGTCATATTTTCAGAATTTATTAAAAAACACAAGGGCCTTAGAATGCAGACTGCATATGTCAAATCATATCTGAAACACTGAGTACATGGAGATTAGAAAACAAAACTCTTCTTTTTTTACTTTTTTTAACATGGGCAAAACCATTTTTTCTTCTTGCTCCCTGAGGTTAAAATGCTTTGAACTAAAAATTAACAATGAAAAATCAATAATTATGCATCCATCCCACCAGCATAAAACTTCCACACACAACAGTGATGCTGAAGAGAAACACCATTGTCATCAAATATGTGTGTCCTTAAGTGTCAGGAATGAAGTCTAGAAAATTAAATTACAGACAAGCTCAAACAGTAAGAGCATTTAGATTAAAGTCTCTCAGAAAATGGAGAGGGGCAGTGGAGACTCAAATCACTGTGATAATACCCATACCTGTCATAAGCATAAGGAAAACAAAATAGATTAAATCATTCCGAAGTATTTCATGAGCAGAAAAAGTGTGGTGCACTGGGTAAGAAAGAAACAAAAAGGCATCCACAGTTCGGAAGGATTTGTACTTGCAACTTCTCCTTCCATCATTAGTATAAAAATTCTGAAATTGGGTACCAAAGGTCAGCATGGTAGTGCTGGTTAATACATAGAAAAATAAAAAACTGACCCCTGCACATCGAATAACATCTCAGAAGAGAAAATTATGACTTACTGCATAACTGTAATTGTTTTTTTTCTCATTTTTGATTAAATTAAATGGGTTGCTGGGATTCCTTCAGTAGCTTTGATAGTTCTACAATGAAATGATGTGTAAATTAAAACATCACTTTCTCCAGCATAAGCGAAAAATAAAAGGTATGAAAGAATAATGACAGTACATGCAGACCAACTGTGTGTACAGAAATGAAATGTAGGGTGGTGTTCAACTATTTTTCTTTTTAATCTATAATGTAGGCAGGAAACCCTTATTAAATTAATCACTTCTAAGAAAAATTTTAACCAGAGATGTTTCTACAGCAAAAATCAGAATAATAATGACCTTAGTTATCCAGTAAACTAATAAAACTTATATTAGGTTTAACATTTCTGATTTTTATGACTCCAATTTTAGACACCATTCCTTGCATAGTAAAGGTAACTTTAACAGAACAACAATTTTATCTCACCAAATCTTCATTACAATGACCCTTTACTTATATTAAAATACTCAAAACCCAGGAAATTCAGAGATAGATGGCTAACCATGGTTTTAACTAGGTTCCATGAAGATAGCAAAAAGGAAAAAGTATTAAGTTTTGCAAGTGTCTATTACATCTCAAGTCAACTACAAACATACACAGTGCTCTAGATGCTTATGTGTCTGTAGCTACATCCATAGAAGGAAAAATGACAAATCCTATATGTTTATATGTGTAATACCCAACCTAACAACATAACTACCTATTAAAAAATTACTTAACTTGCACTAATCAGAGTGTTTTAAAATTTATTTTTGATGCACCCATTCTACTGCTAATGCAGGCATACCTCATGGGAGACAGCTTAAAAGTTTGAGGTTGGAGCAGACTTTCATTGCACACATGTGCCAAATTTTCACATTTGAAGGGAAAGGTTTACAGTAGCCACACCCTAGCTGCCCAATGACCCCAGAAAAATTGCTGTACAAGGCTAGAAGACAGGATGGATAGTGGCTTAGCTATGCAATGAAAACAAACCCAGCATACCTGAGAGATCTCCTGTTACTCTAAGTAGTTGTTTTCTCTTTTGACAGCTACCCATTTGTGCACATTCCAGTTAGCAGAACATTTCAATCCAGTGGTGTAATATCAGAATACCAGAAAAGAAAACAAAGTACTATGGTGAATGATGCCCTGGAGCTGGATGTTTCACAGAGAATTAAGTCACCATTGGAAACCGGAATATATGTTTGCACATTTGTTCTTGTCTGCAATTACACCAGCTGCTGTTCCATCATGTAAGGACCAGTTTAAATAGTCTTCTTTCAGATTAAAAACATAGCCAAAGCACTGAAAATCTTTAGCTCTTCTTCACCTTGGTTGTCAGACAGCTGGCACCCTTAAGTGTATTGAGGGCCAGACTTAGGAAACTTTCCTCATTGTTATTCTGAATTCTTCTGGGTCCACTCACCGATGATGACAAAATGAAAGAAACTCAGTTTTGGCAAGCTCTGTGGACACTCTCCTAAGCGAGACAGAGGAGCAGCCTTCAGATTGATTTACCTCCATTAGAGGTGAGAAGGAATGTCTCCAGATGAGCACCTCCTGAGTTCTTAAAACAGAAATTTTCTACAAAAGCTGTGGAAATCTGCAGGCTATCCTCCTCTCTTGGGTACTTTCTCTGACAACAGCTGACCCAGTTTGTAGTTGGAGCTTTGCAGACCCCTTATTTTTCCTTGCCTTTTTGCCAAAGGCCAATCCCTTCTGGGCTGGAGGCATTTGGAGCCAGCCTGCAGGTTTAGTCTCACTGCACTCATCATGCAGGTAAGCCCAAAGGCTGAAGCATATCGAAGCTAAACTACTCCCCAGATATTTTATTTCCTTAATTAACTCTTTTTTTCTTTTTTTAATAAAACTCTCATTGTACTTCCATTGCTTTCAAAGAGTAATATAGAGAGTTCTCTTGTGACTAATTTCAGTCCTATAAAATTTGCTCAATTACCATGAAGTGCCATGTAGAAGAGAGGAAAATGTCTCCATATTCAAAGGTATTTAGTTTGAATCCTACCAAAGTTCTGTTTTTCATTTAGAAATGTTATCACCTCTCCATCAGTTATATTGCTAGTTCTACATTTTTAAAACAAAAAGTAGATAGGCAGAAGACAGAAACTACAAAAATCCCCCGACTTGTTGATCACATTTGGGAACAATATCTTCTGCTGCAATACCCACTCTCACTGCTATTCAAAGACAAATATGGGTTGTGGAGAAGATACATTTTCTTTAAAATGAGAGATTCAGTCTCCATTAGTTTTCTCTGACTGGCAAAGACAGAATGGAGATATATAATGAAACACTTAATCACTTAAAAAACTTTTAAAAATATTTTCCACTAGTTTTATTACCAGGCATTGATGCATCTGAGCACACATTACAGCAGACCAGTAGTGCACAATTAATTCACTGTAGGAGGGAAGCTTACTGCATAAGGACAACTGAATTTGGCTTGTACAAAGTAGGTAGATGCAAACCATTTTTTGACGGCTTTGTGACCAAAAAAGAAGAAGAAAGAAAACTCTGAAAATCTTTCCAGCGATTAAAATAAATTGCAAAAATAAATTGTCTTAAATCTTGATGCTGTTGACTTTAAAAATAATTTCTATTTTAGCTCAAGGCAAATTTTACGGACTGATTACAAAAGCAATGAAAATAAGGCGCTGACACAATGTCAACTTTAGAGCAATAATTGTCCTGCTATAATAATCTGTTTAATTGTTGTTTATTGTAATTAAATTCCCATGCACAGCAGACTTGCAATTTTCTTTTCCATGTCAGCAAAGTTTCCTTTTATAGAGCAGTTTGCCCAAAGCAACCAGTGACGTTACTAGACAGACATTAATCAAAGGACCCTACAAAGCTACACCTGGTATCCTTGAGGCAAAATCTTTGCCAAAACACAAAACCCACATGAATCGATACACAGTGGTTAGGGTGGCATTGTTGTGCTTGAAAGCAAAAATTTTATAATTCATTTTTAAGTGTCTATTATATGAAGTAATATTCATGAGCCAATATTATTCACTTAATGACCAAAATACCTCTCATTCTGAAGACTGACAGCTAATTATAATTAAAAATACCAATAATTTCCCCATATCCATTTTCCAGATGTTAATGTAAACTAGATTGACAACATAGATAGACATAACAAAGGAGTCTCAGAGAATTCATTTGCACCTGCTCAATACCAAAACATCACAGAGGTCAGCAAGAAATTCGGAGTTAATTTTAATATTTTGATAAGTTGAAATGACATCTGGCCTCTGTGGAACATTGAGGGCAAACTCAATGAAAATTTATATCACCAAAGAAGCCCGGATTTAAAAAAAAAAAAAAAAAAGAACTCTAAAGATAATTAATATCACTTTTACAATTTTACATAGTGCATCAGTAATGTTAAAGCTTAATGTGAAATAAACACTTGAGTCAAGTTAATCTGATGCTAAAATGATTGGGCAATTTATTACAGCTTAAGAAGGACATTGCCACCAGAACAGGAAATAAAGGTTTTAAAACTTGGGTAATTATTTTCAATCAGAGCTGCTTTCAAGGTCAAATGTTTAATACTAGCCATTATTTTCTCTCTGCTAACTTTGGCAGGCATTTCACATGTCTCATCCATAAATAATTAAAGAAGTAACTGCTGTATCAGCTTAACCTTTGGATTAAAATTGGAGTGTCCAAGCTAAAGATTTTATTTGGTTTTTAGTTTTCCTCAAAGACAGAAATATGTAGTTTATCTGGCCTTACAAATACTCTCTACTCCTTTCTAATTCAACAATATAAACATTTCCCAATAAGCTTTCTCTGTGATTTATTTTTCCTTTTGCACCATACTCAGCTATTTCAGCAAATTGAGACAAATAACAAACTCAAAAGTTCTCTGTAAAGGCAATCTGCTAACACACACACACCAAGGAAATTAAATTGAATTTAAGCTGCTGGCAAGCAAAGATGAAGTAATATTTTATGTGGTTTTATTCTAGTAATATTGCAAATATTTGTGAAGAGAATGGAGGTACTAGGTTTGTTTTCAATTTACTTGCTGTTATACAAAGGTCTAGATCTAGTAATGCTTTTATATTTGTTAGACATTTATATCAGATTGAACCCCACAGACTGGAAAGTCAGCATCAAAGCAGATCAAAAATAAGTGAAGGAAATGAGTTATAACACTATGTGCTGTTAAATTCTGAAATGCACATTACTTTCTGAACATCAGCAGCTTGCACTAGTGTTGATGTCTTTGGTATTAATCATATTTGGTTTTTCAGATCACAAATTAAGAAAAATGTTCTACACAACTAAGTACATTCAGTCCAATTCAGTAATTGAAGAACATGCGTAGCACTTTCTTTAAAACAGAGAAAAGAGAATTATAAGACATATTTGTTCTAACACTGTGGCGGTGGATTATACCAACCCTGTAGGACCCCACTACAGGAAAACCTCCTAAACTAAGCACCCCCTGGAAAACACAATGGTCTCTCCCCAGAACTGTGTAATCCCCTATCTTTGTAACCTGACCCTAAATCCTACCCTTCCCTACTCCCCGTTGGTTAAGGGGATTTCTCCCCGCCTCCTGTTACCTGGCCCCAGATCGTCCCTATAACTGGGGGCTCTCGGGGCCATCTTGCTCTCTTTCTACCTTGGACCCCTTCAGAATAAATGTCTGGAACTTCCAGGAGAGAGGGCCTCTGAGTTCTTTGTCTCTGGAGATGCCGGGGCTAATCAGGCCCAGTGGGTGAGTGAGAATTGTGCCTGACACCGGCACGGGTGTGAGGAAAGCCGTTCTGTACAGCACCAAGGGCAGTGCTGGCTGGGGTGGTCTCTGAAAGCAATAGAGACACTCTCGGTAAAAGCAGAGGCTTATTCCAAACCCCTCCTCGCCCACGGCATTATAACACTAAGGAAACTTTTAAATATTTTTCTGTCTATTCTTTTTTTTGTGAGCCTACTTGTATTAAACTAATTCTTTCTGGGGATACAGGTAATTTGGGGAGTTAGGCAAGAAATCAGTACTTTACAAGTGATTAAATATAAGTTGAGGTTGATTTTTTACATATCACAACTTCAACACTGTTATAAATTGAAAGGAAGCCTTGGGAATAGTAAGAGAAGTCACCCATAAATTAAAAGAAGAAATCAAGCACCATAATTAGATATATTAATGTAAAATAATGTTTTTAAAAGGGGAAAATTGGGATTCTCTTTGGCATTGCTGAAAATATGACATTTAAACACAAAAAGCCAAAAATCTCTGAAACCAAATAGCTACATAACTTTAAAAAGTGGTTTCAAAAATTTAGCACATTAGTATTTTTACTGAGGCCCTGAGTCAGCAAAACAAGTAAGCAACTGTCTAATTTAAGCCCATGTGCTCTTTATTTAAATGTAAGAAAATTATAGCTAAATCCTTCTCTCTGGAACACGCAGCTTTAAAAGTCTATTCATTCCTTTTGCTTTTGCTTATATTAAAATTACCTAGATTTTTAAAAAATTATGTCATTATACACACATAAGGGGATGTCCTGGCAAAGTCTCTTTGTATTTAATCCGACATCATTTCCCAGTGTTTCTTAAGATCAGCATTCCTTGTTGAACTGGAATTAATAAATTTATGCGATATTTGGCTACACACAGAGAGACTCTATCACTGCCTACAACAACAAACAAGAGTGGGGAAGGTGAATCTAATAAGAAATTCCAACCTGCATAAACTTCTGGCTTAATTGCCTTCTGCTAAAGCAAAGTTTAAAAAAAATGTTCTTACAACCTTTCTTTTGGCTGTGGTCACAAATGAACAATTTTCACACTTACAGACATTCTAATGGACATAATAGCTTCTCTACTGCCTACCATAGTAGTCAGTTATTATTAACTATTAAACCAATTACAGAGGATTGATTTTTGAAAATTAACTTGTACATAGTACTCTAAAATGAAATGCCTACTGGTTCGAATTACAGCAGCCATTGGAGAATAAATGTTATCATACTGCTGCCTAGATTTATAAAAGAATTTCACATTAACATAGTGTCTGTTGAGTAATTCTGTAGGATGCATTACAATTCCAGTCTTCAGGACAGGGTCAAATGCAGAACCTTATTTTCACATCTCTCTTCTCTGGGACATTATAATTTAGAAAGCAGCTTGTTTTGCCCCAGGGCAAAAAAAAAAAAAAGAAAATCATGATGAGAGTTTTCCATATGTCATTCCTCACAATATTTTCTTAATTTAAAATGAAGTCCTCAAATTAAACTGAAAGGTGCATTTTGGAAACAATGTCTAAAAGGATGTGGGCTCCTTGGAGAAACTGCTCCCACATTAAAGATCTACAGTTTCCTCCAAATCACTTAGGATTGCTATCACCTGGATGCATGTAATGCTTTGAGCTTTCAAAACTGGCACAATGCAGAAGAAAAATATGCTAAAACACTTAATAAGGTAATGGTTTATCTTGCTATTGGGACATTGATACTCATAGATGAGTTACATCTTTGCTATCTTTTTTTTGGAAGCATCAGGCAATCATGGACTAGAAAACACAAATTAGCCAATATGAACAGACCTTATCAATGCAGAAGATCCTAAACTTTGTTGATAAATTGTAATGTCACAGTATACTGAAAAGACAAAGAAAAAAGTTTTATCATCAGCACTACAGTACACCTCTTCATTCTTCAGGCAAATTCAGCGCCTTGAATAACAGGATCCCTGGAGGATGTATTGTGATATATTTACAATGATCCATCAAAATGCAAGCTACCTGCTTCAGCTTGTAGGTAAAGCCATGCAAAGCCTTTCCTATTTTTCCAGCTCTTCTGTTAAATCACAAGCTGCATAGCTGTAAACAGCTGGATGCCAGGTAACACGAAATTCCATGTCCACATGAGAAACCTACATCTTTATGTACTCAGGTGATTCCCTTGGCCATAAATCTACTTTATAATTTCAGTTGATGGCAGAGTGAGAATGGAGTGAGCTCAGCATTTTAACTTCTGAGTTAACAATAACTTCTAGAAAAAACTTACCTGCAAACAGATAAATCTCAGCTACAGGCCTGTCATTAGCCCCACCCTTCAATGGCATCTCTCCAGCTTCTCAGAAGGCATATAATTTTTTCAGTGCCTTCCAATTTCAAGCTTCTTTATTTTGCCAAATCCCAGATGTCATATCTTTCCAATGCCATGGAAGAACAGAATATTTTTACATCATATTTTAGCAGATGGAATCCATTCCAGCCAAATTTATTACTGCCAGATGGCTGACCCTTATTTACTGATGAAAAGTTAGACACAGAGATAAACTTTAATCAGTTAAAACATCCACATTTTCTGCATAAAAATGGCTGGGTAGCTGTTTCTTCATCAAATTTACCAGCACAAACAGATCGTCAGTTTCTTCCACATCACTCTCAAGCCATAAATGAGCAGAACTTCACATGAGATTGTAGCATCTTCTGAACTGAATCACAAGAGTATCCAGTAAGGGGTTTAGGCCTTTGATAGTATAATTCATAAAGAGTATACCAAATTATCATTTGATGGCATTAATCTTATCTTTGAAACTAATCAGTTTTTCAGTGTTTGCAAGATAAAAACCCCTTGTACAACAGAGCAATTCTGCAACAGAGGATCAAATGGTTTGTAGGTGATAGAGATACAAGTAATATATTACACACATTATTTATTGGCTACTTTCTTAGTTGGAGAATAAGTTCTGAACCTAGAATGTTTACATGGAATGAAAATTTCAGCGTCTGGGTAAAGATGAAAATCATCAGCATCTTACCAAAGGGTCAAAAAAAGAAAAATCTAAGCTTGTTTACTGAATTTATAAGCTTTGTTTTCATCCCAGAGTAGTTCTATAGTATGTTCTCTGTTCTTACAGCTTAGTAGTTGGGTTCTGCTTTTGAAAATGGTATTAAATGGTGCATAGAAATATTCAGAGTAGAAAGATGTAATGAAGTATAGACCATAGGAAAGCAGGTAACCCTAAGCTGATGATTCATGGACCTGAGTTAGATAGCAAGTGTGAATTCCAAGGAAGGTGATTCTGTAGACAATTTGAAACACTGTTGTGTAAACCAAAGTTGCATTTTAGTTCCCTGACATAGCTCTGACTGAAAAATAACAAACCAATGACAAAAAAAGTTGTAACACCAATACAAGCCTTATTGGTCTCTCCAGGCTTTGCCTGCAAACCAGTAGAATCTTCTTTTTAAATTCTCTTTGCATCTGTGGACTACCATTTACCATCTACATCTATCTGTAATCACCATTCTCCTGTCCCATTTCACAGACAGTACTTAGAATCTCATATGGTAGCCAAGGTAGCTTTTTAGAAGTTCAGCTACTCTCCCCAGCTAATGAGCAAATGCACATAGTGTAACTACCTGTTTGCTGCCATTTTTCTTTAATATATTTTAAATGGTAACATAAATTTATCTTTGAGAATAAAACTGGAATTCAGTGTTTCAATTCCCAGTTTTTCAAAATGTGTCTGCATATTAAAAAGAATTAAAATTTATAGGGGGCCTAAATCTTCATGCTCCCACAGTAAAGAAGGTACTACCTAGACTCCTGGGAGGTAAGAAACTTCTCTGAGGTCATGATATTGAATATTTGTCCACTTCTGCTTTTCTTACACCTTTTTCTGGAATGTCTGGCACTGGACACTGCCTGAGAGTATGCTGGTTTAGTGGGACTGTCCCAATATGCAGCTCCAGTATTACATGTGGCTTAAAGACAGGGTGTGTTTTCTTAAATGACATAGTATGCAAGTAGTACAGAAGAAAACAGCACTGTGAGCAATTAATTAAAATGTTACACCTTTTTCACAAGTGTGCAACAACTCCAGTCAGAAAAAGAAAATAAATTAGGATTAAACATCAGAACTATTAAGACTATTGTGCCTTCAAATAACATCAGAAGCCACATGTAGTGTTATTTATGAAATGTCTGAGTGAAAAACAGATACATCTGTCATCATTATCAGAATATATATACATTTCCTCCTCACTGGGAAACTATGAACCAAATATTACACAAAAGGGACAATAAGTGACATATAGGAAAAACAATATGACCTTATTTGTTTCTTGCATCTAACATTTAGCCCCTAATTTAAAAGTAATATATCTCTCTTTTAGGTTTTTGGGGTTTTTTTAGCTGCATTTTAGCCATTCTTTATACTGTCAGATACAGGGAATCTACAATAAAGGCAGCCATAACTCCACATAAGGATGTGTTTTATGCAATATATGACAGAAGAAACTGAAAGGGCAACTAATTATAGAAAATGTACTTTCTCTTTTTTGTAGCTCTCCTGCAAAGATAAGATTTCAAGAACATATAAGGAAACAGTCTACTCAATTCACTCCTTCCTGTCAGTGTTTCCCATATTCCTTCATCTAGTTTGTCTGCTTTTAGTTCCTTTGAATACCATGCAAATAAAATTTTACATCAGACTGTAAGAACACATGCTTCAAATTTAGGACATGTACATGCAAAAGGTTAAGGTGATACTTTCAGATCAATTTTAAAGGTGTGTATGCAGTTAAAGGTATAGACCACAGTTGGATTACAGATATTTCCCTCTTACTGCACACATTCCCAATGAATGAAATGTACATGTAAGTAGTTTTCTTATAGAAAAATATCCCTTAAAGCAGCCCAAGAAGGAAGTTAACACAATTACATTGTAGTCTTAATTCAAGTTTTCATTTAATTTGCTTCTCTCCTGTTTACCTTCAAACAGAAATCAAGCTTTGAATGCTCACACCATGAAGAGATTTCCATGACAGAATGTGGAGGATGAACTCCATTCCCTGGGAAATTTCCAGGAAAGGGATGCATCAAATAAGCCAGGAGATTGGAGCAAGGTAGCTAGCTATCCTTGCTTCCTCCAGATCTGTGGTCAAAAATGGTACCTAGTGCATTAGCTCTGCAGCAAATGAGACAAAAAAAAGTCTTTTTTTAAAAGCTGTCAAAATTGTTAATAATAAATGTTATCATACAACCTATATATGGTGTCTGTTTCTGTATTACAGATATGGCATAATATACCTTCCTCTATTAAATGGTTCAAATTTAAATCCAAAAGCTAATGTCTGTATCACAGAATCACAGAACATTTAAGTTGGAGATGACCTCGGAGGTCATCAAGTCCAACCTCTGATCAGCATCTTGTGAATTAGACCATGGCACTAATTGCCATGTCCTGTTGTTTTATGAACAACTCCAGGGATATGGCTCCACCACCTCCCTGAGCATTCCAATGTTTAACAACCCTTTTCATGACGAAATTTCTCTTGATGTCCAACCTGAATCTCCCCATGTACAGTTAAAAGCTGTGTGTTTCTCATCCTGTCACTGGTTGCCTGCCTGCGAGAAGAGGTCCATCTGGCTCCTTTCAGGTGGTTGTAAAGAGTGATAAGGTCTCCCCTGAGCTTCCTTTTCTCCAGGCTAAACATCCCCAGCTCCCTCAGCTGCTCCTCACAGGACTTGTGCTCCAGACCCTTCACCAGCTCCATTGCCCTTCTCTGGACACACTCCAACGCCTCAAGGTCCTTCCTGAATTGAGGAGCCCAGAACTCAACATGAGGCTTGAGGTGTGGCCTCACCAGAGCTGAGTAAAAGGGGACAATTACTGCCCTGGTCCTGCTGGCCACACCATATCTGACACTTGCCTGGATGCCATTGGCCTTCTTGGTCACCTGGGCACATGCTGGCTCATGTTCAGCAGCCATCAACCAGCACTTCCAGATCCTTTCCCACTGGGCACCTTTTCAGGGACTCTTCCCCCTGCCTGGAACATTGCATGGGGTTTTTGTGACTCATACCTAACGCTCTAAGAATCTTGGAAATCTTTAAGAAATTTTAAGAAGCACTTTAAGAATCTTGGAAATCTGTCTCTGAATTAATCACTGATAAGAAATGCTACTTTGTACAAATACTCAGTTTAATTTCCTCAAGTATACCTCTTTTAACAAACAACGCAGCATTTCCCAGTATGGTGACATAAAGCACACGTTGCCAGGCACATTGCTTTAAATTTCTGAATCAATGTACTCAATATTATTTTTCTTGTTCTCTTTCCCTTTACCAAGTAGAATTAATTCAGCCACATGCTAAAATATGAAGAATACAGGAATATTAACATACTGGAAGAATGCTATCACAGAAGCTTCCTATTATTGTATTACTAGTGGGTATTTCTTATCTCAAGCACTTATATCTGTCCCATAACTGTATCTGTATCAGCTTAGCTGGAAGTTTTTCAAGTGAAATAATAAAGAAATGTAGAATCAAAGCATTCAGCAGTGTGAAAGGCAATGCTTTAATTATCAAAAAAGAGATATTTCAAACCTTTTTAAAAACTAAAATGGATATCTATGGCAGGATTAGACTATAAAATAAACCATATTCATTTCCTTTCTAGTGAGAGCTACACAGAGCTAAGATATTTAATATTATTCAAAATGAAATGACATGTGATATCCTCTTTTACTTGCTCTCTGTGAAGAACCAAATGTAAAATTTAAGTAATAACTATGAATCTTTTTTAATGGTATCTGTAACTGTACCAAGAAATTCTACACCCATCTGTAGCTTAAATAAATTTAGACTCTCAATAAGGAAATGACTGCTGCACACAACAAATAATAGCAGCTAGTTCAAACATAAGCCTTAGGATAACTTATTTCTTGAAAAAGTAGTTCAAGCTCAAATTCCAATTTCACTGCCTATTTTATCAGATAGCTTTTTATTACAACATTTCAATGCCCTGTGGAATACATTTTCACAGTAATGGATTACCAGATTAACTCATGTTGAACACTCACACCTTTCAAGATGCAGATTTATCAAAATAAATGTTGCAATAGAATCCATTTACAAACTTTAGTACACAAGTCATTCTGGATGGAGGAAAAGTACACTCAAGATCGCAATCCTAAATTGCAGTCTGCAAGGCCAGTAAGAATTATTTTAAACTGATTACAAATAACATTCTGAAAATTGTAGATTGGCTTCACCCATTATTTTTACATGCAGTAGTAAAGTGTGTGACAATGCTATATAGGTAATTAATACAGCAGCACGGACTTGGAGAATTTCTTCATGGAAGCAGAACTACACATTTTTCTTTAGTACTTAACAAACATTTTCCTAAATATTCATTTTCTCATTCCTGTTGAGGAACTTCAGTTTCCACCATGTATTCTTCTAGCAAAATAAAAAATACCTTCTTTACTGCGTGGAAGGACCTCTACGGTTCTTTCTCCCTTTAAGTTACTCTTTGATTACATCTCCGTTAGCAACAGCATGAGAGTATGAATTGATCTGTAAAACAAATTATTGGTTCTGAGAACCAACATTCACATCTTGTGTGTTTTGTGGACATCCAGACCTGTCGATTGACAACCACTAGTGTTTGGAGTTCATTAAGGGGAAATCCTGAAGATCATCTTTTGATTTAATTTCATACAGCATAGACACAGATTGTGAGAATGACTGGGAAATCCAATCCAGAAGCAGACTAGTCTGATCCAAACTAAAATTTGCAGATGTACCCTATAAACACTCTTTTCATCATTCTTAAAATAACTTTCTTTCAGATCTATGAGACACATTTGTGATTTAATTTTCTGATTGCATTTGATATTTTTCCTTCTGAGTCACCTATTTCAATGTACTTTTTGATCAAGTTTCCTCTCCTAAAAATTCTAGATTAAATCCCCCTTTCATTATATTCATCTCACTATAGTATACAATGGTCTTCCCCATGCTTCCTCCACTCCTTCATGGTATGTTCCTCATAGTCCATTCCATTTTAGATGATGATTTCCCTGCTTTCTTAAGAGAAGGTCCTTTTCTCAGTGAGCATTAAACATTTGCTATTTCTGCAAACTTCACTATCCTGAGTGGCTGTTTTCTGAAGCTGAGATCAAGAGCACTGCAACAGACTGCTATAGTCTCCATTTTCATATATTAAGTTCTTCAGAGGAAAAAAATAGAATTACACCATTTCTAACAGATTTTGGAGTTGTTCAATTTAATGAAAATGCCATGCTTGCTATAGGGTTCTACAGACCTATTAAAAATGCACATAAAAGAGATAATTCACTATTGAAGTCTAAACAATTTCGAAGTAATTTCTACAGATACCTATTATATTTCTATTGAATTTTATAAGCTAAATTTTTATTATGAAATTCCACTATGGCCTTGTATTCTAGGCAATAAAGCATAATGCATAGCATGTGTAAGTTTTGTGTTTATTGGCTTGAGAGAAATAGAACTGCTTATAGAAATCTTTATAATGGCTTCTGCACTTTTTCTCCCAAAGGGAGGAAAGTCCCAAAGGACTGCTAAATTATGGTGTGCTGAAAAAAAAGTACATGACATACATAAATTTTCTAGTCCTCCACCATCTTCTGTTTCACAATCTTCTCTGGGCTGATCAGACTTGTCCCATCATTGCTGGTCACAGGTTTTTGCCAGTGGTTGCTAAGCTGCCTCTGCTTTTGAGTCTTTGTCCAGTAAGGTGTTGTGCTTTTAAAACATACTCAAATTTTTTAACATTAAATCTTCACTGCACATGGAAACAATTCTGTTGGATGTGTTGGAGACGCTACAGAACATTTAAAGCATGACAATGTAAACTCTAAACGCCTTCAGCCTTAACAGAGGCAACATTATAATATCTATATTGATACAATATATATCACCGTGCTGAACATCTGCTCAGATTCATTAACCTAATATCTTTGTGACGGTATGAGAAAAAAAATAAAGAAAGAGAAAATATCATTAAAAACTAAAGCCATATCTCCCAACATTAGAAAAACATAATGTTAATTATTTTGTCACATAATTTATTCCAACAAGAAAGAATACAAAGAGGTAAGAATAAGGATATTTTCTGTCAAAAGCGTAAACACAGATTCACATTTCCAGAAGTAACATGTGGTGGAGAAAAACACATAAATCTTGGGGAAAAAAAAAAAAAGACCTTGCACAAAAAATAAATACTTCAGCACATCTTAGATCACGTGTGTGATAAAGCTGCTTTCCTAGACAGGCAAAGTGTGAAATTTCTGCCATGGTTCTTATTCTAAATAATTTCAGTAGGTCACCATTCAGCATGTAGCCTGGAGCAGATATCTTACTGAAGTGCTTACCATGTTCGACTACACAGAAAATGTTTCCTCTTGTCCAGCATTTTTCCCCGATGAAGGAAAAGATTAAGAGGATTAAATGCCTTTTCTTGGATCAGTTTTGCACTTGTTCAAACTCTTCACAGCTTGTGAACATTTTGCTGTTTTTCAAACATTTTTCCATTCATTATTCCACCTTTGATTGGCTCTGTGTCTCCAAGTGTCCCTCCCCTTTTTTTACCCCTTTAAAGAATGACAAAGCTTTGAAAACACCTGCGGACATTCTGAATGGTGTATGTCTCATATTTGCTTCTGCTTGAGTGCAAAAGATTAAATAACCACCCAAGTGACAACTCCCTCTCTGTAAAAAGAACATATTTGAAGGAGTTCCTGCAAATATGCCATTTTTGCATTTTCCTGACTTCTTCCTACATAGTTTCTATTTTCCAGTTAAGGCATGTGTACTTGTAAGGACTCATTTTCGTAATAGGGTGCTAGGGCACCAGCAATTAAAGAGAAAATGTAAAACCACTTTCATTTACAAAGGACACAACAATTCTATTGACTACAAAGAAACTTCTTCATTAAGAATACCAAATGCACAGAACACACACATATTTACGTAGACTTTGCTCCTGGATACTGAAGATATGGGACCCAGCCCCTGCCCATCAGTCTCACAGCTGTGTGAGCACAAGCTCATAGCTTGACTAATATTCTCTCTTCCTGGAAGCAAAGGCAGAGCTAACACCCATGTACACAGTCACACACTGAATAACCCTAACTTCTGACCTGAAACAAACATAATTACAGCAAACTAAGGATACACAGATTCCAGGTTTAACCAGAGGTGTACTATGCATAGACTTGACAAGCTCATCTGGATGCAGACAACTTTTAATCTTGGTTTGTTTTGATATGTAGCCTTCACCATGTGTTATAATGTGTGTCCTGCAGTCTTGAGCAACCAGAACTTCCACTGCTCCAGTCTGTACTCTTCTGTGGACATCAGATCTAAATTCCAAAATGTCTGGATGAAACTCAGGCTTCTGATAAAACTAACTGTGTCACCTTGCCAGTCTTTGTGTAGTTCATATTCCTGTTTCCATCCATTTTAGGCATTTCTATTACCCAGATTTTCTACAGGTCTCAAATATATTCAGATGAAAGGTGTTGCGCCATGCAGTACTTTACACTATGAGGGTACTATACAAATAACAATTAAAAATATGCTCTTACTTCATTGGCCTTGCTGTTGTCTATCCGAATTGGAGGAGCTAATTGCTTTTCTGCATGGGACCAAATACATACACATTTATGAAATGTAAGTAATTAAAACAGTCTTCTCTCTCTTTGTCCTTTCTGCCAACATACAGCCTGTGTGATCCTGTTTGATCAATTGTATAAATAAAAGTGCTTCCCTGGGTGTCAATTCTCTGTTATTGTACCTGAATCATAATGCAGTTGTGACCTTCTGCCTTGTCTCTACTGTGCAAGTAGAGACATGCTGCAGATAAGTTCCAGAGCAAAGAAGTCTAGGATCTTTCTGGAGATAGCTCCTTGTTCACATGTTGCTGGAAATAACTTTCTGCAAGAGCTGAGGTCCCCTCAAACTGTCAGTGACCTCCCCAACTATGACCAGAATCCAGTTACAGGCACTCTGACATTTCATTCTAATTCAAAACAAAAAAAAAAGTTACAAAATTCTCACAGAAAGAGTGTTCAGGACTAAATCCAGGGTCATCAGTTGGGAGGGTTGTCCAGCAGCTGAGGAGAATCCACAAATCCCAGCAGCCTCACGCTGGTTACCCACTGTGCTGGTCAGGCAGGGCAGAAGCAGGATTGCTGCTTTCCAGGCAAGCTGCAATCTCCCAGCAAAGTGTTTTCAATGATGATTCTGCACTTTTAGACCACCAAAGGGTCTTGACTCAGCCTCAAACTTGACTTCTCCTTGGTTAGGCTGTGTGTAGGTTCAACAATTAAGTCTGCATGCTATGAATAGGCTATTGGCAACAGTGAGAGAAGAAACCTGCAACAACCATTTCCCAGCACAAATACTCCAGTATTTTCAAACTTTTCAAACCATTTCTCTTGTATTTCAAGTTCCTGTGTGCAGTCTGCAATGGGTTTTTTAAACTGACTCTGTGCCAATAGGAAAACACAGGGAAACTACCCATTGTAGACTGATGCATACCCTAGACACCCTAAATTTGGGTTCTGCAGCAAGGTTCACATCCATAATGTTGTGTCAGATTCCAATTTCTGTTTGAATGATTTATTTCAGCAGTCTCTTAGTGCCTGTATTAAAGCTAGGAACTAAGAGGGCTTGGTAAATCTGTTATTAAATATTTTCTTTTATCATATAAATATATACACACATATATATATACATCTATATATATACACACATACATACATACATATGCATGTGTGTGTGTGTATATATATATATATATATGTATAGACAGATAGATATGGCTGAATGTGACTGTAATCAGTGAGGTAGGGAACCTCTCTACCCTCTTAGTTGCACATTGTGAGAAGGCATCACCTACCGCCAGTCAGTGAAGATATGAAAAAAGCAGCTTTTACAAATGGGACTGTTAGTCAGACATGCAAAGCCTTTTCTGCTGCTTGGCTGTACAGGAATAGTCAATCTTTAGCTAAGTTCCTTTATCTTCATTTGCACAAATAGCAGCCATTAAGCAAAGACTGAATTCAATCAGCTTGTCTCCAATGGGAGATAAAGTTGAAACCATCTGCTAGTTCTTAAAAGCAATGAGGCAAATTTTATTACAGAGTGATTTGGTTAGTGATGTCCTTGTTTCAGCTGACGCATTGAAGCCTTTCTCTTCTAAGACTTGCCTAAGGTCCAAAATGAGATTGGAATGCCCAATGCACTGTTTGTAAATATCAGAAAAAAATGTCATGCAAGTACTGGAAGTAGCTGTTCAAAAGTGGAATACCAGTCTTTTGGGTCAAGATTAACATGAATGAAGAGGTCTCCAGAAGAGTCTTACAATGTATTTCTTTAGATGATATTTTGCCCCTTGTTCTTGTCCCATCTTGTTTGTATGTCATTTTCCCCTGAATATAAAAAGTATTGGAAATTTAAAACTAACATGAAAATTAAAAATTAACATGAAAATTACACACGATCTTCTGGTCTCAATTATATTACAAAAACCACATCAAAGGAAATATTCTGTATAATGGTATTTAGACTACATTGCATTCACCATAGCTAACTATATTTTAAATAAACCCACACATTAATGCTAACTCAGACTTCCCAGATATTGATACTGGCAACAGTATGAACATCCTTGCTAACTCTGCATTTTCAAATAATCCAAAGAGGTCTGGACTACTTACTCCAACAGTGAATATATGGGCAGAACTGTAAGCTCTCTGAAATCTCATAAAACTCTTCAAATTCCTTTCCAAACCACATGCCAAATGGTTGGGTGAACTTGGTCCTTTAACTAAGGTAGCTATAGAACACCTATAAGTAGTGTATAGACCATGATTAATAAACTTTATGCTATCACAAGGTGTTCATTACACTTAGGAAGATCAGGTAATTATCAAATTGGAATCATGCAAAAAATCACATTTTCATTCACAGCCTCATTCTACAGCATGCTAGAGAGGTTGGAGCTGAAGTGTTATAGCTCCTTGAATGTCAAGAGGTCTACAATTCTTTCTGCTCATTAACTTGAAATAAAAAATTCAAATTATTCTTCACAGACCTATTGCCCAAGAATGCAAGTTATTAAGCAGTTTGCCAGTTGCTGCCTGCATGGGCTGGGAAAGACTGTGAAGTTACAATTAGACGAGCTACTAAAGATAAAGATTTGGGCATAGACTCCCTGAGCAAGAATTTAGCACACCTGAGAGAATTAGAAACCTGAATGTACTGCAAGGACTTGGGAGATGCAACCTTGTTCTGTTAAAAAGCTCTGACATAAAGTGAACAGTGAGCACACTGCTGGAGCTTAAGTGGCTTCTGCTTATAGCTAGATACTTCTTTCTCTCTTCTAGGATTTTTCAGCAGTATATAAGGTTAAGCCTAAGATCAAACATTTCATTTGTTTCACCTACTTTATTCTCACTGTCAAACTCCTGCAAAAATAAAAAATGCTTTTGTATTAAACTCACTGAATTTAACAGCTGTTCACTCTCTTTTCTCAGTGCCACAGTTCTGTTAGACCTTGATCAGTCCTTGTTTTTCACAGTGACACTACTCTGGTAGGAAGCCTTACTGGCTATTTGGAAATTCTATTCTAGCAATATCAGCGAAGAAATAAATTTCAAAGTCCTGTCTGCTACCTCTATTGCAGTGTTATGACATTTAGATTTATGGGAACTGTCTGGACTTCCCTAATTTTAATAAGCTGGAAGTCTTAGGAGGGGGTCTCCTCTTGCTTTCTTTTCAGTGCATTCATGATATAAATAATTTCTGGTTTTGGTCAACTGCTCCTGAGAACAGATTTCTTAGACTGAACTTCACTTAAATTTCACACCATACTATATTCTTTTTGTCCATCTTCACCAATTCAGAGGTTAAAAAATAATAAAAAACTACTGGGGGGAAAAAAACCTCAAAACCCATAATTAACTCAAGCAGCTTTAGAAGCTTTTTGATAGTAATAGAAAAGTACAATCATTTCTTTTGGGCAGGGAAGAATAAGGGAAATGCAACTGTATTTATTTGACTGAGTCAGCTCTTACTGGGATCTTAAATAATGTAGAAATGTTTATAGAAATTTTTTTCACAGGAAAATAATTGCTTGGGGGAGGGCTTAAGCAATTTAGGAGTGGAGTTTATAGAAACAAAAATCAAAAAACAAACAAAAAACCCAAAAACCTAAAAACTAAAAACAAACAAAAAAAAACAAACAAAAAAAAAAAACAGGTCCAAAATAAACATCTCCAGTAACAAAAAGTAAAATGGCATCTGTTCTATAGATGAAAATATGGACCCATTACATTGTTGGCAAAATTCTGAATGTCTATAAAATATGGGAGGTATAATACACTTGTAATTTAAATACGGATTAACAAGAGCCCCAAGTTTTGTATTTTTATTGAGCAATTTGATATTTCCAATAATCAAAGCTGCCTGCTTATAGCAGTCCCAGTCCAGGCAGAAGAAAAAAAAAAATAATACTCTTTCATTCAAGAAGACACCAATGGCTTTGTTTTGTTTTCTGGGGTTTTTTTTCCTTTTTTATTTTACCAGGAGGGATGGGCAAAAAAAGATACACGTAACTCTCGGAGAAAAAAGAGCTAAGATTAGTTTTAGTCACTCAAAACAACTAAGTCAGAGGAACTTAATTTTATGCAGAGCCTAGAATTCAACACATGTGGCCACTAGGAATACATAAAGAGGTGAGTGTATATTTTAAGATTCTGGGTTAGCATATTTTAGAAGGCAAATTAATCACTCTACCCCAAGGGATGAATTAGGTGCTTAATAATCTTAGCAATCTCTGACTACATGGTGCATGTAGGGCACAAAGATAGCAATAATGTCTATGGAGCCAGAATTCTCTTCAGGTTTCAAGTTTAAATAAACCATTATATGCAATTTCTAATGTAGGAAAAGAAGGCTTGAGTTGTTACAGAGCATTACATTAGTGTTTCTGGCTGTTGTTGCAGCAATATCAAATATCTTTGAAGAATTGCTTGTCTGGAATAGTTTTTCCTCCCTCACTAATGGAAAAAAAAAATCATAGCTGAGCTAAAATACTTCATTGACTTCTGCAATCTTTCACTCTCATTGACAAATATTTGTCTGACATTGTGTGCTGTTGTGCTAAAAAAGGTTCTGGATCATCTGTAAAATGTGGGCTGCAGCAAAGGACTAATGTTTCCCATTCTGAATTTGTGGTGTTGTTCTTATACATGACTGGATTCTAACTTAATATTATCCACACCTAAGGATCTCCACATACTATGAATTAATTTTAACCAATGTTTTCTACATGTACTTTTAATGATTTCATACATTTCTTAACAGGCACGTTCCATTACAAGTATTCTAGGGTTTGAAAGTGAATTATGAGATCACCATTAAAGAGAAAATACTTCTAAGAAAAGTGTTAAAGGATACTGTATATATATTTTATAAATCTAACTATATTTTAGCAAAACAATACATTTCCACTTTCCTTCCCTGCTTCTGAAGCTTATGTACTTATGTCAGTTTTTAATCCCATTATATTCCTCAGTGTCTACAGAGTGAAAACTTTAGCTCAATTTAACACATCTATGCCCATTGTTTTACTAAATACCAGTGTCACTCATATTTTTTTACAGCTGTTTCAGGCAGGGTTATTAGAGAGAAAACCAGAATTGGTATAAGCATGGCTTCCACCTGAAGACCACCCATGAACCATCTGTCTGTGCCTATGATACTTCTTTGCCTGGCAAATGTTTAATTAAACCCAACCGAAGCACCCAACCCCATACGCTGTTGGGCAATCTCAGAAGACTTTAGGGAGTCAAAATATCACAGTTAGAAGTTCAGGATTTTATATAAAAAACAATCAAGTAAATTCAAATATGAGGAAAACACTGGGTTATGGCTGTTGTAACAGTAGCCTAAATTAATGTTAATAGAAACTGACTTGTCATGGACTCATAAGACCAAACAGCATCTCAAAAAAATCAGCTAATCCTTTCTGATACAAAAATGTAGAATTAATTATGCAGTTCTCATTTAAGTAATATGTTTGTGTAAGCCATCCCAAAGAAATTTCTTTTTGTATTTCTCAGTTATTAAAAGCAAAAGACAAGAAATTATAATCTTACTGTTACCATTCAGAATGAAACTTTGGTCTAAATTTCTGAGACAGCAATCACCTGATTCACTCTATAGGAAAGGAAATCTTTCCTCTTGTTGTCAAAACATTGCCACAAAGCCACTTTGCAGAAACTTTTGGATAATCTTAAGGAAATATAATTTACATGCAGGTGAAGGCTCAAAGACAAGATCAGATGAGGTGACCAAAATATTTTGAAGCAGTACATCCTCTGCCTTCCCGGGAATGATACACCACTCAAGCAATATTTTAACTACCTCTCCAAGAAGAATTTACCTATTTCTTAAATGAACAAGCAGGATTTCTCTTCTAAAAAGCTGGATTTTTAAAATATTATATGATAGGAACTGCATGAGATAGAGTAATTCTTAAAATTAATCCTTAATCCCTATATCAGAAAACCATTATTGAATCCACTGTTCATTAAAGTGTGTTGATGATATATCAAAGAAATGCTAAAACACATTTCCATATATTTAACTGTTAAATAGCTAAAATTTCACAAATTAATTTTCCTGAAATGTCAACATTTTTTCTATAGTATGCATTACTTCAACTGCTTATTCAATCAGAGTAACTTCAGGTGAGATTCATTACAAAGCTAAATCCGATCCAGTCACCTCAACTCTTTCTAAAGACAGAGAATCAACAGATACCTCACTTGGCAACCAAGGAAATTCATCTCATTCTGAATAAGTCATCTAAGATCCCTCCTCAGAGTGGTTCATTTGATCTACTTCTATCCAAGCAAGTTATAGAGAGCCCACCATGATTTACTTACATTTAAACACAGATCTAGATACCTGAAGTGATAGCAGAAACCATCTAAGTGGCTGAATAGGTAACTTAGAGGCTGTCCCTGCAGCTAACCAGCATCTTCCTGGTAGAACAGTTGGATGCAGTTCCAGGACTCACATTTTTTGAATCAGATAGGCCACAAAACTCATTGCAGGGGCTTAATCATCAGAAGATGATGGATATGTCCTGTAACACATCATAAAGCAAACAAGACCGTCAGCACTGACTCAATTCAGTCTGTGGCTAACCTCATAATCCCCCTACATACAAACCCCTCAGATTTTAGGTGGGTGCATGTACTGTGAAAAAGACTGAGAAATATCCTGGTGTAGATTTTGTGGATTTTTCTTTAGTAGGGTTTTGTCTTCTGAGAAATGATATAGTTAGTGTCACATTAAAATCAAATTGCTGTTGACATGGTCTGCAGTTTATCATTTGTATAGTGAATAGCCTGCTGCATTTTAACACTAATTGAAGTTCCTCCTGCTGAAATGCAGGCATTTTTATTGCAGGACAGCATGTGAAGGGTAATAGAAAAAAGGAAAATTTTTTCTTAATGTCAAGCAGAAAGTCATTTGGCTATCAGAAAGCTACCTATTGTATTGTTACAATATATGCTATCTGCATGCTTTAATATGGCAAAATATGAAATTGAAATGCTAACATAGAGGTAACTTCTAGTATCTCTAACATTTCCTTCATTGTACAAAGAATTGTAATTCACTTAAAATTATTCTTAAGTAGTTTGATTTATGAGAATTTATGTATGAGTATATTCCACAGAAAACTTTGCAAAATTAATTTTGACAGAATACAACTATACAAAAAAACATTATATCATTCTCTTGTTGTTTATCAGTATATGAAATAGATGAGTTAAAGAAATATCTTTTGTAAGGCAAATCCCTCTAAAAACTTACTACTAAATACAAGGAAAAAGTTGTACAAGACAGACATCCTCCAGGTTAACAGTAACTAATCCAATCAATAGAAAACTAGAAATTAGTGTTAAGTACAAAGTATATCCCAGTCAATTGCTTGAAAATCCTTTTTATTTGTGTCAACTATTATTTCAATTTAGTACATCAGGTCCTGATTCTCACAGGAGTTAAATTTGCAAGCAATGCCCAGAATGCAGCACTGTGACTGAAGTCTGGTATGCATTTTTTCACAGCATCACAGCCTCATGAGAATCACTTCTGTCAGAAACTAATTCAAAAAGCTGATGCACTTAATGCTTGAGGATTCCTCATTTACCTGTTGCCGAACTTCTGAGAAGAAACAAGTTACAATGTGTATCAGTATAAAAAAAAGATGCTGGAATAAAAACCGCTTGAATGACTGTCTTCACTGAAAAACAAAACAATAAGTATTTAGGAAGTTTCTTGTCCCCAAACAGCAACAGTGAAATTAGACAATCCTCCCAAGAAAAGATCTGCCCTCACAGGAATCTTTGTATTACTGCATAGGCTCTGAGAGCCTTTTCAAGTGTGCAGTGAACAGATGGAGGTTGTTACAAGCTTTTCAAACCCGTGTTTACTGCAAACCTTCAGGCAATCTGTCATGGTTTTTTGTATTCCCAGGGACTTTTTAAGTTCTTGAAAAGGAACTAAAATCATAAATGTTCCTTACTAATTCATTTCTGCTTAATTCACAAGCAAACTTTTATACTCAGTATCAAAAACGTATAAAAGGTGAAAGCAGTTATATGAACCTCTCAAACACATCAAATCACTTTTGAAGAAGGAGCTATATTCATTGCTGTGTTTAGAGAAAGCAGACTTTGTTGAAAAGACTGGATCCTCTCCTAGAGAACAAGCCATTTTTTTTTTCCAGATATTGACAAGATTTGTTGAATGTAGCTGTAGAATAATATGCAAAACTAGGAGCTTCATTCTCTGCTGTTCAGTCAATGAGAGTATTCTCTGAACCAGATGAGACCTAGCGTAGTTTCAAACTGTCCGAGTTAAGGAGCAAAAATCGCTGTGCCTTTATTCCCAAGATGCTCATTTTACCTTTACCTTAGCATTCCTCCAGGTTTAGAATGCAGCTCCTTATTTACTCATCAATGCAATTTTTCCCCTACAGTTTTTCATAGAGACAAATAAGGAAGAAACTAAATATCTCCCTCAGAGGCACTTAAGGAACTATATATTTTTTAACCCTTGTTATTTCCTATAAGTAATACCTATTACTTATTTTTGTAATAATATATATATACTTTCTTAAAAAGCTTCAGAAATTACACTGTTAGAAATTTTTAACTTTTATAAAAGTCAGACCATGATAAAAACAGTGTAAAAGCATGGTGTCATCACTAACATATTTTTCTTCAAAATTTCCTAAAAAAGAGAAAAATATAGCTTAAATTTATGTTCAGATGACAGTTGCAGAATTCCCAGATTCTTTTTCTCCCAATGATTTCACTAATGAGTCACTACATCTGTCAACAGACAGTGCCAGTTGTAAATTGCTGACAGGCAAAAACCACAATTTGAGAGGATTCTTTCACAGAGTTTCCTACTCTTAATAACATCATCATTGACATCCCAGATTTTCTCTTGTACCTGAAATGAGAAAAGGGTCATCAGATGAATATTTTCATTTGTCTAACCAGCAACAGCAACCATCTAATGCCTAAGGGTACCCTGACAGATCCTTTAAAAAATCACAGTTGGTAGATGATAATCCATAAAAACAAAAAACTGCCCACAGCACAATTGAAGCCAGTCCCTTCAAATTACAGAAGAGTTTTACCAATGAAAGCAAAAGCTGCCAGTCTTGAAACTCAGAGTAAGATATTATTTGCACCTGTGTATCTCACACAGTAAGAAAAACGCCTATATGCTTAAGCTCTTTACTATAGATTACACGGTGTTTTACAGATTGGAGATGTTGGGATTTCTTTATTTATTCATATTTACATGATCATTTAAAAAAACCCTGAACCTCTTACTTTTTTTCACTCACCCTCTGTCTTATGCCTAAGGACAAACCAATCTGGTTTTTAGAAGCTGCAAAACTCAAGCGGAGCCAGCTCACATACTGAGCAAGTGATGAAAGTCAAACTTCCTCATCAATTATTTCTGATGCTTATGGGGATGCAGTGGGTTTTGTTGCTAGTGACAGAATGTTGTCTGGGCAAATCTGTCCTACTGGCCCAAGGGTAAACTTCCTATAACAGCCAAGCAACCAAAACCATAAGGAAACAGTATGTGTGGTCTTGACAGTCTTTCAATTCACCAGTCCCCAAAGGCAGATTGATTGACTACCCAAAATCTTTGAAACTTCCCAGGTAATCTTATATGAATGATGCAACTCAGCCTTAGAAATCTCACTGATTCACTCTGGGAAACACCTAACAAATAGTCAGAGCACTCTCATCCTGAGACAGAAAATCCATGGGATGAGGAACAGTGATAACCATCCAACAAGGCCCACGGAACTCCCTTCAGAAATTTTGCTTTTCCATCAGATAGATAAAAATCACTAAAAATGCATTAAGTTATACAATAAATTGATAGTATTCCTATTTTAATGTATAGCTTTTACAGGTCTAGGAGCAAGAATCCACCTAGCACATACAGGCCAGGAAAAACTTGGCAGGCTGTGAATATTTTAGTTGGCATTGCACTGTAAAGGGGGTTTTAAACTTCAGTGAAACCACATTGTTACCCAAAGCATGTGAACATATTTGGAAACCATTTCAAAAGTCAACCATCTGTAGATTTTGAAGCTATTGGAATGCTACAGGCAGCTGAGCATTTCTATTGCTTGATAATGAGCAGCGTGACAAATCTCAAACGGACCTTTGTTTTCCAATGGTGAAAGGAGTATGGTTAGTGCTATCAAATGCCTGATGCCCCATAAGGTTCTTACACCCATTTGCTTACCAGAGAGTCTTTCCTGAACCCTAGGAACTGAGGTCCACACCATGACTGGCTACCTGGCCAAATAAAACCCACAGTGTCTACCTGAAACAGTGTCTGCCTAAAATGGCCCCACTACAGCTGTGTCTGTGGGCTCTTAACATTGCTGAGAGGCTGCAGGAGGTCACTCATGCCAGCAGAAGCAGCAAAGCATTTCTGTGCCTGCAGGTGCTCGGCACAGCAGACAAAAAACAGTGCATGCAGAGGGTGTCAGCCTGGACATCCTGGAGTATAAATAGGTATTGCATACATCTCTGTACACTAGTGCACGCACATTCATAATTCACGGAGCAACAGATACCTTAGGTATCATGGCAATTTGTTAATCTAAGTTATTTATTTATTATAAAACCCATTCTGGTGGTATTTACCACACAATGCTCTAGTCAGGAAAAATCTACCATTCACTCCTCAGACCATCAATAATGAGGAGTGTTGTGAAAAACATTTAAGAGGTAGACATTAACAAAAATAAAGGGACAGAATGAGGATATAATCTGATGTATATTTAACACAGTAATAAATAAGTATCTGCTACTGGCCATCTATTAATGACCCAGTAAAGGGGAGAAAAACACTTTTCAGAGTATTGCATCATGATGGTCTTAGTATTCTTTAATTATTCCACATCTTAGGCTTTATTTTCAAGTATCAAGATATGACTCATGGAAAGAAAGTGCCTGCATGAAGGCCCACAGAGAGGTTATGTAAGAATTTTCTAGCAGCTGTTTAGGAATACCAGTACCGTAGTCCTGCAAAAAAAGTCCCCACCAAAAGCTAGTATAAACATCTGCATTGGTCCAAATTTTATATTGTCTATTAAAAAGAAAAAAGAAAAATGAAAAAAGAAAAAAAAATGGAAAAAGAAAACAGGCCTATTTCTGCCTAGAGAAAAGAAATTTAGGAATATGACAGCAGTTCTGATACGTAAGCCACCCATGTACATGATTTTTACAGCAAAGTTCATTTCCAGGAAGGTATAAATCTCTTCTGGTATCACTATTTCTGAAAATTCCTCAAAATAAAAAACACAGTCCATGGGGAAAAAGAAAAAAGATAATGAGGCTTTTAGGATTTTAACACCAGTACAGTCATACTGAGTCAATTTATGCACAGCGTATATTTGCATCCTCCATAAACTAGGATGTGAATCCTCTTTAGGGAGACTTCCTAAATATTTAGTCATTCCTCTTCTCTGTTCTCATTCAGTTCTTCCATAGGTGGAATCTCTTGACTAATTTGTTATTTATCAGAATAAATAAATTTGTTATCTCTTTGGTGAGACTTTATATATTTATCCTATTGCTTTATAATTAAATATATACACAATATTTTTCTTTGTAATGTGATTTCAAGCACAACAGTTAAGGTCAGAATGTAAATAAAGAAATTGATTAAATGCCTGTTTACCTAGATTAGCTACATCTTAAAGGATTTTTAAGAGATTGGCAAAATGTTTTCATGCATTCTAAAAATAAATAAAAGTAACACCTTTGATAGAGTGGGAAGAAAAACTACAGTATATGAGGCTTATAATTAAATCCTGATTTGATTTATAATTATAAAGAAAGTAAAATGGATGTTTAGAAAATCTGGATAGCTGGCTACTAAAAAACCCAGTTGCAAAATTAGAAAATGTAAACTATTCAGTTTGGGCTTTGGCATGAGATAATTCTCCTGGTAACAAAGCCATCTTTCCTTTACAACATTATTCTCCCAAAACAAAATAGGGCTCTAGAGCACAGCAAAATTAAATACTAGAGAATATAATTCATGATGCAGTGTAATAAGTCAGGTCCTTTTGCATGCAAAACTCAAGAAGTCCAGTTTGGATCACATCTCTGTTTTAACAGTACATTATATAAAGGATAGAAGAAAGATAATTCATCTTGTACATGTCTCTATGTTGAAAGAATAGATGCATTAGAAACCCACTAAGTTCCATCTTGAGGGAAGAGAGACGTGATTCACTGACAGTTAACAAATCGAAAGTGTTTTCAAAATGGCACAGGTCATGAGAAACGTGAAAAGGACACCAGATTTGTTTTCAGAACTAGGCTGTTTTGATGTCATTTCACTCAAAGCCACAAAAATTATACAGATTTTTAGAAAAAAATACCTTCCATGGTTCATATCAGACATCGTTTAGAATGAATGAGAGAGCTAACCACAGGCATACCACTGGGCAACAGAACTCTTTTTTTTCACAAATGACAGTTCAAGAGGAAGAAGAGCTGGAAGGCAGCGTGATGAATTGTATACTCCATGCCCATCAACATACTAAGAAAAACAAAGAAAACTAATTGATGTAATGCTGTTTGTCTAAGATTTTTAGCAAGGCCTGGGAGACAGAGCTCAGCTGGTCACACATGCAGGAAGACGAAGTTAACCCACTTTTAATTAGTGGAAATACAGGAACAAAAACTGAGCAGATCCTCTATTTCCCTGGCAAGGACACTTGAATTCATTCAGTAACCTTCAGAACAAGGCTCTAGGTAGCACGAGGCATTCCAAAGTCCTAAAACTCAAATAAATATCTTTATTTTACAAAAGAAAGCACAAATATACAACTCTTCCAGGGTAAAACTATTCAGTTCCAACTATCCCTGGTTCTTTAAAACACATAGAGTTCATGACCATCTAAATAATTACACCTTTTTCTATCTCTTCTATCTGCTTAAAATAGATATTGGGTCTACCTCATATGTTAAATAATAAAGTCAGCCATATGAATATTATTAACTGTGTTCTTATAAACCATTTATTTTTCTTCTTTACAGTATGGAAAATAAATAGAAAAGAAAGAAACTTGACAACACTCACAACAACTTGTCATAGTTTTAACACAAAAATATTTACCTTCAAGCTAAATCAGAAAAGGCAAGTCGAACAGAGATTAGTACTAACAAATACGTGACAGGGAAATGTGCAGCGTGACCTGACATTAAGGAAAGTGCCCAAAAATGCATAGTTTAGAACTAAGTTTAGAACTTAATCCCTGAATGTGCTACTTATCTGCCTATACAGTTCCTAAGAAGATATTCCCACTGGGACTTGTTAAACAGGTTAAAATTATTTGTGTAAATGATGGTGAATAAATGTGGCTCTTAGGAAGCAATACAACATGGATAGCTGTTAATACAGCTTTTGACATGATGAAAGGGGGAAAAAGTACTCCCTTCCAAATGAAGACATAAATATCTAAGAAAAGAAATATCTTTCTGAATCCTGAATCAAGGACGTTCAGCTGCTGCACATAAAGGAACCAGCCAGGAGCCACCTTAACCCAATAGAAACACGCGAACAGAATGTGATTCCCACAGCAGTATCCCGTTTGGGGTTTAAATCAAAGTGTACCTGACAGTACCAATTTCCAGCAGCAAACTTTGCCCATCCTCTTCTTTACTTACTCATCTTGAGGTAGTTCTCACCAACCTGCCACACATGACTGCTCCTGATGGGAATTGTTTCACTTCATAGCTGAGCTAAGCACAGGGGACTCAGCTCTTCTCTCAGCCCACCTGCTGGCCCCACCTCCCCCTTCCCCTGCCATGAGCCAGCTGAGGACCCCAAACAACAAGGAAGGATATGCTTTGAGCTGTTTGTTTTTCTTGCTGGTTTAGCTCCCAGAACTAGTCATTTGGATTTCACAAGGGCTAAGGCAGAGAAAAAGCAACAAAGTCATTAGTTCAGCAGTGGGTTTAAACAGGCTGAACAGTATCAAGCAACCTGATCCTTCATCATGGGATTCAATTCATTGCAAGGGTTTGTTGTAAACCAGATCAGTGAAAAAGAATTCAGGATTAAAAACAGAAGAGGGTATGAGCTCTAGAAAAAAGATGTAAAAACACTTACACTGGCGCAATAAAGGAGACAGTGATTTATGAGGGGCAGAAGAGATGAAAGCCGCTGCAAACAGAAGGGACTATGACCTTCCCAAACCAGACTTGTCATCAGAAAAAGATCATTATATGAAGCCTCAATTAAATGTTTTTTTCAAGTGTTATCTTTCAATTATTTACTACAAAAATGTCATATATACCATTTTCAGCCTTTTTATCAGGAGATTTGCTTGGTACTTCTGCATGCCCTACACATCTCAAGGGAAACATTGAGGATTTTCAGTAAAAACCTGTATGCACACAGCCAACCTGATTGTATTTTATCTCCTAGTCTGTTGAAAATGCTTTTCTATATTTTTCTCTCCTTCCCCTTGTGCCCAAGGTGCTGAGAGCTAATAGCTTGCTGTCATTGCCAGTGCTTTGTGGAAGAGAAAGATTCTGAAATGATCAGTTAATAGCTGAGAGTGAACAATGTCAAGAAAATCTCTACAGTCTCAACACATTCTCATCTGCCCTCATCACCCTGTATGGAACTCAGAATCGCAGCTTCTACTTCACCCTAAAGTTTTAACTAATATCAGAAAACAGGGGATTTTAGGATTAATAGCATACCCACACAGAAACATAAATAAGAACACCATGAATATAAGGTTTCTGAATGTGCATGGTACCTGCATCTCATTTCTGCATTGCACTGAGACCTGGTAACAAGCTATATTTCCACTGCCTGCTGTCTCTGCTCCAAATGTCTGCATTTCCTTGAAGAAAAACCAAGCCCTGAACTACTTTAGTGCACACACACTCCTTCAAATTCAGCATAGCAAATCGACTCCTATCCTAGAGATAAACATCATAAAAATGTATCTGAATACAGCAGTTGATTTAACATACTCTCAGGCTGATGCTGACTGCTTCTGAATTTTTTTGTTTCTCTGCTGTTGTCATAGAATTTCTCAGCCCCATCAGTACTTGACTCCCATTTCACAAGTTGTGAAATCATGCTCCAGCAATGAATAAGGCATAAAATATCTGCAGAATTAAACACTATTATTATCAAGTAGTTGAAAATTAATGTACCCTTAGCTGTGAAAAAGACAGTGAGACATAATATCTTGCCTACTGCTTAAGCCTGGAAATAAAAAAGAGTCTCTGGCCAGTTATATTAATAACCTATGGATTCTTAATGTGTTATTCAGGCTTTTGTCCTGGTCCCCAGCTCAAGAAAACATTTCCTGTATCATTTTGTGCATGTGTATTTCTTTGTAAACTCAAAAAAAAAAAAATTTAATAATTTTTTTTTAAAAAAAGCAAAACAGACTCAATTTTTGGGGTTTTTTTTGTTGTTGTTTTTTTTTTTAGGGCAGTGCTATGAGTCTAACACTTAAATATCATTTTTTAAACCATGGAGGTTATGTAAACACACAATGGTTGATATGTCACAGGTAAGTCCACTATAAAATGTCGGATACTTAAAAGTCCAAAGCTTTGAAACCAATAACAGCAATTATACACACATTGAAAGGAACTGCTGCCCTTTGGTAACTTATACCTTCTGCAAGCAGGTACTTCACACTTTCCAGCAAAATCAAATGCTGCACTACTGACTTTGGTTAGAGTCTGTCCATGAACACATAACTAAATTTCATGTAATTAGCAGCGCTGTGTTTCAGGAGGACTTTATTTTTATGTTCATTTAACTACTTTCTTTGAGTCCACTAATTTACAGCTATGTTTGCTCCAGATGGAAACATTTAATCTAATCTATGCCTCATTTTCTATACTGCTCATGACAAGGCTTTCAAGACATTTAAGAGAGAGGAGGAGGGAAAAAGTGATCTAGGAGATTTTGTAAATGATTAAAGCCTCTGCAACTCCAGAAGGAGCAAAAGGATGTTTGGCATGCTACTTACACTTTTTATTACCAAGCAAACAGGAGAAATAAACTCCTTTCTGTCACACTACTCTGCATCCAACAGCGTTCATACGGAAGCCTTGTGAACAGTGGCAGCAGGGATAGACTCAACATCTGGTGCCCTGTTTTTGCAAGTCCCAACTGTTTTGCTCTGTGTTCCATCAGCGAGACCAGGGCACAGAGACTGAAACACCAGTCTCCCTGAAACTCTCTCCCATTTGTTGAACCAAGATATTGGCCTAAATCCAGATGAGACTGCACCTTTCTTCACTTGTACCTGCCGTTGTTGAAGTGTCAGTATGCTGAATATTGTAAATCCCATTTTGAGGCATCCACACCTGCTTAGGTATTACAGAGGTTCATAGACGTCTATGTCAGGTTTGCAGCCCGGGACCCAAGCTTCTAGGCCAGGGCCAGGTGCAGCAATGCTGAGTTTCTTGTGTTTCCTTGTGTTTCCTTGTGTTCAGCCTCTAGGGCACCTTGCTCATCAAACAATAATGTAGCCTTTTAAAAATTAATGTTTTCAAAGCACAGATTTAAGTGACTTAATCATTAACATAACATATTACACCAGTCACACACAAGAAAATTCATAATTTAAACTGCCAGGATTCTGTATGGAAGATTACATCAGTAGTTAAGAACTGAGGATTAAATCAGTTGTTGACTGTTACTGTGGACAGCTTCAGTTTCCACATCTGTGAGAGGACAGATGTTAGGGCACAGAGGAATACAACTGAAATGGCTGAGATTGTCCAGATGTTTTGTGCAGAAGGGTTAAATACATTAGAGTTGGGAGAGGGATGCCTGAGGACAGAGAAGGGAAAGATTTACAAAATCCTGAAGAGGGCTGATAATGTAGTTGTTCTTCCCCAAATGTTGATACATAGGGAATTTCTATAAACACACATTTTGAGATGCAGGACTCCTTCCCAAAAGAGTCAATAGCTCAAGTCTGAAAGCTGATGCTTTCAGAGGGAAAAGGTGGGATCTGAGGCATGTAGCATCACTGAAAAAACTCTAGTCAAAATGCAGTAAGATATCCAAAATACTATTTTTACTTTAAAATCCAGTGAAAGCATGTAGGTATCTTGCTTACCAAAAGAAATGTTGTGTTTTGATAACTAAGATATAAAACATAAGTCATGAATCAAGAAGCAAGCATTATATCCAAAATAAAGATCATTTGAGGCTCATAGGAAGTTCACAGCTTCTTGATGGTTTGAAAAAGGTAAAAAAATGAGCTAAGAAAGGGGAAAAGAAAAACAGCCCTGCTAATTGTTGATAGCTGCTCATTTTTAAGCAGTCAGTGACATTTCTGCTCTTTCATTTTCTGATGGTTTTTACTTTGATCCTAACAAAGACAATCATAAGCACCATAACCTGATAGGTAATATGTTAAGCCGTGCATTTAGTTTTTCTCTCCCCTGTTAGCCAAATCCTACAGAGGCCAATTATATTGTCTATACCAGCATCAAACACAACCGGACTTATTGTTTGGTGTGCTAGTGATTATAAGCACCAAACTACACTCTGAATAAGGACTGTGCTGTCAAGTTTTGTTTCCACTTTACTTGAACTGCTTTTGAGTAGAAACACATTTTAACTTACAGCATAGATACTTTCTCAGGAGTATTACTTCTAACTACAGGAAGACACCTGTGTTGTGTTTCCTCCTCTAATTACAAAAGGTCAAATAATTCACCATATATGAGTTTTTCAGTTCTTGTCAATTTTCGACATAATGATTAAGTGTGATCTATGTTCCATTTATTAAATCCATTATATAAATAATATATATATCACTTTGTCAATATTTGATAAAGCTGCTAAAAATTTCTATTTGGAAAAACTAAAAACAGAGCATTCTGCTCTTGGGCAAAATACATTGAATTTCCATCCATATTTGAAAACTTTATAATCATCACAACTGCATTTCAGGCAACTTCAGTGTTAAAAATAACTACATTTTTGAGCAAAGACAGAAGCATTGCAAGAATGGAGAACAGGAAATTGTATGCTTCAGTGAAGAACAATTAAGGTTAAAGAGACATCCTTGATAGTATATTGGGGTAGTGATAGATGAGCAGCCTTGTATTTTTCACACATGGCATTTCTTTTCATAGTAAGAAAGTCATAGAATTTGAAGCAATGTTTTAAAATGAAGCCACTTGACTTTTATAATATTGGTTATTGTTAGTTTCCTATATAAAGTACACATGACATTTTAAAAATGAGACTGAAGGTTAAAGTCCTTCACTTAGAAAAAGAGAGTATTTCTAAAAACATTTTAACTAATCATTGGAGGAAATTGTTTTGGAAAACTTTTGTTTATCTGAACTTCTCTACTTGGCTCAGTCCTCGAAAACCATGTGTATCAAAGTAGTTTGATGCAGCCATGTACATTTGTGTAACTGTGGGCAGGGACATTGGAAACCCTCTCTAGGAAGGGTAATTGAAGAAGTCTGGGCAGTTAGAACTTCACAGAAAAGCCCATGTGTTCTATGGTATCCTCAACCAGAAACAGATTTTAGGATGTCTGAGTAAGGTTAAAAACACAGCTTGGGGATCAGGGCAAAATCTGGAATTTCAGGCAATTCCGTGGCCAGGAAAGAAGGGAGGACAAGCTATGTGGTCTTAAACTCCTCCCTGAATATGAAAGAGAAAATCATAAAACCATGGAATCACAGAATGAATACTAGGTTGGAAAGGAACTCAATGAGCATCTGGCCCAACTTTTCTTGTTAAAAGCACAGTCTAGACAAGGTGGCCAAGCAGCCTGTCCAGTTGAAACTTAAATGTGTCCAATGTTGGGGAATCCACCAGTTCCTTGAGGAGATTTTTCCAATGACTGATTCGTTCTCATTGCGAAAAGTCTTCATATGTCCACTTGGAATCTCCCCAGGAGTAACTTGTACTTGTAACCCCTCATCATTTACATGTGACTCCTCATTAAAAGGGAGTTTTCATCTTCTTTGCAAAGCAAAGGATGTCCTCCAGCCTCTAAAATGAACATCATAAAAGTTTATTTCATATTTGGGAGTACAGATGAGGGGCTAAGAGACCCAGTAACCTGGCAGTGTTTGAAGGCTCCAGAGTTGCTGGCTGAAGAAAATGCAAGTGCCAAGAACAGTGGGAAAATTCACCCTTGTAGCACTGTAGATTAATTTGTTAAAATTTTTAGTCCAGTCTAGAAAAGGATCCTTTATCTAAAATGCTCTTCCTTCCCCTTGGCCAAATGCAAAATAGCAAAAGTTAATGTCACCCTGTGCTAACAGCATACAAGGAATGGTAGAAGAGTTTGAATGACTTTAGCCAACCTGGTAGGAACAGGCTTTCCTGTTGGAAGGATGTAGTGAGACCCACTTTCTTCTTTTGTCTTTATTCATGTCCTTTAACAACAAAAGATAATTAAAGACTGAAGGCAAGGTGCAAGAAAATGAAACATCTTCCAAGTGAGATGAAAGATTTATTACAAGAACTTGCAGAGAGAGAGAGCTTTGATTACAGGCATCCTTGAGAATTCTTGCAAGAGTGAAAGGGCAGGATGTTAGGCAATAAATCCCAAATTACTATTATATTCTACCAAAAAAACCTTGATAAAGTAGTTTGACTAAACTAACACTTTGTGGCCTTTGTAAGGACAGATGTCCTAATCAAGGATTGTCTGTAAGCAGATTTGCAATTTCTTTATAGAGGTTGCCATGATGAGAGAAAAGGAATTTTTTTATATAAAAAGCAAGTGCTCCTGAGCACAATCAGGAGCCCATTTCATCCTGCATGGGTTGCTCTCTGGAAGATAAAAGTGTCCACTCACACCAGGTGCTCAGTCTTTGTGATCCCAGGGCAAGGATTTGTTTGTGTCCTACGGAGGTATCCATTTGCTGTACAAAGCCTGTCATTGAAATGGTATCCACATAGAGGAGGTTTTCAGATTACCAGTCAGGCATGTGCAAGGTTATCCCCAGCAGTGCTGATGACAGACAAACACTGCAGTTCCTTTGGAACACAGGCTCAGCAGTGTCATGAGAGGAGAGCTGTGGCAGACAGTTCTCAAGGGCTTGCATGTGGATCTCATTGCTGCGCTGCATTGCATTGCACTCTATTGCAGGATTGCTGGGTTCCCAATCACTTTCAGTTCCAGTTCCTTCTTTTCTTTTTATTTTTTAATTTCTTCACTGAGGTGTTGCCTTTCATCTTTCTGCCTTTCCCTGAGCTGTTTTCTCTTTGATATGCCTTCAACATCTACATTTCTTCACTGTAGGAGCGCTTCCCAGAAAGAGCTGGGTCTGATTATACGGCACTTAGATCTCCCCTTGCTCCCACCAACTCTTAAAAAGATAGGTGGCTAATTGGAGCCAGCTGCTTGACAGGTTTTCCACCTATGTGGTAGTTCAGTCTGTCACAATGGGATGACAGTGGGAATAGACCATGAAAATCCTTGGAAGCAAAGACAAGCAGCTCACGTTTTATATACAGAAGAGAAAGCATGTGGAGGGAATCAAAGACAGGGGCTGCATGGTCAATAGACCCAGAGAAGGATCTTCAGTGTGGTGCTGTGGCAAGACAGCTTTGGTCAAGGGAAGGGGGGGCTGCAGCAAGGAGATGGGAGGTGGTCAGAGTTCTGTGATGTGGTTTAGTGCTGGAAATGAGTAAGAAAACCCAAAGCTGAGAAACATATTTAGGAAGGATCAGCAAAATTTAGGGAGTGTCAATGTAAAGACCAAAAAGAAGGGGATTACTGTTATGTATTTTCTATATAAGACTAAAAATTTAGCAAGAACAGTGAAAGTACTGCAGATCCACAGACTGATGGGAGCATAAAGGCTTAAAGTTTCCTCCACCTTTTGTCCACCTTTTTAGATCCCTCACTTCAATTTAGCCTCTGGTTCTAAATTCTACAGTCTCTGGTCAAGAATCAAGATCAAAATGAGAAATATGCTCCTTATTTATTCTAGATATAAAATCTACTTAACATTGTGGCTTCGATTGTGTTTCTTTAGAGTTCCAATAATAAATGTTAGATTTTAAAATGTACACCCTTATCTCCTTAATTTTTTTCTTGTATAAGAGGTATGCTTTAACATGTTAGAGTAGCATCACAATGTACCGACAAAATGTTTTACTTTTCATAACTGTAGTATGAAATTATGTCTGCTTCTTGTCAATCCACCATTATAATAATACAGCTTGAAGATGAAATACAAGGTGAAAGAAAGAGAGAAAAAACAGGGGAAATTTAAAAAAAAAAAGAAAGAAAATAAAATAAAAAGGCAAATGGGGGAAAGAAAAAGGAAGAGGGAAACCACTTCCCAATCAGCTACAGGCAGCAGGCTTTACATGCACAGATGATACTGCATCTTATGTAATAGTATAGCCCACACAGAAATTTCAGGAAAATTGTCGTCTGCTACATAATCAATTTTTTTTTCAGGGAAGGATGTAGCTTAATCTAATTATGGACTGCTGAATTCAAATATCAGCTTTTATGCATCCTGTTTATTGTACACTTGCCAATTACTTCTAATAAAGACAGACAGGTGAAGTTCAAATGAATAATACAAAGAGCTAAAATGAGAATCACTCAAATTAGCAAAACTGTATGGCCAAATAATGATTCAAAGAATTCAAAGGGAGCTTTGTTTGGAAAGCCAGTATGTTTATGATTGGGCAAATGAGGGTTTTCTAAACATGGGTGGAAATCTGTAAGTTTATTTAAATCCTGGTTTCAGTCAAGTCAAAAAAATTTTTGACTTTTTTCCCCAGTAAGTTCAGGTTGCTAAAAGTCTGGTTTTTGTTCCTCCCTGAATATACCTGAAATGCTTAATTCATCCTGTAACTTTGCATCTTGTCTGGAAGAATACACACAGAGTGCATGTAAATACACCCATCTGTTTGCTCAAGCCACCTGGCCTGGTGGCTCTGAGATTTTACAGCTAAAGTGAGCTGGATTTAGACAAGGTCAATGGGGTCCCTCAGCTGGATCCCCTCAAGACCAGATGGGTTTTGTTGCAGCACTGATGTCTCTCCCAGGTAAGATAGAAAACCAAAATGGTCTTGATGCTTATTGAAGTTTCTGTGGCATTTCACCTAAGATTAAAATTGTTAACTTCAGCATAAATTCTTATGACCCAACTAATTTACCATTGAAGAAAAATGGTTTTTCAGATCCTACTTTCACTCACTTCATGTTGAATATTGCTGGGCAAGTAGCTTCACACCACTAAGCAGCTACTGAGATTCATCTTATGAAGCTGGATTTTAATGTCAATATGTGTCTTTACCTATTTCCTTACTTTTGACACAGTTTCCCTCTTCACAGGCTTAATGAAGCTAGGTAATTTTTTTATGGTTTGGGAAGGACGACATGTATGAAGAGCACAGGATCCTACTGAAAATCAACAAGGTTGAAGTTTCCATTTTGGGCTTAATTTAGATGCTTTCAAAATATATTTGCAAACTATTAATATTAAATTAAAGTTATGTCTATATTAAGTATATCAAGTACTATTGTACAACAGAGCAGAAGCAGAACGATACCGCATAGAAGCTTTCCTGGTATCTTTCTGTGTTGTTATAAACTATTATGAGGCTTACCTAATATTATACCAGAATTACAAAGTCTAATTACAGAAACTATTTGATCCCAACTCTATATATATATCAAGGGCTGACAGCTCAAGCTGAAAAATGCACTGATTTCTGATAATTATTATTTCAATCAAAATTTAAAATGTAAATATTTTTTCATTCTCTTTCATTATTTCTGTCATAGTTTAATGTCTAAAGAAAACAGAACTATAAATAGCAGGGAAGAATGTCTTTCTTTGTGAGAGTATTTCCCTTAAAAATATTATTGATTTTTTATTGCTTTCTTCTCTAAAGACATGGAATAGAAATCCTGAGCTCTGTTACATGATGTGAGTCCAGGTTAATTCTGTTAAAGGAACTGCCTTGGAGTAATTCTGGTTTAACACTAATGTAATCAAGACCATGACACCTTGGTTGTTAATGAAATCAGAAGAATTAAGAATTGGTATAAAAAGCAGAGTGCAGCACTTTTTCTGTAAACAAATATGCATTTGCATCCATGTACTGAAATTTTTTACTTTCTTTAAGAATTCTGGGTATACAATTCCACTACAGAAGGGCATCAAGGAGGGTAAACAATTGACCTTGACTTCTCAGTCAGGAAAATGTCTGAATGAAAGAAAGGAGTCTCTGTGAAAAAGAAAAAGGACTCCAAAAATCACAAAAATTATCTCTTATTCCTGAGGTCAGAACAGAAGTTACCAAACCAATTGGAGAAAAGCACCTTATTTTATGTCAGCCAGAGAGGAATACCTTAGCAGCAAGAGGCAGAGCACAACATTACAGTTATAATCCCAGTTGGAAGTGGTGTTCCTCACTGATTTTATCCAGCGCGATCAGCTTGGCAAGTCTCACACTGTTCAGAGGTTAAAATCTTTCCCTTCCACATCAGAGCAAACAGTTGACAGAGTAACAAGGCTAAATAGGGCTTTTAGCACCCCATAAAACTGAGCAGCCCCTGAACTGTTTCTTCTAAGCACCACTGAGTTGAAAACAGAGAAACCTTGCTGGCAGCTGGCTGCAAATATATATTATGACAGAATAAAATACATATAAAAATGTATTATTTATAAACACTACTACAGTAGTTTCTAAATGAGTTCGAATTAGTGTTTTTTATAGCTAGTTTAGTAAAACATTATTGCCTCTTTTACTAGTACAATTCCTAACCCTGATTTCATGCCATGTGCGTGTGCCTTTGGCTTCTGTCACAACCAGGTGACTTCTATGTATCACACAGAGAACATAGCAGGTTACTAATCAGCTAGTTTAAAATAAAAGGTGGAAGTATTACTAATAATGATAATTAATCAATGGTAATATCTCTGATAACAGATTTTTTCTTATTATTTTTATTGTAGATATTCTTTTAGAGCAGCTCATTAAATTTAACAATCCTTTGCAATAAAATGTGAATACATTAATGAAAATTAAAAGCTTTTCAGTAAATTTTACCGTAATTTTGTTTTAACTAAAAGTTACTACTGCAGTATCAAGCTTCTGCCATTTCAAGGAGAGAAATTAAAGTCTGTTGTGTACAAGACTTCTTTCTTATAAACCTCAGCTATTTATGTATACTTTCACGAGATAATGTGTACAGGATCATGTTTCATTTTTATAGGACCCTGCAATTTAGGTCTTATTAAATTCTACAAGCTCTTTCCATTCAGGAAGGAGCTTGTAGAAAAATATTCAGAAAAATAGCAGTTCTTGATATTTCCAGTCTGTTAGCAGCCCAATTAAGACCATCCAGGGCAACTCCTGATCATTCAGGCTTCTGGACCACGGAATTTGGTGGAGCCTATCAGGATATGCTCTGTACTGGTGAGTCTGGGCTTTCTCCCCCTGGCTGACCTGTCACCAGGAGCGCAGTGGGAGAGGGTGGGATGGATCTCACCATTCAGTGTGTACTTCACTCCATGGTCAGGCAATGGTAGTGAGGGGAAGGCAGAAGCCATGGCCATGTTGCTTTCTCCACAGGACAGGCAAAGTCACTTTCGTTGAGCAGCAGGAACAAGGGCATAAACTGAAGAAAACATGGATACCACAGCTAGGTTTACCTTCAGTCATGGCCCAGAGTGATACCTACGCTCTGGCTCAAGAACTCCCTTAATGTGTCTTCCCAAGAAAAGTGCAGCTAGAATTGCCCTGATTTTCTGAAATTTGCATAAAATAATGGGCTGGCTGTTACCCAACAGCCTGGAAGGACCTATCCACCCAGAGATAAGGAAAAGGATAAAAATTATATTCACCTGTGAAAAGCTTCCTGAAGAATCAGCAAAATCCAAATAAGGCCATGCTCAAAAAAGAGAGGGATATAATCGGCCAGAAAACCTGGATAGATTGGTTTTCTCCAGTAGTGTGCATCGTCCTGTTACAGCACAAATCTAGGAAATCCATGGGTGTATTTCCTTCCTTACAAAAGTGCCTGGTGAAATCTGCACCCCTGCTCTTTCTGCCACTCTGCTTAATTAGTGATCATGTATTTCCCTTTATTTCTGGGGAAGAAGCTCACATTCCTTCTCTGAATATGAGTCATTATTATCCCTAACACTGCTTTGCAAACATTGCCACTTGCACAGTGGCAGAGCTACCAGGTTGAGCCCATGTCCTATTCAGCAAACCTGGGATCTGGCCTCTTAAGAAATACTGCAACCATTTTGCATCCCTCTTACAAGCATACACCTCGGAACCATATAATCAGATTTCATTACTCAGAATTCCAAAATATACTTTTATGGGCTAAAATTACTTTCCAGTTTGTAGAGACCACACAAGGATCACATGTTTTAAACTATTTTTGGAAATAAACAGATATGAAAATGATAAATAAAATGTCAAACAATGTGACAGAGTCAGAATCAGACAAGACTAGACACAGACCATCACAGCATTGATAATGAGCATGCCCGCCCTTCCAACAGGTCTGCCTTGCAGGTGGTGTATACCTTGTCTGATTGTCGACACACATTATCTGAAAACTGACATGAAATCATAATGCAGCCAAGCTTTAAAAGAATTGGGGAGAAAAGTCTGTAATAATAGTATTTTGCTTTTATTGCCTAGCAGTTAAAATAACCATCTTCTCTGGCTGGTACCCTATTACCAACAGAGTAATAAAGTTTCAGTGTAACTCCATGCCATAAAATCTAATTGACTGTTGTCCAAACACTGGATGTAAAGCAACATGCCACAAACTTGTCTCTTGTCCATTTACTGCAGTGCTTGGGAAGTGCTGTAGTGATTTACTGAACAAGGTGCTCTGCTTATGGCCTATGATTTACTCTGCAGCCATGCAGAAAATGACAGCACTGACAGATTTCAAGAAAAGTTTGTCAGCCATTACCCCCATGAGTTAGTCAGCAAAATGTTCCGGTTGGTGATAAGCAATTCTCACCAGAACACTATTTTCTATTTATTCTGGATTTTATTGTCTTATCCCTCAGTGCTTCTAAAAATGCTCTTCTTAAGGTTTTGAATGAAATTTTTATTGGCTCACATAGTGTGTAATTCACATTCTCCATAAAAGTGCTGAATGCTAACCAGAAGTATTAGATAAGAATTTTAAAAAGCTGTATTTAAAATAACCTACTGAGGCATTCAGAAACACAGCAAAAGAATAAATACTGAGAAAAGGAAAAAAAAACAGGACAGCAAATATACAGTGTGCTATAAAGTTTCAGCTTTTAGTGGTGTTGCTCAAATGGGTTGATTGCCATTTGCATAGAATTACAGAATTATCTACTACAGGAGAACAAAGTAAAATATTATTATTTGGATTTGAGCTAAGCTGCTTTCTCAGGCAGGGACAAGGTTGTTAGGACATTATCACTCAGGTACAAGGATTAACTGAGTTCTTTACATGAGCTTTTCTGGAGACAGTAGCACCCACTTTCAGGATAGAGGTGAGCAAAGCATTTAAAGGTTGCCAAAGCTTAATGGCCTAAAGGGGCCCATGTCAGACCCAACGTCTGTCTACAGACAAGTGACCTGAATCAGACAAGGAGATGCACATGACCGGGCCAGATATGATGGCTACCCTGACACAGGCTTCCAGCTGCACACAAGTAGTATTTTAATAACACAGCATTGTCCAAGATTTTCATCTACTGCTCTTCCATAAAAAAAATTTAAATAAATATTAAAAAAAAAAAATACTCCAGAAGGCCCAGCCTGGTCTTTTGCTAGTTAAGAGTAAGCAATTTCCTTTTCAGAGTTGTAAGAAAAGCAATACCCCTTGGGCTATACAAGCCCAGGAGAGACAGCTGTTGCCCGAGAGACGCTCCAGCCTCCACGGTCAGACACACATAGCCAACATGTTATCAGCACTCTCTGAAAGGTATGCAGACACCACAATTTTTAAAAATATATCATTTAGTAGGTATTAGAATATTCAACTTCATAATATCTTAGCATATTATGTTACATTATGTGTTCCAGGGGAAACTGGGAAGACACTTAAAAGCAGAATTAACTGTGTTGGGGTGAGAGAAACACATTACAAAAAAGTTTTATAATAAGATGCTAGTGGTGTTGTCAATAAACTTGTGATGGTCTGAGAGAAAATGTTTAACTAGTTAGTCATATTGTTGGAAGAAATGAACAAACTATCAAAGCAAGCATGCCCCTGCTCAATGTCAAACAATGCTTGAGGCAGGAGCCTGTTCAGCTGCCAGTCAAAGCCTTTCCCTGGGGCGATATTTCCCTGGGATTTTTCTCCAGTTTAAGCCTACGGGAGAGCATCTTTACCAGGATTTTGCAGATGCTCTGCATGGTGTGGCCACAACCTTCTGGAGACATTGAACCCATTGTATGGCACTTTCAAAGGAGGCCTGAGATATCTCAGAAACACCAGATATTTGGTATGAGAGTGACAGAGTTCAGCTGACGTGCCTGAGATTCCCAGTTATTCAGCAACCTATCCAGAGTAGAGGCAGCTGGATTTCCAGGTGTGAGGTAGTCAGAAAAATTACTTCATCCTCAAATTTTAACCAGGCAAACTTCCAAGAAGAGACAATTTTGATACCTGGGGAAATCCAGATGTAAATTTAGGAAAACAGATCACAGAAAAGCCTCTTAATTGTTTAGATGTTCCTGCTTGGGCAACATTTTCATTATGAAGTGTTACAAGCTTGTGACATCTTTATTCTGAAAGTGAATTAGAATTATCTTAAATAAGAATAGTTTCAAGTGGATTTCAACACTTCACAAAATGTTAGCTTAAGACAATGTATTCAGCAAGAGAAGAGCTGGAGTGTCTCTTGGATTTATTAGAAACCTGTATAGCAGTGGAAATTCAAAATACAAATCCTCAGTGATATTAACATTAGAACTGAGGCAGTAGTAATGCTGAGGGGGACTCACCAGCACTAGATAACAAAAAAAAAGAGAAATGAGTCAGTTCTTTGATACAGCCAGGGATAAATCTGTGGAGAACATGGAGATATTCTGCTGGTCTTAAAAGCAGTTGTTAATGACTTAATTTCTCTGCCTTGTTTTGTGCTGTTGATAAAGAAGTAATGAATTCAGGGTATGTCTAGGACCAAAAGACATGGTGGTTGAAAAGCTCTGTGGTTTTTTGCCTTGAGTGGCCATTCAGAAATAGAGAAGTCAATCCACACAAGTGGAACTTGAAAACCAGAAGAAGGGAAATATATATCCCTCAACTTCCAGCAATTAATCTCCCCCAAATGTGTGTCAGAGGAGCCACGCCACCCAAACTTCATTATAAGACACAAAGAGATGGAAGAAGAAAGAAATCTCAGCTGATGTTAGTTACATAAAAGTTAAGATCCCTTAGCAGCCATAGGGATAGGTGTCTGGAGTAGAAGGAATAACTAAGAGTCAGTAAGATAAATCTCACAAAAACAGACAAAATTCTGGAGGAGGTCAAGTCTGGACAAGACACAAACACTTTATTGATTTTAATAGCTTTAGTCTAAATTTGTTCAATTGCTTTCTAAAAGGAAGGCAAATATGAACAGAAAAGAAAAATAAATATTTAAATGTTATCTGAGCATACAGTTTCAAGACTATATTTCAATATTTTCTAGTATGAAATAATAATATTGGAACTGATTCTATGTGGGTGGCATTTTCAAGGGGCAAAAAAGGCAAAAACACCGAACTCAGGAACAATTTTCATTGAAAGTAAAGCATAGGTGAATTCAAGCATTAAATTTTTGACTTAATCAGGAATTATTATTTTACTTTCTACTCACTGTCTTTCCAGGATGTTTTTCCAGAAATAATGCTTTTTTGAAAGACTGAAGGTAAAGGTAGCCAATAATGCTTTTTTGAAAGACTGAAGGTAAAGGTAGCCAAAAAGACCGTGTCCTTCACTGGAATGATTTCCTTCCATGTTTATGGAAGAAACATAGAAGCATGAGAAATATTAATTTATACATGTCATACTAGCAACAATACAATATGGAATGTTGGAGTTTCTGTATTTTTGTCAAAACTGAGCTCATCATCAGTAGAGATCTGTATTTGCAAGTACCTGGCACTGAGAAACATAAGCTGAAAAAATCCTACAAGAAATATAACAAATATGATTTAAAATATAAAAATAAAATAATAACCCCCCCTTCATTTTATTAAACAAGAGGAAACATCAAATTATCTTCTACACAATACTCAAGCAGTAGAAGAGCTTGTAATCTATCAAATCATCTATTTAAATATATTCTCACCATAGAAGTTATAAACAATTTGCAGCTAGCTCTGGGTGCAGCTGAGGCTGCCTTTCTTGTCTCCTTGGTGGCTACTACAGATGAAAGAAAAGCAAAAACAACACGTTAGATGTTCTATCACGTTATGTGATGACTAAAGATGAATAGAGTGGATTTCAAGTGCTGACAAATTCAGCCTGCTCCAGAAGTTCTACCTTTGCACATTTTACTGCTTCTTACTAGTAGGTCAGATTGTTTAAGCTGCTTTTTTTATACACCCCTTACCATGCTTTTATCTCAGGTGAGCACACCCCATTTCCTTTTATTGTACCATTTAAGGGTCCTTTTTCCCTTCTCGTGCTCTTTATGGGTAAAGGTACTTACCTACACATGGTAATACTCCTAAGTGACAAGAGACTCACAAATGAAACATAGTTCATAAATAACTTCTGGAAAGTCAAGAACTGACTTACAAAATTACCTGGCTCCAGTAATTAGAAATCATGCAACAGAGAATCTGGAATTATACTTTTGAAGCTTCCTACCCATGTCATATCCACCATACTCATTTATGCATCCTGTATGTGCAAAATCTTCCCATGCATGAGGAAATTAATACAGCAGTCACACAGAGAGCAACTTTAAGCATGTATCTTGCCTATGCAGGTGTGTGGAGATGAAATGGAGGACTGGAGGAACCATTAACTTTCTGGGCCAATTCTACTGTAGTGCAACATGATCCCTGGCTTGCACCAAAATACATATACACTTCTATTTATAGCATTTAAATAAAATGGGAAATTTTAAACTGCATGGCCAGAAAAATCCTCCTTTACACAGTTTATTTCCTGGATTTAATATTAATATTTTATTTTGTTTAAATTACAATAAATGAAAGTCAAATTGCCTTCCTGCAATTCAGATCAATTATATTTCTATTTGGGTAGCTTTGTAGGAAAATTATTCCCTACTTGAGATGAAAATTTCTTTTAAAAAGAAGTCCTGTAATTCAGAAGCAGAACAATTGGTAGATACACAGATTCTTGAAGTCAATGTAAAATATCCCGTTAACTTTGCAGGAGATGGGACTTCTGGTAAAACAGAATTAACTGAAGAATTGATTTTTTTACATCTCTGTTCATCTCTGAGTTTCAAGTTTGCAGTACAGGATCAATCAAACTCCAGTGAGTGCCACCATGTTTGCTGGAGATTGTCCCTGGCCCTGCAGTTCTCTGTGTTGGAAGAATACACTGTTGCCCCTCAGTCCACGTGCCCTACTACCATGGGAGATGGAGGAGAGAGAATTGCATGTACATAGTTAAACTGTGCCTCAGAAGAGCATTGGGGTATTGCCAGCATGGTCACCAGGACTTTGGCCTCAGAAGTTCTCCAGCAATTAGTCAGAATCATAGAATGGCCTGAGTTGAAAGGAACCTTAAAGATCACCTAGCTTCAACCCCCTGCTATGGGCAGGGACACCTCCCACTAGACCAGGTTGCTCAAAGCCCCATCCAACCTGGTCTTGAACAGTTCCAGGCATGGTACACAACTTGTGTTGCCAACTTTTTCCAGTGCCTCACTATCCTCACAGTAAAGAATTTCTTCCTAATATCTGATTTAAACCTTTTCTTTTTAAGTTGGAAGCCATCCCCCCTTGTCCTTCTACTACATGCCCTTGTCAATAGTCTCTCTCCATTTCTCTTGTAGGCTTCCTTCAGGTTCTGGAAGATCACAGTTATCTCCAGGCCAAACAATCCCAATTCTCCCAGCATTTCCTCAGGGAACGCTGCTCCATCCCTCTAATCATCTTGATGCCTTTCCTCTAGACTTGTTCTGCACAGGTCCATGTCCTTCCTGTTCTGGGGACCCCAGAGCTGATGCAGCACTGCAGATGGGGTCTCATAAGAGCAGAGTAGAGGGGCAGAATCCCCTCCCTCGCACTGCTGGCCACATCTCTTTGGATGCAGCCCAGAACACGATTTCTGGGCTGGGAGTGCACATTCCCAGATTCTGTCCAGGTTCCCACCCACACTTGTCAATGTCTGCATGTTCACTAGAACTCCGTGCGGCAAAGCACTGCTCTGCAAGAACAAGGCCATCTGACCTGGCAAAACACCAACCTTGCCCAAAGTTATGCCCACCAGAACATTGTATTTTAGTAGTGTAAGCCAGGCTGATGGGATTTTTCACCACTTCTTTACCTCCTGTTTGAAAAATTATTCAGCAAATCAGTCAAAAGATGTTTAGGAAGGAGACTGACCTCCAGTAAATCAATTAGATCTTAAATGAAAGCCCTTTTGTAGTCTTCTTTAAAATACTAATAAAAAACCCCACTAAGTAAAATACAGTTTACCTTTAATAAAACTACCACAAAGCAATTGTATAACAAAGGATATATCAATGTCCATATTTATAGATTTTCTACAATAGCCAAAGTCACAATGATCCATGTGCTTTCACCCAGGTTAGTGGTCTCTTATTTCAGAAGAATAAAACGAATAATTTAAATTTAATTGTCCTTTTAATCTGTCATAAAATAAGGATTTAGCCTTCCAAGAAATCATCTTCTTTAAAATCACCCCTGAATAGAGTGATAATGCTACTATAAGATGGCAAATTATTTAAGAACATGGTACCTATTATGGGTTAGTGTGAACAGTAATCAGCCCATCAATGTGTCCGTCGAGGGACACACGTCCATGTATTAAATCCTGACCTCCGTTACTGCCACTGTCATAGCTGCCGGTTCAGTCTGTGCCTAGTTCCAGAGCCTGAATCCCCAGAATCTAATTGCTAAATAACCTTCAGGATGAACCACTAACAACTAGTGTGGATAAAAAAAGTTAAATTAAAGTAAGATCTGCTAAGAGCATTTGCTCCAAATCTAAACTAAACTTATATAATATCCCTAAGGTCCAAAGCCTTTGGCTAACTTTGCTTTGAATTATTCTGGTATGTTTCAGCTTTTTGAGCTTTGGAGATGAAAGTGTCAAAATATCACCAGTCAGCTTCCTCATATGAGATTTTCCATGAAATTTTGCAGACACAAGAGGTTCAGGAAGTTAAGGAAAGTTTCAATTAAGAGTCTGTAGATTGTCTTTGCTAACCCTACAGTACTTGGTAGATGGGAACAACACATACAGGCACACACATACACAGAGACTTCTTAGGTATTTAGTGACATCAGAAGTGTTCCCTGACTCAGATCAATGAAAATTGAAGTTTTATATTACCTGGGATGAAAAAAAAATCAACAGAAACATTTGAAGTGGAATTGGTCTGTATCTGAAGAAAATAGTTAAATATAAACTGGTTTAAAATATGGTGTGATTTATTACTTGACTTTCTTTGCGCTTCAGTTTGAGAATGTAAACTGGCATTGTACTAAAGATTTTGTCTAACCAGAATAAAAGTACAATGGGGTATGAATGTCAAGAAGGGTTTTCTAAGGCAAAACACACATAAAATACACAAAATGGTTGCCTCAATGATAGGACAAAGAAATAATTGAATAAATAATACATACCTGAACAGAGTCCCATTAAAAACAACTTATATTGAAACAGCTTTTATAATGGCCAAGAGTTCACTTGGAAATAATGAATAATTGCTTGGCTTCAGCACAATCGATGACAAAATCTGTATTTCAGCAGAACCAGAATTTAAATTTATATGTAGTGAGTATAATTAGGGTCTGTATTCCTCCTGCCTTTCTTACTTCAAAATTGGCTTATTCATTTGTAGCTCATTGGTATCCTCTTGGCCTCATTTTTCCCCCATCAAGGCAAAAACAAATCCTTGATTTTTAACCCAACTATCACCAACAATTTTCACATACTGGATGAACACTGAATTGGTTTTGAGAGGGTTGATTTGAAACACAATCATGAAATACAGAAGGGCTGAATTTGATGACCAGAGAGCACCCAATGAATTGGTACTAGTAAACAAAACAGGGATTCACGATCCAAAGATCATGAATAGCACATTTTCTCCATTTCTATACTATTCTATATTTCCAGCACAATAAGTGGAATAAGACTGCTGAAATTATTTCTTTCCCATGTCTCCAAACAAATTGTTCAAGGATTCAGGTTCAACAGGTGCATGTAGATACACTTGTAATTTTTAGTTTGCTGTTGCAGATTAGTCCCAGCCTTTCTATGTGAATGTCCTTGTACCTTAGTTCTTCACCTGTAAAGTGGAAATAACATTTCCTTACCTAACAAAACTACTGCTAACATAAATTAGTGTATCTGAGATGCATGATGCTGTGGTGATTACAATTGCACAGGAAAAGCAGAGAGGAAATGTTTTTATAATTCTCTCAATTTAAATTGCAGGCAGAAAGACTAAATGAGAACAAAGACACCAAACTTTAGATCCAAATCCTCTGGTCTGTTTGTCACATTCAGCTGTGATCTCAGAGTCCATGAATGTAGGGAGTAAGAAGGAGATATTTATGCTGCAAGAGATGTGCTTTCCTGATTATCACTGAAGCTGACTTCTAAAAATCCAAGTGTTATGCATGAGAATTTTCTCCATATGAGCTTACTAGTACACTCCTAAGTACTTCAAAATCTTTAGAGACTAAAAGAGCTGGGGAGGGACCTTTTACAAGGGCATGTATAGGTAGGATAAATGGTTTTAAACCAAAAGAGGGTAGTTTTAGATCAGATATTAGGAAGAAATGTGTTTCTGTGGTGGTGGTGAGGCACTGGAACAGGTTCCACAGAGAAGGTGTGGGTGCTTCATCCCTGGATGTGTTCAGGGCAAGGCTGGATGGGGCTTTGAGCAACCTGGTCTCCTGGAAGGTGCCCCTGCCCATGGCAGGGGGGTTGGAATTAGGTGGTCTTTCAGGTTGCTTCCAACCCAAACCATTATACGATACTTTGACTCAGTAAGAGGGAAAGGGAAAAACAGAGCTCTTTTCTTCAGATGTTTCCAAATTTTTATAATCCGAGATTCTTGACCTAATTGATATTGGAGTATGGAGCATTTTTGTCAGACATTTTTAGTTCTTCTAAGCATGAAATGTGACATCCTCAAAAGGGTTCCATTAGAATGGTTCTAACAAATGTTAAAACTTTATTTTAGGCTTTCTGCTACTGATAGACGTCACAAATAATTCATTAAAGTGTAACCTGAATAAATTAATTTGATTTTAAAATAAACTCAAACATCAGCTAAGAGAAAACCACATTATATCATATATTCAGCCAGTTACCGCCAACACCTCTTAAGAGATCTGAATCATATAACTGTATGTTCTGGCAAAACAAAATGCACTGCAGATCAATATGTTCATTTCCAATTACCTAGCTGGGAAATACAGTCTCATGCACATGTCTATTTTCAGAGGAAATATATTGTATACACAACACTATTACATGCCTTAAAGGAAGAAACAGCAGATTAGTTACCCCCAAATCTTCTGTCACTCCAGAGCACTTCTCTGACAGTATGTCTTGCCTCATTCACAAGCTAGTAATAAGCTGTATACATTTGAGACTGTTGTCTTTTCCTGTTCATTTTTAATTTAAAATTTTGTAATGGAGTAAGGTATACAAAAAATATATTCCTTAGTAAATAATTAGAAATAGTCATCAAAGGGAAGGAGACTGTCATATACCTCATTAAAATAAATTGCTCTTTACTAATCAATTAAGAGCAGAGGATGAGTCCCAGTAAACATATTTACATAACTATGGAAATGAAATAATCTCTCCTTTTTCCTCTCTAAAATTTGGTGGTAAGACAGACTGTATCTTCTGGAATGATAGAACAGAAGTCATTGCAGAGGGGAAAGAATACATGGGCTGAACTCCTGGAAGATTTGATTGGAGAAAATTAATAAGACAGCTAGAATACTCCACCACAGGATATAAGTGGCAAGCATAAAGCCTGAAACTTGAATGCAATCTTGACAAGAGAGGACAAATCCTGGTTTGAGAAGGAAAAGGCAACCTTTCTGATCTAATTCCACTGAAGTAAGATAGATAGAGCTTTTATTTCTTCACCCATTATTTCTATGAACCTCTGTGACTGTGCTATCTACTTCTGACATTATAAATAAATGATTGTCTATTTGTTCAACATGTTTTGAATTAAGAATAGTTTTTAAAAAAGAAAACCTGAATCAATCAAATACACTTCTTAAGAAGTTTCACAGGTACATAGAAAAATTTATTGAAATGGTGACAAAGTAGGCTCTTATTTAAGCTTCAAAATCAGAGTAGACAGTAGGCAACAGAGGTGTTAGGAGGTTCCCAGCTGTCTTCAGGTGGTGGCTGATGGGATGCAATCTGACAATCAATAACATATTGAGATACATATTTGAATGTTAAATCTCAAGGGTAAGAGACATTAAATAATGTCTGAGAGTGAGACAGAAATAAGGAAAAATATATTTTTCAAGCATATAGTGGCACTGGCAATTTTGTGTGTGTTAATTCCAGACTTCAGTTAGTTTCTAGCACAAGACACAGATTTTCCATTGTAATACATGGCTCTTAAACTGAAGAATTTTAAGATCAGAAATTAAAAAACAGTCAGGAGATTTCAAGGAGAATGATTTTGTGGAGAAACTGAAATTGCTGCAGTCCTACTTCATTGCTCCTTAGCTCACTCACATACCATTCAGATGTTAGAGAACTGCAAAAAACCCCTTTTATATTACTGACAACTCCAAAGATTCAAGAACCATAAAACAAGCATAGAAATTATGAGATTGCCTGTAAAGCCCTGAGATTTTTAAAAATATTTGGGTATCTATTTATCTTTTTACTTTGGAGGCATCAGACTTCACTTGGGCCATACAAACTCTTCAGCATGACCAGAATGAGATTAAATCTGAGAATGAGATGAAATCTGCCAACAGGAGCTGGCATAACACAGAATCCACAAAGCACATCATAAAAATTACGGACATCAGCAAACATGATTTTTAAAGCAGTCTTGTTTTCACATACTCCAAGGCACGACTAATTCCCTTCTTCCCTTGATAATCTGTTCCAGTGATTAATTACACTTATAAAAGTTGTCATTCCTTTTCACTTTTCATCTTGATAAGTTTTTAAACTCAGCTGCCAGCCAAGGAGCATCTTGCCATGCTTTCATCACTTCAAGTCCCTAGTATTTAGAACCACTTTTATTTTGATGAAACCCCCAAACTTTACAAATATTTGTGTGCAAATGTGGTGTTTTTCTGAGATTTACACTTTTGTTTGCCAGGCTAACTGTCTCACAATGGACTGAAAGATGGAAGATACTGTGTGCAGACACAAAGGCAGCCTTGCCTGTTCTTTTACTTGCTGATTGAGTATGAGTCAGCAGCGTCCCAGGAGTCAGGAGGGTCAGTCCTGTCCTGGGGGGTACCAGGCACAACATCACCAGCCAGGAAAAGGAGGGGATTGTTCTGCTCTGCGCTGGGGCAGCCTTGCCTTGATTACTGCATGCAGTTTTGTTTGCCACGATGTAAGAAGGATTTAATTAAACTATTGGGACAGCATCCGAAGGTGGGTAGTGAATATGGTGAAGGGCCTTGAGGGGAAACCGTATGAGGAGTGGCTGAGGTCACTTGATCTGTTCAGCCTGGAGGAGACTAAAGGGACACCTCATCACGGTCTACAACTTCCTCCTGAGGGGAAGAGAAGGGGCAACCACCAATCTCTCCTCTGTGGTGACCAGTGACAGGATCCAAGGGAATGGCCTGAAGTTGCATCAGGGAGGTTTAGGTTGGATATTAGAAAAAAGTTCTTCCCCCAGAGGGTGGTTTGGCACTGGAACAGGCTCCCCAGGGAAGCGGTCACAGCACCAGCCTGACAGAGTTCAAGAACCGTTTGAACAATGCTCTGGGACACACAGTGTGAATCTTGGGGATGGTGCTGTGCAGGGCCAGGAGTTGGACTTGATGGTCTTGATGGGTTACTTCCAACTCATCTCATTCTGTGATTCTGTGATTTTCTCCTGGTGAACCACACAGGTGCAGAGCGCAAGTCTGACCACAGGTCATCAAATGGAGTCACCACATGCATAAGCAACATCTGCACCTCTGAACAACAAGTGGTCTAAGCAGTGAATACAGAAGGATGTTATGCAGCATGATTTTCAATATATTCCAAACTTTTAATCCTTTTTTGATTTCTTCTTCCATGGATTATAACCCTGTGTAATAAATAGCAGCTGCAATAATTTCAGTTTCATATGAGTGAACATTTAGCTTAACCCTTCTGGAAAACAAACAAACTCCTCAGAAAAGCAAAACTATCCCAGTTTGCATGGCATTCAGATATTACCATAAAATATAAGTTAACCATTCATTAAAAAAAAAAAAAAAGTTGCTATAATGGAAATTTGATTTTTTGATATAACTTATTAGTAATGTCTTCCCCATCCAGAGGAGGAAGACAGTGAGAGCTCCTCTATGGTTCACCTAAATGATTGCATAAAACAGTTATTCATATTTTTCACTCTGTTCCAACTCTTAAAAAATAATGGTAGTTAAGAGGACTATCTTGCCTGAAAAGATTTAGGAAGTAGGTATCAGTTTTTCTTATTATTATAAGCTCAAACATCTTCCTAAGGATTTAGAAGATATCACAGTGTAGGTTGTGTTCAACTTTCATTTCTGTGGCTATTCCTTTATTAAGACTTCAAATACATCAATGAAAGACATAGCTTCTTGTCAAGAAGACTAAAGGAAGAGTATGAACAGGAACATAGTAGAAGTTTCTTACTGACACATTTTGTTTCATCCATTAATAAAGCCTGAACACCAAATATTCCAGTTTGTTTATTAGATGGATAACAGTTTTGCAGCTATGGGTCCTCAAAAGGCACATGCAGTTTCTGAAATGTTTGCAGCATGAAAAATACAATTGATTAATGCAGACGATAATGTTCATCTGAGTTTCAGTTTGGGATTTACAAGGGGGGTTTTTTATTTGGTGGCTTGGTTTGGTTTTAGATTTTTTTTGCTAATGAGTTTTTCATATAATAATAGAAACTCAAAGAATTTCTGATGTTTATATGCTGGGAATACAATGTGCAAACTACAAGAGAAAAAAAATCTTTCAGTGCTTGTGATACATTTTAGGACAAAGGGAAAACCATGCATCTGAAAAAAGAAATGTGTTTATAGTACTTTTTCCTGTTTCAGGATGAAAAGTATGCTGCAGAATTTAAGCAAACATCTTGCAGGGGATTAAACACTACCTTGTATAAAAAAAAAAAAAAAAGCCAAACATACTAAAATGATACAAAGAATCTGAGAGTGTAATTCAGCAAATAATTTAGCTAGAAATATTTTCTAAGATATAAATATAACCATTGCTTTGCTCTCTTTCATCTGGCACATTTGTTATTTGGAACACCGAGATTAAAGGACAAAATTTCTAATCCAATTTGTAGAGAATAAGTTCATTGCTTCTGGTTCTATTTTAATTAGGTGATAGATGTATCGAGCTTATGACCATGACACATTTTTCCTGAAAGACACAAAAACCAAAGCCATAAAAAGTAACAGTGTTGAAACCTTTGATCTATTAAAGTCTAACACACTGACATTTGTCATCTTGTATAGTTATGTACAAGTACTTATGTCTTATGAAACCAGGTAATTTTTATCTCGACTGCTATACTCAGATCTTTTCAGGTTCATCAGTTTATTAAACTGCATGCTTGAGAGATATCTCATATGGAGGTAAAGCTCCTGAGCAGGAGTAATGTGCTCATCAGCAGGCCCCAATGGCGCCAGGTGTAACCATAACTAAATGAACAAATCCTCAGGCAGCAGCTAAAAAGAAAGTGAATAATAATCAGAATTAAGCATAGACAGGTCATTCAAACATGTCACTAGTTTCAGCTTTCTTTCCACAGGTCACCACATACTCCATTGTAATTAGGAAAACACATTATAACTGGTTTAAATTCCATGGCAATGATGTCGTGTATTTACTATTCTGGCAGTTCACAATGCCATCATTACATTTACAAATATCTGACAATACAAGTAGGAATTCCAAAATTAGTTTTTCTTCAATGCAGTGACCCATTAAAGCCTTCCACAAAATTAACATTGACTGCATTCTTTGAGAAAATGTACAATAATTACTTCATAGATAGAAAATATATTATTATTTTCTTCCTTCAACTTTTATTTTGGCAATTACCTCTCCTCCTGATACATTTTTTTTTAAAAAAAGGCTTATATAAAAACTAAATTCAAAAGAAAACATAGCATGTTTAGATTTTAAAGGAGGAAACCTGTTTGTAATCTCTGGAGATTGTGATGTATATTAATTCAAAGGTGTTTAAGAATAAAATTTTGGGAAACTATTATTCAACATTTTTGCCTCAAAAATGTAACAGTTGAAAACAGAGATGCTTACATAACATGATGTGTATAGGTATCTGTCTTTTATTGCTGTATCTTTTCTAGATTGTGATCAAACAACCTATCAGACTTACACTTCTGGGATTTGTATTACCTTGTAATATTAATAGCTGTCAGGAATTTCTGCTCTTTTGAGCCATTTTATTATTACTAGCATCGTGTAACAGTGAAGGCAGTTTTGAAAGGGTTTTTTTCTCCTTATATTATCAGTATCAAGGAGAGATACACTGTTCATGTGGCATTTAGGGTTTCAAAAGGTTTTCTTATTTTAATGCTTCATTGAAAGACTATGTGTATCTTCATATGGATAACCTGATTGGGATACAACAAAAATTGCAAAGACATTCCTATTTGATCCTCCAGGAGCACTGAGAAATTTATCTAATTGAGGAATATGATCAGTCTCACTGACCCTATGTTTAAGCAGGTTATTTTAGACAAGGGGCACAGTCCCTAGGCACTCAGATATATTTCTCCCTATATAAACATTTACAATGGCTGCATGTCCAAGGAGGGAATATAAGTCTGTATCATGCAGGGCAGCATGATAAGGAGCTACACAAACCAGCTTTGATAATGCTGGCAGGTCTGCAGGTCTGCACAAGCATAGCTTACTGTGAACTCTTCTCTGCCAGCTGAATGCATGGGCCAGGTCAAGGAGAAGCAAGATGAGGTTGTATTGCAATATGAGAAGCTAGAAAGAGACCATAAGAGCATCACCATAAATGCTCTTTGCCAGTTCAGTAATGTAGTGTCATGCAAAGATACTAGTTTTTGTCCCAGACTCAAGACAGCTGTAATAGCAATGCTCTTGGAAATTAGTCCTGCTTTTCTAAAGCATTTTAGCTTCATTATGATCAGATTGCTTAATGTTGCAGCCGCTTTACAATGTCTGTTTTAACCAAGGTCACACATTGTTGCCCAACAGTAGCCAGTTCTGTAGCTTCCTAAATTAGAGATCTGGTGTCTAACTCAGCAACCTTTTTACTCAAACCAACTGCAAACAAGCTCAAACTTTACTTAGGGGTCTCATCTCTGCTCTGCCTCTTTTCAAGGATTCTTCCTGCGGTGCATTGATAACTTTCTTTCTATCCATTTTATATTTGGGATTGGCAGTGTCTTTGATGGCATCTGATGTCCAAAACCACTTTATTTCTTTAGTATACAATATGGTCAATACTGACTGTGCCTAGTCATAAATATGTTTGTTTGGCACAGGCAGCATCATGTCATTTGTAGAGAAGAAACCTCTACAACCCAAGCAGAAAAAGAAAACTGTATTTTTTAACATAGGTAACAGTTCTTTCTGGATACTGCAATATTGATCGCCATAAGGTACATAGATAGCCCCACATGCTGCTTTATCAGACTTTTTCATTTCAGAAGCCACCCTCTTGAGCTCGAAATTTGCCTGGAAGTTGAGGTCTGTAATAAATCTCACCATTCATGCCCTCCCTTCACTAATTATGATTTAAGGCTGACTTGAAACATAAGTAAAACTGACAACCACCCTGGGCAGTGGAACAAGTCAGCAAAACCATTGCCCCCAGGTGTAGGGCTGGGTAGGCTCCCACCCATGGCCAGTGACCTCTGTGTCCAAAGCTTTCTGCTGGTGCTGGGACACAGCAGAGCCCCACAGGCTCAGCCTCAGCACTGCAACCGCACACAGTGGAGCCTCCACCCCTGCACTGGCAGACCTACAGGGGAGGCAGGGTCAGACAGGAGCTCCTGGAAGAGGTGGTCTTCCCTGTGTTGTGGCTGATTTTGACATCAGAGACTGGTACAGGCATAAGAGGACACAGATTGGAATGAGGCGCAGAGACGAGACAATAAATATTCCCTACTAGGGCTGAGCCACACATTTAATTCTTGCACAATGAGTGACTTAAGGAGAATATTATCATGTCCCACTAGGCATTCACAGGCTGGACACAGAGCCAGTTGAGAAGGACAGATCTCTGCCATAACCATGACTGTTATTTAACAATCCCCAAGACACTATTATTTTAACTCATCTTAGGAGAAAGAAAATTGAATTCCATTATACTCAGGTATCTTAGGCTGATCTTGGCTGATCCCAACTGGATTAACTGATCAAAACTAGATTTATCCCACTTAACTTGAAGCACTTCGCTGTGTCATAATTTTTGAGGGTAGCCTGACCCCATTGTAATCAATGGGATGAGAAAGAATGGGCTACAATTGACTTCTGGAAATAATGATATGTCTGTTCATTACAAAGTGAGTTTGACCCTGAATTAGTCACCATCATCTTGTGTCTGAAGCTAACGGGGAATGAATCACTCCTCTGTAACTTAAGATATCAGGTCCAATCAAGACTATAGTCTTACAGTCTTGAAATCTATCCAAGATATTTGCTGCATCAATTCTGTGTTGAACAAAGTCTAGGGTTTACTGCATGGGCTCATCTGCTGCAGCAGACTAGGAGAGCTTCATAAAGGTCATGTAATTAATTCCCAACACCACAGGCAGATTTAAAGACGGGGCTTTAATTCATGTGTGCCTTCACCTTCCAAGTCCCTATCATCAAACATACTTTTAGAGACTCACAGTAATTCCAAAGGAAAAGTACCTCCTGAAACCATATTTCAGCCCTTCACCTCCCATTCCCTGAGGAATTTTCTCTAGATATTTTGTACAGCATTTCTGTTCAGAGCTTTTGCTGCACACCCAGCAGAATGGATATATTCACAATTCCTTTTTGCATCAGTGGAACTCTGAGCACAAAATGCTTTGCAGACTGGTTGGGAAAATCATCACTTCTGTTTGCTATACTGCTTTAGAGTGGGACATATAACTCCTTTTCATCCAGGAGTGGTAATAAGCAGAGCAAACAGATGATAGAGAAAAATAATTGTGATGGAATAAAACACAAGAAAGAAAAAAATTACACGAACTGATTCAAATTCAAGGATTTGTTTATATATTAGTGTTATTCTACTCATTTTTAACATTACAAGGCAAATGAACTCATTATCCAAAAAACAGTATTAAATAAAAGTAATTTTTTCCATTCCCTCCCAGGCCCTTACATCCCAACATGTACACCAAGGGTTTGCAATAGTCATAATTCTAAAAGACAAAGACAAATAGTTGTAGGGGTTTGACACTGGCCAAACACTGGGTACACACAACAGCCAGTCACTCACTCTCCCCTGCCAACAGCTGGGCAGAGGAGAGGGGAAAAAATAAAACAAAGGGATCATGAGTCAAGATAAGGACTGGAAGAAAAACATTCCAAGGGCAAAACAAGCTCAACTTAGAGTTACAAAGTGAATTTATTGCTAACAAAGTCAGAGGAGGATAATGAAAAATAAAATAAGATCTTAAAGACACCATTCTTCCCCCCAGCCCTTCCCTCCTTCCCACTGACAATGAAGGGAACAGGGCATGGAGGGTTTGGTCAGGTCATCACTGAGATCTTCTTCTGCTGCTGAGGGAGAGGAGTCCTTCCGCTGCTGCACTGTGGAGCCCCTCCCACAGAGACAGTTCTCATGGGTCCAAATTTCACGAGCAGCAGTTCTCCGAAAACTGCTGCAACATGAGTCCCACCACAGGCAGACAGTTCTTCCAAAACTGCTGTGATGTGGGTCCCTCATCCACGGGGTGCAGCCCTCCAAGGACAGGCTGCTCCAGCCTGGAAGCAGGGCTCCCTCTCTCCACTGGGACTCCCACTGGATCACAGCCTCCTCCAGCATCCACCTGCTCTGGCGTGGGCACCTCCCCACGGGCTGTGGGTGGATCTCTGTGTCTCCCATGGACCCATGGGCTGCAGGGGCACAGCTGCTCCACCATGGTCTCACCATGGCCTGCAGAGTAAATCTGGCTCCGGTGCCTGAAGCATCTCCTCCCCCTCCTTCTCCACTGACCTTGGTGTCTCCAGGTTTTTTCCCTCACATGTTCTCACCTCCTCCTCTTCTCTGGCTAGGAAAAAACTGTGTACCCCCTTTGTTTTGATTTCTTCTCACAGAGGTGTAACCAATATCTCTAATTGGCCCAGTCTTGGCCAGCAGCATGTCCATCTTTAGAGCCATCAGAGATTGGCTCTTCTGGACATGGTGGAAGCTTCCAACAGCTTCTCACAGAAGTCATTTCTGTGCCCCCCCACCCCACTACCAAAAACCAGGACAAGCAAAACCAACACAATAATGTATTTTAAATACTAGTTCTAATGTGTACATCCTTTTGACAGGAATATGATCTTTTAAGAGATGTAAATTATTACCTAAACAACACTTCATAAGTCTATTTATTCAGTAAAACAAATTTTTACCTTGCTTTACTGGCCATCACCAATAACAATTTTTATGTACATATATTTTAAGGAAAGGATTATTTAAAAACTAGGAAGAATATTCTTGAAAACATATTGTCTGTATTGGATAAACACAGCATCTTGGGCAGAATTTTATTAAAATGTGAGAGGGAAAGGTAGTGAGTTTGAGTTTCCCCACCCCTTGCAGATGACTCTTTCTAAAATACTTGTTTTTTCCTAAAGAAATTGTAAGCTTAATTCAGAAAGTGAATGAAGTTCTATAGTCTGAATAAACCAGAAGATCAGGATAGCTGATAAGAATGGTTCTTCATTGATCTTTTAAAATAGATTATTAGTTTAGTGATCATCAGTGATCAAATCTAGCTTTATTCTTTATCTTAGAGACAAATTTGCAACATCACTGTGCTGATTCCAGCCAAAAGCTTCAGATACCTTTACAAGGAAAAGCAACTTTTGTGAATTAACTCTTGATGTATTTCAATTTTTCTTGGAACTTTCAATCCAAGTACACCTTATTCAGCTCATGCAGAATTTCTAGATTTTTTTCCCATAGTGGACACATCTCTAATAATGCTGGCTATAGGGGAAAAACATCATGCTTTCTGGAAAGCAGATAAATCACCCAGATATCGCTGTTAGAAAATGAAATGTACAAAGTATCAATTTCCCTGAGACACAAATAAAAGGATATGATGCCACTTTAATTTGCAGACAACCAAGAAATATATTTCCTGCATCTGTAGCTCAGACATAAAATTTAGAAAGGTGAATTTCTGTGGCAAGAAGGAATGATTTCTGAAAATGCCACAGTGTCAGAAATAGTACACAGTCTGAGGAAATATAGTATAAATAAAAAGCAGGTTTTTGTGTCTTTATGCTGTTCCATAATTGAAAAATCATGTGATAGCATAGCAGGGAGAATTTTAGCATACTGGAACAAGAAATTTAACAATTTCAGGTATTGATCATTCAAGCATAAGATACTTCTTGCTGTCTTATGAACCAGGAAAGCAGTAAGACAGTTCACGTTATCTTACCCCAAGATATAGTCAGAGAGGATCTCGTCAGACAAAAGGTGAAAACTCAAGAACAAAGGCAGGCATGTTTTTCTTCGCAACATTTGTCACAACACGTTTATATCTGAAAATAGATGGAAGACATCTTGTCTGGAGCTATTCAGAGTAATCTGCCAAATTCACACTGGCATCATTCCAGAAACCATATTTAAGTTTTGTCACAGATAAATTTTGTCTAATAGGAAGCATAATATTTCTAGTGATGATGCCTTCGGGCAACAGTAGTAGCAATACTAATCATATCTATCTGAAGGTGTTTGCTAAAAAAAAAAAATCACATTTAACAGAAGCTTCAACTTCCACTTCCCAGTTCAATGCTGCTGAGAAGTCATACATTAAAAACATTCTTATAAGCATTGTAAGATTTGAGAAAAAGGATTATGCAGTGAGCTCTACCTGTGTGACACATTATTAACCCATGGGAGAAAGGCAGGCACATGACACTCTAAAACCCAGTGGTATTTTCTAACTTGTCAAATATGGGCAAAATTAATATTTTTCTTTCAAACATAGTGTTTATCACTCAAGCAGTGATGATACTCTCTATGTATTTTGACTACACATATTTAATGATTTACTGGTAGAATATATTTAGGTTAGCTAATTTAAATGCAGGAAGAACAAATTGAATGGTTATTTATGGGATAATATCTTTAGCATTTACTTGTGGACATGTTCTCATGTCACAGCCATACAAAGAAATGCCTAAACATTTAAAACAATCTAAACAACTTTGTGTAACTTCTAAAAAGTCTAAATTCTATATTTTAAATAATTCAAACTCCAGGAATCTAAGTTCCCTGTGAATACTACTGACTTTGACTTTTCAGTAACTAGAAGTCTTTTGAAAATACACTATGGTGATCTTTCGAAAATAGAAAGGGCTTGTTCCAGAGCAGCTTCAGGCAGAAATTCAGTACCATCATTTGGAAACTGAGCACTTTGAATGAGTACCAGTTAGAAATATGTAGAGTTGAAACCCAAGAATTATCCTATTCTAAAATCAAAACTGTTACACCAAAGAGATATCCTATTGATTTTACATGCCATGCCCTACTCTGCCTTCTGCATATAGGTTGTAAAGTTACAAAGTGATCATAACTAATCTTTCAAAGGTATATGATCAAAAGCTACTTTATTTTTTTGTTGGAGTGGTTTCTACCATCTCAGAGAATCTGAGAAGTCCCAAGCCAGCAGAAGCACACTGGTGGAACAGTTAAACCCCCTGGATGTTTCTTGTATGGTTTGTCCCAAAACCATGGTAACCTTTGTATGTTAATCCCTCTGTGTTGGATGGTTTCAACATGATCCCTCACTCCTCCCCTCCCATCTCCCCACTGGATTGTTGTATCTTTCCCCCCTCTCTCCAACCCTATTGGCCCAAAAGGCTATATCCGTGTGCCCCCAGCCTCCCCACTTCCTCTTTCGCCGTTGGACTTGTTCGAGAATAAAACCATGGCAATTTTATGAGATTGAGCCCTCTGTGAATCATTATCCTGAGGACACTTGAGCTATCTGGCTCTTGGATGTGTGTGTTTGTGCTTTCCAACAGCACGGGTGAGAAAAAAAGTCTCCTTGCACAGTACCAGACTTTACTGACTGAAGTGGTCCAATATCAGAGACCCTCTCGGAATATACAGGGACTTATTCCACCCCACCATTGCCCAAACGCAACAATTTTTAAAGGCATGTATAACATGGATACAGAGAGGGAGTGAGGCAGGAGTATTTTACTTGCTGATCCTCTGCCTGTGTCACTTTCTACTCAGATTCAAGTTTCTGGGTTTGACAGGTTTACCTAGGCTGGGAGGGCAACTGCCTGCTGCAACATGTGGACTATGAATCATGTAAGATTGTATGGGCAGACAATGTCTTTCCACACTCATGGAAACCCTACCTCCTAATTACTAGAGAGACTTTGGGGCTTTGACCTCAGAGCTGGATTGTTCTCACTGAGAAGACCAAACAAAATTTCATGTCATGGTCCAGACTTGTTGAGAATGTTGAAAACCATACTGAGTGCTGATGGGACCATGTAACACTATATATATAATGTGGCCCTGAAAAATGTTACTGCACTCTGAAACCTTTTCATATTTTCATTATCAAACTCAGTCATTCTGCTCAGAGTTCACAAAGGGAAAGGTGAGTATTTTTTCCCAATTATCCTATGCACACAACATACTATGCCATAGAAGCAGATTTTGGCTTTGTTGGCAATCAGATTCTCTGTTATTGTACATATTTACTAATTGTAAATGCCTGGAACTGGAATTCCTACCCCCAGACTGGAACCTACATGTCTCAGAATCACAGAATGGATGAGGCTGGAAGGCACCTCTGGAGGTCATCTGATCCAACCCTTCTGCTCAAACAGGGACACATGGAGCTGGTTACCAAAAACCATGTCCAGGTAGCTTTTAAATGTCTCCAAACATAGCAATTCCATAGCCGCCCTGGGTAACCTGAGACAGTGGTCACAGTCACTATGCTGGTTTTGTTTGGCCTGGTTTTTGGTAGCAGGCCACAGACACGACCTCTGTGAGAAGCTGTTGGAAGCTTCTACCATGTCCAGAAGAGCCAATCTCTGATGGCTCTAAAGATGGACATGCTGCTGGCCAAGGCTGGGCCAATTAGAGATATTGGTTACACCTCTGTGAGAAGAAATCAAAACAAAGGGGGTACACAGTTTTTTCCTAGCCAGAGAAGAGGAGGAGGTGAGAACATGTGAGGGAAAAAACCTGGAGACACCAAGGTCAGTGGAGAAGGAGGGGGAGGAGATGCTTCAGGCACCAGAGCCAGATTTACTCTGCAGGCCATGGTGAGACCATGGTGGAGCAGCCGTGCCCCTGCAGCCCATGGGGTCCACAGGGAATGCAGAGATCCACCTCCAGTCCGTGTGGAGGTGCCCACGCCAGAGCAGGTGGATGCCTGGAGGAGGCTGTGATCCAGTGGGAGAGTTTCCATTTGCCCTGAAAGGGCCTGGCTTTGTCCTCTTTGCAGCCTCCCTTCTGACATTTAGATATAGATAGATATAGATATAGATATATATAGTTAAATTGCCACCAAGCCTTCTCTCCTTTAGGCTACACAGTCCCAGCTATGTGCTTCCTCGCAGGAATGTTGCTCTGGTCCCTTCATCATCTTTGTGGCCCTTTGCTAAATTTTCTCCATTATGCTCCAATATATCTCCTCTGGTGGGCAGAGGAGAAACGGACACAGGACTTCAGGTGCAGCCTCATTAGTGCTCAGTTGAGGAGAAAAATCACCTCCCTCTGTCTGTTGACAGTGGTATTCCTAATGCAACCCAAGATATCAAAGCCTCCTTTGCCACCAGGGCACATGGGCGTCGTGTTCAAGCTGGCATCCACCCTGCTTATATATTCTATGACCAGGTCCTCTTCCACAAGGTTGCATCTTCCTTGCACCAGCCTTTCTGCTTGGTCTCTGGGACTTGTGATTCCTGACCGGTGGTCTTGCCAGAAAAGACTGAGGCAAAAAGGCATTCAGCACCTCAGCCTTTTCCAAATCCTGTGTAACCAGGTCACCCATCTCACAGAGCACTGGGCCCACATTGTCTATAGTCCACCTTCTGTGTAGTCATAGAAGGCTTTCTTGTGGTTTTTAACACCTCAGGACGGATTAATTTCCATTTGGGCTTTGACTTTCCTAAACCCATCTGTGCATGCTAAGACAATATCTGTGTATTCCTCCCACTTTACCCATTCTTGCTTCCACTCTCTGTATGCTTCATTTTTGAGTTTGTTTGGCCAGAATCTGCTTGTTCATCTGCAAATGTCTCCTGGCATTTTTGCCTGACTTCTACTCAATGAGTGCAACAGAAGATCCTTAAATATTAACCAGTTTTCTTTTCTTAGGCCCTTATCTCCTTTAGGTCTTTATCCCATGTGACTCTTTCAAGCAAATTTTTGAAGAAACCAGAGTTTGCTCTTCTGACGTCCAGGGCTATGAGCTTGATTTCCACTTTCCTCTCTCCCTTCAAGATCCTGAATTCAACTATTTTTTGGCTACTGCGAGCAGCCACCTTTGACATACACTCCCAACAAGCTGCTTCTTGTTGGTGAGTATGATGTTCCCTAGAGTACCTCACCTCTTTGGCTTCTCTGTCATTTGAGTTAGGAATAGGTATTATTTACTGTATTTGCCTTGCTTTGCTTCCTCACATCACTAATACATCTTCCCAATATATATGACTACTGGAGAAGAGAGAATTTTTCTGGATGAGTAGTATTCATCATACTATTTCACAAGTTGGAGAAGAAAAATATTTATCATTAGTGACTCACAAGAAAACTCTAGAACAGTAAGTGATGAAGGAAAATTCCAAGTGCTACCAATGCAACTTACGAGCAAGTAAACAATAAAGTCCTAAGAGTGTCACTATGAATTGTAAATGAAGAGGAAAAACTAAGTAGAATACATGCTCACCCTTCAAGGAATCAGCTTTGAAATGTTTATTGTACAGGCTGACATTTATAAGACATCATTTGTTTTCCCATCTTTCTATTTTTCTGAAATGTGTAGGCATTAATTGAACTAGAAAGGGCCTCTAAAGCCTCATCTTGCTATACAATGTTTTACAATCAAGGTTTCAGATTTTAACTTTTTCTCAAAACACTCTTGATCATAAAAGAGATATCTTTCTGCTTTTACCACTTAGTTTTCATTTCCTTCCAGCTAATGCCAGCAATAACTAGTGCTTCAGCAGCTTATTATTCATTAAATGCTCATTTAAAATACCTTTTCTTCTGTATATTTTGGATTCTAAACAGTGTTTTGATACCTAGAGCCTTTTATAGTATATGGATTTTTCTTTTTTTTTCAAATACGATCTTGGTTGATTTCTTTAAAACAAGGGGTTTTTAATATACTTTATTTTATTTGTAAAATTTCCAGGCTTAGTTTTAGTTAAAAAACTTAATGGAAAGCATAAAAATATTGTTCCCCAATCCAACAAAAGTAGGGGAAAAAATGATCCTATAAAACAAAATTTATAAATAGGGTATTCCAATGCACTTTTACTGGACACTCCAAGTCTGCCAGAAATAAACTCAAAATATTTCTAATTTGAAGTCATAACCCAGATTCTATAAAGCCTTGGAGCAGTACCCAATGGATCATCACACTACTTTTAAAAAATAAAATATGAATACACTTGGATAAAGTATTTCATTTCAACATGGCATGAAACTGGGTTCATCAACTATCCAGGTTTAGGAACATATTTTCTCTGTGAGAGTTAAACAGTGCTCCTGCTCAAATCTCCTTTATACCAAGCAGGTTCTTCAAAAGAACAATTCAGAACAGTAGCCTCTCTCTAGAAAGACACTAGAGAGACTCCCTGCACAATTAACTCACAGCCTTTGTTACCTAAACATAAGATCAAAATTACACCTTTTCCTCTTACAAGCAGAAATAAACTTTTCAGGAAAGGCCCTGGGTGTGCTGCTGGATAACAGGTTGAGCACAACTGAGGAAAGTACCTGTTGCAGCAATGAAGAAAAACAGCCTTCTGGTCTGCACTGTATACTGTCATATACCACTCCCTGACAGGAGCACACCCAAGCTGCAACCCCAGAAATTCTGCCTAGGTGCTAGAAAAAAATTCACCCTCTTCAAGCAATCAAGCCCTGGACCAAGGTGCACAGAGATGCTGTGGGATCTCCATCCTTGGAAATGTTTCATTTTTACCTGGACAAAAGCCTTGAGCAGCCTGGCCTAACTCCAAAATCAGTCCTATTTTCACCAGGTGGTTAGACTAATTTACTTTAAAAAGTCCTTTCAAACCTAAATTATTCTATGACTGTCAAAATTATGAAGAATTTAAAACAGACATTTGCCACATTGGCCATGTTTTCATGTCAGGCTACTGGCAAAACAAAGGCTACAAACATTCACAGGAAAAAAAACCTATACCAAAAAATCTTTTTCTAAAATACTTTTTAGAACAAAAGAATATAATTTTGCTCAGTTTGGAGAGCAATAATGGCTCTAAAGAGTTCCTCGATGCAAATGGTTAAAGCTGCCTGGAGACCTACTCCTGTTCCTCTCCATTTATAACCCAGCTACAGTGCCAACCAAAACTCCTATGTATGAGCCAAATATGAAACAGACTGAAAAGGCCAGTAAAGGTCACCCAGTAACCCAGTCTTGTGGCCAGAGGAATGCATCTGTGGGTGTAGCATGCCATAAGTCTGATTTCCTCACTTTTGTATTGATATTGCTTTAACTTGCTTTAGAAGTGCCTTAGTCACTCACCGACATCAGAATGATAGGCATAACAGATGCAAATTTGTACCCAGTAACACATGTTGCTGGTGATTAAAAAACACAGTACAGAGACCAAAGTTAATGAATTCTGCATACCATAAATAGTGAATTACCCTTGCCACTACAAACATCCACAAAGGCAAACCTTGATAGAAAAGAGCATCAAAGAGAAACGATTAGGATATCCTTTCTAGAAAGGCATTACAAAAGGTTGTTCACACAAATCTGTCAGTTACTCTCGACTTCTAACAGCACTGCAAGGTATCAGGCTGTGTTTGAGATACCCACTCCTGTTCATATTCTAAAACCTACAGCACTCAGGGTAGGGCCACCAGCATTGCATGGCTCATCCCTTCCACATGCCTGTTTGCCTGTGCATGTTCACAGCCTGAAGCACTCTGGCCACATGTTGGATTCCCAAGATGTGAATGTGTCAATCTAATATTTTAAAAAAACACGCAGCTTCTTGTCCATGTGCACCCTTCTAACACAATCAACAAATTGGCCTTCAATATTTCAGTATTCACAGCCATTTTGTTGCTTGCAAACCCCTATATAGAAAATCTTCTTAATTTGTGTATATTGCTGACTTCACCAAGCCTGTATCCATAAATGAATGCATTTGAGTTCAGGGTATTTATCTACAGTCCCAAATTTAAAAGTTAAATCTCCTGGCCATGTGACTGTTGCTGATACCCATAGAAACCTTTTGGATGTTTGTACCAATGTCTGAAAAAGTAAGTATTCCTTTTGGTTTTTTTTTTTCCATTTTAATTAAGTGATCACAAAGGCTGAGGGTCTCAAAGAAGATGCAAAGAAACTGGGTGCACAGCATGCACTGAAGAACATTTTGGTATGAGACATTTGCCCAAATTCTCCACCCTTTCATAAAAATAAAGTCAAAATAAGAGAAATGTTTGAAGAGGTTCTTAGTATCCCATCTGAAATTATATGCTCAGGAGCAAAGGAGTAAGATTACATTTATATATCCACTGCAAAGACCTAGTCATAATAATAGTACCTCACTTCAAGTTTGATGACAGACTTCTCCAAAGTTCATGAATGCTGGATACTTGAACATCAGCTAAATTATAGCCTGTGATCTGTACACACTCTAATTTTAGGCAAATTGTCAAGATACTAACAGAACCCTGGGCAGAAGTTTTAAATAGTACATGAATTAGTGTTTAAAACACCCCAAAACATTCAAAATAATTTTAATTGCATTCAGAAGATTGTTATACTGTCATAAGACATAGCATCCTTACAGACATCTCAGACAAGCGTTGGCATTAGAGAGTTAGGCAATAACATACATATGTTCTCATAGAGTATTTACAAAAAATGTAGGGAGAACATATGGTAGACACTATCATGAATGTTACAGGAAAAAAGAAAAGTGCTGCGTGCCCCATTCTCCATTTCTGATGAGAGCTGCAAATAAAAGCAACATGAACAGAGTAACACCACTAGTGACAAACTGGATATTGATAGATCAGAAAATGGCAAGACCCCTACCATTCATTTAAATGCCTTTGAAAAGTATTTTGCTACAACGGTTATGAAAGACAAAATGGATCTTCATTATTGGTTATTCATGCAAGGAGGGTAATTGCTATTTAAAATAGACATTTGGCTGAGTTTGGGATATCTGTCCTTCATTCCATGTACTTCAAGAAACAGATATTAAAGACCATCTTTGCTGCTCTGTAATTTGAATTACATCCTTAGTTTCAATCCAGAAATTAAATTAAATAAAATCATTGATATTATTCTAGCTTTATGCAGTGTTCAATGACACCAGAATTTGACTGCATAACTAGATAACAACTATCCCCTAAAATCTGTTCTAATTACTAGTACAGTGTAAATATATTAGCATTGCAACTTCTGCCTTTAATTTCTTCAACAGTTTTCATAATCACTTGGGAAAATCTGAGCCAAGTACACAGACATTTACTTACAATTTTTCAAACAAAATAATTTTTTTAAAATCAATTTTCTTTGTATGAGAAGTATCATTTTGACAAAAAACATCCCATTCTAGATTAATTTTGTTATTGAAGTTCAGGCAAGAAAAAAATAAAAATTTTGGTTAAAAAAGACACAGTTTTGATTCTTTAACAAGTAATCTGGACTTTTGAAAAAAAATTGGTGCTTACAAGAGAAAGGAGAACAGAACTGAAAGACAAGATGGGAGAGAAATTGTAGTCTCTTTTACTCCAATTAAATCCTTTAAGAGTTTTAATTGCATTTTAAGAAAAATAAATTTATTTCAATTTGCTGTGACTGTTCATAGGTATGCACTTTACAAAATTTTTCACTGTAAGTGCTCGACAAATGAGATTTCACATGAGTTTTGGTAAACATTCACTTAGAACACATTTTCAGAAATTAAACTTGGGCTAAATAGCAAAAACTAAGGAATGGCATACAAGAGTCTTATAGCACAAAAACAGAGGGAGCAAAATATCTTTTAAGACTACTGGTATAAGCATAATAAAAAGAATTATATAGCAGAGGTCCTGGCACGTTCTGTCCTATCAAGGCTCCTAGAGTGGGATTTATTCAACCAGATGCAGAGGACTGAAGCAGGACTCCAGTTCTGAGGCTGATGAGGGTGCCTGAAGTCAGAAGACACAACAGTCACTTTCAGGCACGGTTCATCTCATACTAATTTCAACACCTAAAACACAAATGCCTCAGCTGTTAGTGGGAAGTGTTGCTGAGGCTCCTCTGCCAGAGCTATCAAATGGATGCCAAAGGTTTGTACATTTATTTTCAGGATCTCAAATGCTCATTGCATTTTCCAGGATGCTCTCCTGACCTGCAGCTCCTCTTCCTATGAGCCACCCGACCCAGCCTTGTGGTAACACCAATGCTGAGGTTAGAAAGAGCAGAGTTTCCATTTCTGATCACCCATGGGGGACTGATGGTAAAGTGAGTTGACTTTTCTGCTCACTACAGGTCACTGAGGCCACTACTGTCAGTCCTGAGCAGCTCCAAAGTAAGAATTGTGTCCTTTTTAACAGGAATATGTGAAATGTCTGACTTACCGTACATCAGGGAAATATCTCTGCAGGTCAGTGGATTTCTGTATGAAAAATCCCTCTTACAAGAGGTTGGTTAAAAAATAATATGTGACATTCAAAAATCTGTGGGAGTATATATATATATAATTTTTTATATATACATACACACACACACATATATATATACATATATTCATTCTAATCTACACTGGCTTGGAAAAAAACTGGCATAAGAAACAAACACAAGATAGTCTAAGGGTAATACTTTGTAGCATATTTTTTCTGTCCATAACCCCATTTAAAAATATTGACATCTCTTCATATACTAAAAATAAAAATTAAAAAAAAAATAGAATAATTCTTACTAGAAGAAAAAAATCAAAAGTACTTGAGACAGCACATGACTAAACAAACAAAGAGTAAAAGAAAAAAAACAAAACAAACCACACTCAAAGTACAGATGCTGATTTTGATTTTTTTCATGTGAAAAGAAAAACAGAACTATCCAGTGGTCACCATTATATAGATTTTATGTTGACCAGAGCTATGAAGCTACACATACTGTTATGTAAATTTTATTGTGAATTATGTATTTGTGCTATGTAAACAGAATCTGTTTCTAGAAACTTAAATCAAGCAATGAGAAAATGTTAGACTTGCAGTGTAGTCATAACTAACAACCACACAGAGAAGCAAAACTACTTTTATGAAAACTAGCATAAGGCTTCCTCCTAGATAAGTACTTCCTTGGTCCAAAAATGACTTGTTACACTTCAAACAGACAATTATTGCTAAAATAGCATGTTTTTAATTAATATATTCCTAATTTTGGCATTCAGCCAGTATTATTTTGGATAATAATAATGATAATGATGATAATAGTTTTTGTTGTTTATTATTATTATTATTATTATTATTATTATTATTATTATTATTATTATTATTATTATATAAATAAGCTTTTCATACTAT